>JAOTQJ010000072.1:29531581-29553055 GCA_025642045.1 Solanum sejunctum | reverse complement strand
ATAATGAGTACAGGTTAACTGCGGATTGCTAGCTAAGTAGCTTGCTATCTTCATTTTTTATGCCGCACCCATAACACGACGTAAGTGGAATTTGATCAACCAATTTTGGTACTTTGACCAAAATCAATGGAGAAATTCAAGACAAATGCAATGATTCGGTAATCAAAACAAAAGATAAGGTGAAATTGAAGAAAATGGATTACCTTGTATATAGAAATTTCTATGTTAGTCCACTTCCTTGTATCACTTTCTAGATTCTCCTCTTGGTCGATATTAAGAACAGATGTTGATCTCTGTATTTTCTAATGTTGTCAGTCGGAAAGTTATCAATAAACTCAATACACAAACTTTGGCTAGATAATTTTACAGGTATTGTGAAATTTTGGCACCGCAGACTTCATCCAAAGCAATTTTAGTGCAATAACAACAAAGAGGAGAGAACCTATGAATAGATAAAGTGGAGAGGTGGTAAAAGATGCACCATTCATAAGTTCATGATTCCATTCTATGTTGTATATTTTGCAATGCTGTTACTTGGTGCTTCCAAGACTGCATTCATTATCATACTGAAGTTCCCTAAGCCATCTTGAGTGACTATTGCATAAGGTGTTTGTGTTTGTTGACCTTCTCCATTCCATGAAATAATTAACCAAATGACTTGAGGAAATGAAGAGCTAATTTCAAAGATCAAGTAAGTAAGAAGACAGTAAGTGCAGCCCTTTTTAGCGTAGCATCAACAAACATTAACCTCCAAGTAAATTTTACTCAACAAAGTGACATGACAAATTTACAAATAAACATACTCCGTATTCGTTTTACCAACTAACCAACAGCTCAGATAGTCTAATTATATCGACTGTTCTACCAATAATCACTGTCTAGCTACTGCAATTGCCTCCAAGCTACCATAACAAAACAATTGCCAGAATTACTATTATAAAATGTACCTATGATCAAATTCGACATAATCTGATTCAACGTCAAATGCTGGAGATCATCATCTGCACCTGCCTCTGCTTGACCAGCCAACACAATAGCAATGTAAGTGAAAAAAGCAACTGATGCACAAGTATTAAGGCCAAATCCAAATTCACCATAAGCAATATTAACAGTAAGCATAAAAAGCACATTCAGTACCCGAAAATCCCTAGGCTTACCAAAGTAATACAGCAAGTGAAGGTAAAACATAGTGGCTACCAGCACACAAGAAGACACATTTATGTCAAACAGTTTGTGGCTAAACAGTGGCGCTATACATAGCGCAACAAATGGCCCTAAAATATCGCAATGACCGTGTGTTCATCTAGGATGGTCAAGATGAAGGAAATGATAAAGATGAGAGACATAAGGGCAGCGGCGGTGGAGAAGTACTAAAAGTAGGTCAGCTAACAGAATCAAAAATGAAGTAGAGATGAGCCATGTTAAGTAACCAAAAACAGCTGCAGATCCTATAATAGAGAAAGATAGGGCAAGTTTAGCTAAAGACTGAATGTTCATTTCTTTTGCTTTAGCTGAAATTTCCCATCAACAAATGTGGTATTCACCATCCATTTTCCTCAACAACTCCATTTCCTCCCAAATGTAGAGAAGACGAAGAGCAAAGAAACAAAATTGAACATGACTAAAATAAACTTGATTTTTTTTTCCTATTTATAGAAACACTCAAAACAATATTTTGATTTAAAAATGAAATATTTTTTTCATTATATAAATCACTTCCTCACTCAAATTTCATAATCTTACACTAATTTTCAACTTGACAATTCAATAATCTGATCCAGATTAAAAATTCAAAGGTCTATTTGATAGGTTTGGATTAAGGTTATTGCGCTTCTGCCACCTCTTGGTAAAGTAGACGCATGAACAAGTCCTCTCCTGTTACAATAGGGTTGGGGCTATTATTCCGTGGCCAATTCAAACGGATTGAAATTTCTAAAAATATTTCATTTTAGATTGATTTAAGTTGCATAATTCTTTTTTTAAAAAAAAAAAGTTTACAAATAAAATTAATATGATTTTGTAAGTAATGTTGTTTTTGTTTTAATTATATTTTCTGTAAAATTATTATTGCTTAATCATTAGCATTCTGATTATCAACTACAGTTTGAATGCATAAATTGCTTTCTCTCACCCTCCATAACCCTCCACATTCTTTATTTAGTTAATTATCGGTAACTAAGTGGGAAAGATTATGTTATTTATGTGCAAATACATATAACTGGGGTAGCTTAAAAATATCAGTGGCATAAGGCAAAAATTAAATAGAGGTCTTAAATTTTTAAAAATTAAATTAATATATTTTTTATAAATTTTACTCTTCTATCTTTTTAAAATATAAAATTGTTTAAAAAAATTATAATTAATTTTATTCAATAATTCTTTTTAATTGATCATATAATGATACTCTAGATGTCAAATTTATTCTAATGATTCTTTCTTTTTATACGACATAAATAATCTTTAATGTAAATAGTATTTATTTAATATTTTTTCTAAAAAAAATCGATAATCTATTATTGCTAGAATAAAAATTGAGACCCCTCAAATTTTGGGGTCTACGGCACTTGCCTTTTTCCTGATAATGTCGAGCCACCCCTGCATATAATAACTCAACCTTTAAATTGATGTTTGAATTTTTAATATGGAGTTAAATTATTGGGTTATCGGTTTGGGAATCAAGACTATGAAATTTGAGAAAAAAAGTAAAAAGTTTAATAAAGTAATTTTTTTGTTTTCTAATATAGGAGAAGTAAAATCATTTAATATCAGAACTGTCAACAGATTTAACTCTATTGTTTGAAATTTTTTATAAAATGAAAAAATTACACTAAAGTTATTTTGATTATATTCTAAAATATAACTTATTTATGTTAATTTTATTTCTTTATGACTCAAATAAATTTCGGAATTAGATTTTTGTGGGTGCTCATGCTAGGGGCCTCATTGTTTTTGTCACAAGGCTTGCCTAGCTACAAAGTTACAAAAATCTATAGCAACATACTTTGATGGATGTGTTTTTCAATATTTTTTGCAATATGTCAGACAACAATGCTGAAGAACAAGATTCAGAAAACATTTCATAGAGAATTTGATGTTATTTCACAGCATCATAGTAGCATTTCTGCAGGTACAAAGCAATGAAAGATTACTATTTTTACATAAGGAGTACCAAAATATTGCAACCATAAGACTTGCAAATTCTAACAGTAACAATATCTGCACATGGACTAATCAAAAATCAATCTCAATGTGCTTTTTTGTTTTACCGTGGTATCCAAGCCAGCTTGTATAGACCTCGATTGAACCTCCGCAACCTGCTACCTACCACCAGCACAATCTCGACGTGCACTTGAACCAATGAGTATACTACTATTGTTTTACAGTTGCAAACCAACACCAACATGACAATAACCAACATAATGTACAGAATCTTGGGACATTGAAATTCATATGGGCCTCAAATGAAAAGGTGTGTTGCATATCTGTACAACTTCACCTCCATCAAAGCCAACTTTTCGATATCTAATGGATCTTCAAAAATAGGGAACACTTAAGACATTGCTATACTGTACATGTGATAACTAACTGAAACCACTTTATTTGTTTATCTTCAGTGTCATCAACTGCAAATAACCTCAACCGCGAGTTTCTTCATAACATGTGGACATGGATCACCTCCAAAGATCTCAGGTGTTACAGGTACTGAGCATGAATTTTGCCCGATGCAATACTGGAAAACAGTGGGAGATGTTCAATCAGGTCTCTAAATAAAATATCTACTTCAAGAATGAAAAGAAACAGGTTTTTCAAACAAAGAGTAAGATTTGTAAATACCCTTTCAAAAGCATCATATGAGTGGAAGGCGTGGCAGCTTCCTTCCCGGAAGCTTCCGCAGACCCCCTGAGGTGTTCCAAAGCTTGCAAATTTGATTGAAGTAATCTTCTGACCAGAAGCACACGAGAGGTGAGCTTTAGGCCTCAGTGGTCTGTCGACTTTACCAGAAGCTTGCATTTGCCAATTGATCAATTGTGGCTGCCATTCGTTCATATCTGCACAAACACTTGCAACTTCTCTTTTTACCAAAGAGATTCCGTGTGGCTCTCCTCCCCATTCCTCAAATAGCACTAACAAATTTCCAGTGGGATACAACCAAGAGCGGGGAACATGATACCTGAATCGTGTACTTCCCAAATAAGTTAAAGAGTTTCTTGTTACACCGCAGGAAAATGCCACAAGGTTTACTTTTACTTACCATCGTTGTGAAGCCTCCCCACAGTTACTTAGGCATTTTTTCTCGTCAAACCAGCCTGCATAGTTACAGGCACCGCAGTTTCCAGATGCCTTATATCCAGGCCAGTAGCGTCCGAGGCTCTGGCCATTTATCCACACTTGACCTTTTCCCATGGTATTCAAGTCTAAAGCCAAAGGATCATTTCCAGCTGGAGCATTGAAAGTGGTCTGTATAGGTAACACAGATTCAATAAAAAATTTAGCCATTTTAGCAAGAAATTCAAATTACAAGATAAAGCTGTGTTAAGTACACATCATAACAGCCTAAAACTGCTTAAAGAAGATTTTAAGTGTTCCTTCCTCGAAGAGGGATGACTTGAATGTCAAAATATGCAACTAAGTTGGTACAGAAGAAGATTTTAGTATGAGGTATGCACCTTGTACCATGTGAGTGGCTGTCTCTGAGCCACAAAAGAACCCTGAACCCACTCAACTGATGAGCTACCACTAAGTGAATGAAGGCTCAACGCTTCTCCTTTCAGACCAACCTGATGAAATAAGTGGAAGGTTAGATAACACCATGCAATGGAGCATCTGGCTTCTTGTTTTGGAACATCTTATACACACTAACCTTGTAAGACCATTTCTGCCATGTTAAATCTCTTTTCCCCTCGTCAAGACCACTGAGTGAAACTGGTCCAAGAACACCAGCATTCCATGTCTCAAAATGTGGGCCAATATTCTGCAGTTGAGCACACGAGGAAGGAGGTCAAGTAAGCATATATTAAAATTAGCGGTCAAAATTTTATATATATGCAGTCTGCAGAACAAGACCACTTCCATGAGGAGAAACTGAGGCACATGTTCGACTAATGTTCATATATAATAGTCTAAGAGGGTGACTGTGAGATGGAACACACCGGAAGGCCAACAGCAATGCTCAGCAGAGAAATCTTGTTAACACCTGCTCTCAGATTTACAGCCTTACTGAAAGTTAGTTTCGGTTTTTCTAAACTTCCATATGCAGTTCCTGCAAGAAATTGAGCAAAGATAGGAGCTTTAGTATTACACGAACTGTTCACTTATTGTATTTGCTTGATGAGACAACATAGCCCTCAGCTTTTGATTAAAGAAATTTTACAGCAGATGGATAAACTGAAAAATGAAAATGGTCCACCTCTTTTTCCTGTCAACATTATAAGCAGTGGTACAACGATCTAGTACACAGTAATGAATTGAATTGTAAATCACGTCAAAAACAAATAACTATGCCACATACCTACTAATTGACCATTCACAAAAACATGCAATGCATGGCCAGCTGACATGACCGTAAGCCAAGGCCATTTTCCGCCTCTCAAGAACTTTTCTCTAGGATCAATCTTGACACTAAGGACAGAAAAACATTCATAAACATGTGGCTGATCCAATGTAATTCAAGTGTGTGTGCGTGTGTTTCTTAATTTAATATGTGACAAGGCTGTCAGGAACTACATAGACACTTACTCAGTTGAATACCACAAATAATCAGACGCATCTCTTGTGGTATTTATCTGTTCCAATAACCCAACTGATGTAAAACTACTGTCTTCATAAGATGCTGTCTCTTCATTGAATGACTGCCACGGCAATCCTCTGCTGACTGGAGTCATCTTCATCTGAGCGCTTTGAGCACCAACCTTTACATGGAATCAATAACATTATCAGTCAGTTAGGAGGCGATCTCCAGGTTGTGAATGATTCTCTAAACAGCATAACTTACCCTTGCTGTATTAAAGACAGTGTTCTTGCAATCAGGAAGAATGCTGATTGACCATGGCGGCAAGTTGTAATGCCTGTTTGCAAATGACACAGTAGCAAAAGACTGTTGGTCGTAGTTTGCAAGGAATGCAGCACAAGAGCCAGACTTCGACCTAAAAACATGGGCCTGTATAAGAACCAATGAAGCTCCAGTTACTCTCATTGCAAATGTTGTAATGGCGACCAGTTCAAGAAGCATTCAGTTAAATCTCACCTCCTGCTGGTGTCCAAGTGCTGTCACAGATGGATCTCCAGAAACTAAAGCTGGCTCACAAAGCTTTATTGCTCTATGCAAATCTTTCAGGTGACCCCATTTAGGTTGACGCAATAATCCTAAAGACCAAATGGAAAATGTTAAATTTGGCTAAACAAGACATTTCTTAAGATGCAGTTGGTCTCTTTGAAGTTGTCTTCTTAGTTCTTAATCATGTAATTGACACTCCAGAAATCTAATCCGTAAGAAGTTAGAATTAACAGCTATTGACTAACTGCAAAGCATGATGAAAATTTGATGAATGGATATGCCAAGCTATTTTATTTGATGGAGTCACTAACGTCAACTTTTTAAAATCTGTTTAGGCGCTTCTCGCTATTCAAATTCAAGTGACTGTAAAAATGGGATACCTAATTTTAACCTTTTGTTGACGTGAAGAAACTCAATCTAAACCAGATTACAAGAAAAGGTGCGCACCATATTCGTCAAGAGGTGCATCATAGTCATAACTAGTAGCAATAAATGGGCCACCAGCAGTCCGTCCAAAGTTTGTTCCGCCATGATACTGCAGAAAAAAGGGAAAAGATAATCATAAACAACATAATTTTCTTGGCATCAGAAGAAACACTAACACTCTTGAATATCAGAGATGATAAACATACCATGTAATAATTGATGAAGGAACCTCCTTTCTGTATAAATTTTGCAACAGCAAATGCCAGGTCCTCAACAGGACGGTAAGGAACTGGAGTTCCAAAACCAGTAAACCTGCAAAATAGAAAAATGACAAATTTATCCCCACATGTACCCTAGAAGAAACATAAAGCTAGAAATTTTATTTATTTAATGCATTGGAAAGATATATGTACTTACCATGCAGTCCAGGCTTCAGTCCATATCTTTGGCTTATAAGCCTTGTTTGGAGAAAAGTAGTCAGCGTAGAAGCCATTGCAAGAATTAATCTGAACAAGGGAAAAAGGTCAATCAAAGTGGGAAACAGAAGAAAAAGGATAAGGAAAAAGATATATTTTATCACCTAGATGTCACAAAGTAGAGAATTCAGATACAAATATTTCAATGTACTGAGAAAGATTAAACATATTGACACTACCATGGTTCGGACTCCAACAACAACAACATACCAAGTGAATCCCACAAGTGGGATCTGGGAAGGTTAGAATGTACACAGACCTTACCACTACCTCACAAGATAGATAGATTGTTTTCTAGAAACCCTCGTCTCAATGGTTCGGACTCCAAAGAGTGAATAATTCATTATTTTACATTACAAGAGTCAAAGACCATTGATTGCATGAGGAAGAGACAAGGAATACAGAAAGTAGTTGGAAACAAAAGCAACCCATGTGCAGAGTATGAGTCTTGCAATTCTGGACCATCAAGGGGACAACCATTGGCACATAAAAACCCCACTAGGAACAGGAAACATAGAAAGAAAGCAATCAACAAATATAACAACAATGACCCCTCAATCCGAAGCAAGTTAGGGGCGCTTTGAATTCTCACAGAACATTTTTTCTCCATTTAGACTCATTTTAAGACCAACAGTAAATAAAATAAAAATGAAAGACATAACAATGATAAGAGAAAATACAGAATTGTACTAGGGGAAACATTTACAATAGGATCAGGGGCGTCATCTTGCTTGCACATGATCCATGGGACACCAGTGTTAAGACCCACAGCCATTTTGGCTGCCCACTGTGCATAAGATTTACCGGGTGCTCCTAACTCCCATTCCATGGGTCCATATTCATTCTCAATCTGTCAAAAGTTCCAAAATAAGAAAATCATCAATTCCCCTTATGTTTGGTCAACTCATAACCTCTGTGTACCAACAAAAAATCAGCAAGATTGCTGATATGAGCACTTCTGAACAACCTGAGATAGAATTATTGGGCCCCCTTGAGTTTCATACAGACGTTCCGCTTTCATCATATTGACAATCTTGGTAGTAAATTTTTGCATTGCAGCCTAAGGTACAGTAGTTTCACATGTTCAGAAACCAATCACTTCAAAGAAAGAAACTTTTTGATACAACATCAAAGATGGAAACTTTCATATTGTCTAACCTTGAAAGGTCCATTATCTGTTCTGAAACTGATACCTGGAACAAATTTGAGCCAAACAGGAAAACCCCTGAAATTGAATCAAGTAAAGTGAGCAAGAAAATCCATTATCATTCTTTTTGCAGATAAAATAGTAAATATGATGAATACCCAAAATTCCATTCAGCACAAGCATAAGGTCCAACTCTGAGATGGACATAAAGTCCTGCTTGTTGCACCAGCTTAATAAACTTCACTAAATCATATCTCCCTTCAAAATAATACTGGAAAGAGGGGAAAAAAAAACTAAATATCAAGAACTAATGAAACATACAAATTTAAGAAAAAACAATAAGTCTAATTTTAACTCACTTTCCCTGGTTGAGGCTCATGCCCATTCCAGAAAACATAGGTCTGAATCACATCTACACCCCCTTCTTTAGCCTTTTGAATAATACTTGGCCACATCTGTATAACCCCAAAATAAAAGTTCAAGAAACTCCATTTTTACCAAAAAAGACTCAACTTTTAACATTTACTAACACACCCATTCATGCAAAAACTGGAAAAAAAGCAATCTTTTCAAGAAAATATTGGACATAACTAACTAAACTTTTGAACTACATTTCACATGAACATACCTCAGGAGTGCTTCTTGGATAGTGAACAGAACCAGAAATAAGGATTCTCCTTTGTCCATTTACAATAATAGCCTTATGGTCATATGAAACAGAAGCTGTTCCAGAAAAAACCCATGAACCCAACAACACCAACAACACATTCAACATTATTAGCTTAGAACCCATGTTGTCCTCAAGATTGTGCCTTTTTAAGGCAAAATGAACTTTTTTTTTTGCCTCCCTAACTATATTTCCTTCTTTCAAATTGCACTTTATTCTATATTTGATTCTTTTACCATTAACATTGAAAGAAAGAAAATAAAAATGATGAATTTTAGCAACAGTACTGAGTGAGTAATATATAACTAATAATAAGTGTGAGTAAATGAGGAATTGGGAGCTGCATAATATTGGTACTTAGCAGCTGCTTTTAAATACACATATTCATGGATAGTTTGAAAATGAGTGTGGGGTCCATTCTTTAACTTTGGACCCACAAAATGGGACCCACATACGCGGAGCATCATCCACCAAATTAATTTTTCAGTTTTTTCACCGAAAAAAAAATAATTAATTACAGAAATAAAGACCTGTTTGGCTGTTACTAAAAAAGTGAATTTTTTTAAGTATTTTAAGGCTGATGTACAAAGATTCTTTACGGTCGGTTTCTGTTTTTCGGCAACAAGCGTAATGTTTGTTTCTGGTCTGGTGAATTTTCAGTGATGGCGCGTGAAGTATATTCGCGAGGATTTATCACACTAGTTGGTAAGTGTATTTCACGTTCTTAGGCAGTGCGTGGAGTAGAATCTCTCTTGGTAATTACGTCTGTAATTGTAATTAAATTTTCTAATGAAGCACTTTTTGACTGTTGTTTTCTCCGCGCAGCCTCACGGGTTAGGTTTAGCGTAGCCCTAATAACCCACGTTTCTATGATTAAAAATATAATTTTCTCACTAAATAGTGGAGAGAGTTTCACAAAATTAAATAGTTTTGATTTAAACTTATGTATTTCTAATTAAAAATTTATTTAAATTAAATACAAGCTCTTACACCTTCTAGAAGTGTTAACACTCCTTTTAGGAGGTACAAGGGGTTACGTGGATGAATAGAGGTTGACAGAAAAAATATTAGGAGAAAGTGCAACTTTATAATTACCGAATACATGCATGACCTTAGATACAAAGGAGTGGAGGTCATGTATTAAGATAGAAGATTAGACGACTATTTAGTAAAAGTACCTTGTGATATAGTAGGTTATTATATATCTTCATTTTATTTCTTTTATTATTTTTACAAATTATCATTTGTTTTCCATTCTAGTCATTTGGTTTCATATCTAGTTTGAGATGAGAGTCTTTCGAAATAAGACTCTCTGTCTTTATGAAATAGTGGTAAAATTTAATTTGTGTGTATTTTACTTGTCCCTCACTTGTAGATTTTACGGATATATAGTTATTATATTTAATGTATATGAATAATTTATTAAAAACCATAAACTCAAAAGCAATACTCTGTCTATAATGTAAATAGTTTGTATATGGCTAATTTATCATTCGTTTAATAACCTTTAGCATTCCCATGAATATATGGTCCGTGTTTTAAGCTAACTTATAAATCATTATATTTATTGTGATAATAAATAGTAAGAAAAGAATTCCACTAAAGTACTGTTCTTTTTATTTTTAAATTTTATATCCATCTCTAGGCACATTTTTACTACAATATGATAAATTTTTATTATCTAATCAAACTTATTTAATCCAATGGATAACGAAAGTATCCCTACGCAAAAAAGAAAAATGCATTCATTGGTATTTTTAAAAAATTCAAATAACATTAGAATGAGACTACTTTTTACAGAAACCAAACTTCAACCATAACAAACCTTAAAGTTTAATCTACATTTAATTTTAGGTATACAAGTCTTATTAATTTAGGAAATATTATACCCTAGAACATAAATGTTCTCTTCCTTTCCAAGCATAACTGAACATTTAGACTTGAATTCTATTTAAAGTATGACTTTTTTAGTTATTCATATTTATTGTCACGAAATAAGGAGCAAGTATGGTTACACTTTATACCGTTAACTTATTATTGAAGTCCTTTGTCTGTTTTTTCTTTTTATTTTGGTTGTATAATGTTCTCGTATGCTGACATTTTATTTTCTCATGTCTTTTATCTTCTGCTTTTGAGGCCAGATATTTTTTAAACAAGTGTCTTCAGACTCCACTTGTAAGATTCTACTGAATATGTTGTTGTTATTGTATATAAAATAATTATTATATTAATTAATTTGGACTTGTCATAGTTAATTATAAACTTTAAATTTTTAATCTACGGAGAGTTTAATATTCATTGTTTCCAAGGAAAAAGATATTTGATCTTTGGCGTGTGAAGGTAATCAAAGCAAAATATGAAATCTTTCACTTTTAGAAATCAAAACAGAAAGATTTTTTTTAATTTGTTGTTGCTAGTTTACTTGCAAGGAAGAGAAAGAAAAAGAAAAAGAAGAAAACAAAGGAAAATAGTTTTCCTTTTTGTTTTCTGTTAAGAAAGTCTCTTCTTTTTTTCCCCTATAAACAAAGCAATATGTTGCATGCACTTCTCCACTACTCACCATCATGCATCATTGGACGCACCAAACATCATACTACTTTTCCCCTTTAATTAAATATTCAATTTTTTGTTTGTTAATTTCCCCCTTCTTAATCAAGTCAACAAAATCATGTGAAAATATCCTTTTCTTCAATTTATGCTATTATTTGTTACATGCTCGATTAATCAATAAGGTCAGGATTCTATTTTCTCTTCCTTGTTACTGTCTCTTAGTTGCATGTGACAAATCAATAAAAGTAATATATTGTTGAGTTTGTCGTATAATATGTGAATGAATAATGATACATAGAATAAAAATTTGTGCATTAAAAATGTGAAAATGCTACAATTACGAATGAAGTTATTTCATTCATTAATACTCATGTCATGTGAATGCAACCTATCATATTTCTAAGCTATTTTTCAAATATCATAAATGACTCATTGTGTTATCTCTATAGGCTTTAAATATCTTAATCTTTCTCAGATATTTAGATGAATTTTTTAAGTTTTTGAAACGAGTTGAAATGAGTTCACAAGGAAAAAAAAACCTACATAGTAAGAATAAGTTTCCATTTTTTTAAAATTTCAAGTGTGATTACGAGCCATCGAGTGGTTCGCTGGACAACGAATTTGAGGTATCACTATTTATTTGTCGTGAATCATTTTATTCTGAGAGGATATATTCCATAATCTTAGGTACTTGAGGGGAATAATTTTCTTAAGAAAACTCTGTAAATTAAGAGATTTGGCTATTCTTCTTTTATATCTTTTTTGATTATATGATTTTTGTTTTCAGAAGTTATTTAACTTCATATGGTATATTTTATGTTTGTTTGAGTTATTTTAGCGAGTTTTCGTCCCCCTGAAAGGGAGGTTTCAATTCCTTATTTATGAGTAACTTCGTACTATTTTTATTGAAAAATAAATTTTGCTTAAACATGTCTGAATTCTTTAACAGATAATAATGGAACAACCGTCATCAACCAATAATTTCAATCGTGGTTCATTCTTCCTTTTTCTCTACATATATAAAAATGAATATCATATATAAACTATAACACATAAAATATAACTTTTGATAATAATACATAAAAGTCATCTAACATGCTACAACAAAAAAATATTTAGTGAAAATAATTTTTTGGTTAGTTACAATCAAGCCTTAAGCAACAATTATTAAGAGTGATGGTAATAAAATAATACACATATTTATTATTATTGCTAAATATAATATAATGATAATTATATTATCGCCGCTAAATTCTTGATGTGCTGCAGTGTAACCTTCCCGCAACGAAGCTTCTTTCAGTAATAAAATGCTATTTATCATATTAATAATAATTATGGGAGTGATTATATTGATGAAATAATGCTTTGAAACTGCCCAAATAGTGGAAAATAATAGGAGTAATTATTAGTATTTAGTTTAGATGGATCGTGCAAAGTTAGCGTTAATTGATTAATTTCCTGCTATTTGGGGTTCTAATTATTTAATTAGAGTACACATGATATCTCACTGTAATGCACGTAGAAAAGATGAATTATTTATTTGAAAAATAATGCTGCAAATTTAATACATTAAAATTAAGTTACTTGATTAGATCGGGCTAATTTTAAATGTGTTGTTCAATAATTCAATATATTTTGTCAAAATTTTGGTACAGTGTGATATGAACAAAGAATTTAGAGTCAACTTATTAGTTGTTTTGATAACTGTATATATTTGCAATATTTCTTTTTATATATAAAAAATGATAGAACGTGACACCACTCTTTCAACTCTACCAATAGAATTATAGTTCTGGGTCCAAAAACAATATATTGAGATTTTGGAATAACCATTAGAAAAAAATACTTAGTCGAATTACTTTTAATAAATAATTATCAATTTTAGTTTTTATTTATTATTATTTATAATAATATATAATAATAGTATAATAAATCTGCACTTGTATCAAAAGTTAATTATTCATGTAAAATATAAATGTATTATAAGTGCTTTAAAATATATTGTACTTATTTGGTAAGAAATAGACACAACATTTTATAAATGTAGTAAAGTTTATTATAAATATATTATCCATCAATAAAACTTGTATTAGATATATTTTATAAATAGTTCTATATAATACGTATGAATTAAAACTGTATTATAAATATGTTATAAGTGTTCAATAAAAATAAATTATTATTATTATAATTAATAAATTACTTAATCTGTGTAAGTTTCGTAAAAACATAATGCTACCTTCGTAATCACCAAGATTTTATTTAATTTTGAATGTCCAACTCAACTAGAGTGCAAAAGTAAACAGAATTAGGTATTGAATAATAAATGAAAACGAAAAAACGTAATTGGTAAGTAATTTTCATGTGCAGGACAATCTGCAGCCTGCTGGTGAGTGGGACGTGCTGCTAGGCCCATCCACCTTATTTATTTGATATGAGGTTAGGATTTAAATCATGATCATTAACTAATCTATTCAATTAATTACTTATTCTCTTTCATTTTATATGTTAAACGTGAAATTTCAAAAGTTATAACTTGAAGGTGTATATAATATATATATTTTGAATACCTTTTAAATATTGTGAAATTAAATTTATTATGTCTTATTTACAGAACAGTGTTGATCGTTGATCAGTGTGAGGCGAGTTCAAATGAAACCCCTTCACTACAATTGCTTAGTTAAAAATCTGGTTATCTTTCTAGGATAAATATTAAATATGACAAAAAAGAAAAAATTACACAAAATGAATCTAATTGTAAAATTATTTATCAAAAATGAATTCAATATAAATTATTTACTCGCTTATCCCACTTTTTCTTTTCTTATTTCATACATGACGTCAACATTACTATTCAATGATACTATTGGTATATTGATATTATATCGGTATCCATAAGGTTGAGCTTAATCCTTCGTAATATTCTACTAGTATATTAACATCCTACTAGTATAATTTAATGGCATCAAGCAGTTTTTTCTTCTTTGATGCCATCAAAGTGTGTGTGCGCATATATATAATTTGATGGTATTAAACAGTTTCATTGAAACATTAGTTTCTTTTTTTTTAATATCATCAGAGTATATATACATTTTCATGATATCAATAGTTAAAAAAATATATGAACATAAGGAATAGCCATTTATAAATAGTTATTCTTTTTAATTAGAAGTGTCAATTTTTATTACCATCAGTTTTTTGCTTAATCTTTGACTGTATGAGGAGGCATCAACACTTACGACTTTTTACTGACACATAGGTTTCCAATAAACCTAATTAAGTTAAGGTCTCAAAGTGGAGATAAATAATTTAATTATCAGTTAATTTCATCCACTCATCATGCCAAACATTTTTGACATTTCAATTTCAAATGATAGAAAAATGAAGCTCCAAATTTTCATTTTATTCTCTAGAGAATATGGGAAACTTAAATTGCAATTGGTAATAATGAGAGAGTAATAATCATGTGTTTATTATTGCTTACTCTCTCCTTCAACAAATTAAATAGGATGATCTTGACTTGTGATTGGACTAATTGGAGACAATGGGTGGTTACTTTTAGCTGTATTTATAACAGCTTTAGAAAAAAAGTACTTAACTCAAAAAAGAAATTTTTTTGTAAAATCATATATAACAAGTCATATATATATATATATATATAAGATATGATACAATTTAACTATATCAGTCTAATTACTATCTTACATTAGGTCCAAAAAGTTGTGAATTTAGGAAATAGCATTGGAAGACAACCTTAGTAATGAAGTTGAAATACATGTCCAAATAGGACTAATCCAATTGTTTTATCTTGCTAGAAACAACTGGAATATTGTACCAAAATTAGTTGCATCCTACACAATTATGAAGTTGTTGCACATGCCCTTTTCACATCAACAATTCAATCTAGTTTAGCCACCACCCTCCCAACTCCCAACAAGGCCAAGAAAACATGTTCCATCCATTTCAAAAATAATGATATAATTTTATTTGATACGAAATTTAAAAAAATAAAAAAGACTTTTCAATCTTGTAATCCTAAATCAAAATTATGTCAAATGTATCAAAATGTTCTTTGATCTTGTAGTTTTAAACACGTCATGTGAAAAATTAAAATTAAAGTTTTACCAAAAAATAAAATGAATCATTCTTCTTTAAACAGACCAAAAAAAAATAGATTATTCTTTTTAAAATGAAGAAAACATGTATTTATGTCCAAATGAGAAAAAGATTTATGGTAATTTATGAATAATATAGATTACAATCTTAAAAATGAATTTTGGAGCAAATTAAAATATCAAATCATAATAAAAATTTTATAATCTAATATTTTATCAATCACCAAAATTTATATTTACATAATTTTAAAAATAACAACAATAATAATATATCCAGTAAAATCTCATAAGTGAAATCTGTGGAGGATAAAATATACGCAAACTTTACCATGCCTCATAAAGATAGAGAAACTATTTTAGAACAACCATCATCTCAAAAATATCAAACCCATAATTTTTAAAAATAAAAATAAAATCTAAATAATGGACCAAAATGGGATATTTGTGTATATTGGCCATAGCTTTAATTAATCTCCATTTAACTAATCTCATAAAACAAATTGCGACACACTATCTTACGGTGGGCCTGCATTTATGTGATGAGAGTGTTAAAGTCAAAGCCAAAATCAAAAAGTAAAAGAATCTAATTTGCAGTACTTTTTCTTTTAATATTATTGCGTTGCCTTTGAATATATACAAATATCTAAATTTTCATATGGGACATATCGTTTGACAGCATAGGCTTATTCAGGCGGTTGAACATTTTTATCATTAATTGATAGAGTAAAAGAATTAGAATAATATTGAATAATAAATAAAAATATTATTAATTTTTTTAGCAATTAATGGAGCTTGAAAAAAAAATTGATTGTATTTCTATATGGGATAGTAAAGAAACTCAAGAAACAAAAAAAAAATTATTTTTTAATATATATATTCTATAAAATATAAAATAAGTGTAAACATGTGGATTCTATAAAATATGCTTTTTAACCCCACCCTCCCAAAAATAAAATAAAAATAAAATCATCATTATCATTATTTCGTTATATCCTTTCTCTTATTTTAGGACATATAACAAACTATACATGATACATAAAGTTCCACACGTATCTTTTCCCTCAAGGATAATGACAATAATATATCGATCGACTTTCTTCATCTTATTTTATGTGATATAATTTAATTATATATAAAATTTTAAAAATAATATTATTTTAAGAAAAAATTATATTTTAAAATAATTTAGATATTGATACGATTACGAATTATCTTATTTTTAAAATATATATAGGTATTTTTCATGATTTCTACTTTTCTATCCCTCCCCATGGCACGACACACAAGAGAGCAACAGATAAAAACAAAATAAATGACGAAAATATGAAATTTATTGAATATTTTTGTTGTGTTCTAGGATGGAGGTTTATTGATGGGTCAATTCACAAAGTAAATATAGTGAAAGGTGATTCAAGATTGGTTCCATGTGCATGCCATTATATTTTCATCGTTTATATCATTCTTATAATTAATATATTTTCACGAAAGAAGAAAAGTTACGGACTAAGAGTTATTTCTTATATTGAATAATAACACAATATAATATTCAGTAAAATTTGATAAGTGAAATTTGAATAAGGTAAAATATATGAGACTTTATCACTATCTCATAAAGAAATTATTTTCAAAAGACGCTTTCCTTAAAAAAAAATATCATCCTAAAAAATAAAAAATACCTTACGTTAAACAATATCATGTCAATTTATATTTCACTTATCACCTAATATCTTTTCTTTTTGGGGTTTCCAGACAAGCATGATTTCATTAACTAGCTAGATGACTTATTATGAGTCATATTCTATTATTGGGGTTGCCTAACTATAATGTACTTTTGTATAATCATTTTTAACGTCTAAATTAACCTATCTAATTATTCATTAATGATGATTGAGACTAGTTAAAGCTCTATGGCTTGAATGCAAAAACAAGTTATTATAAATACACCAAGATGAGGATGACAAATCAGCCACACATGTAGGACCAAAAGTACAATAAAGACAGCCACTTAACATATTTTTTAATTTTTTATGGTTATGATCATATACACTTGTATTTGTACCATAAATCAAATAAATTTGATCATGTCACCTCTTCATATTCTAATAAATCTAAATGAATTGCCAAAACATAAATTGCTTCTTTTCAAAAACATTTATTTTTGAAAAGCTATATTGATAAAATTACTCTGATAAACGTTTTTACAATCTTGATCAAAAAAGCTTTAGTCTCTAAGTAATCCAGAGCTTTACAATCCACGAATCAATCTTTTTTATTTTGAATCCTTTATTTTGTTAAGGTTTTACTCTAATTATTTATATATATATATATATATATAAAAAATCACATTTGTGTTTTATAAAACACAATAGATGTAGTCTTTTAAAGAGTCTTATTTCATGATTATTTTTTGTTCTCTTTTAAAATTAATTTTTACTATGTAGCTCAGTTGACCAAATCTATCTGACAATATATTTTTTTAGTATAATATTCTTTGTTATTTGATTTATCATCATTGTAATTATAATTTACAATTATTAACTTTCACATGACACCCTTATTAATTTCGATCTCAACAAATTTTTTGTGCCAATCGAAAATTCTTGCCCTTGTTTTATTCTTGCATGTTTATCTATTAATTTAATTAAAAGAAAAAAAAAGGTCGAGATGTCTTTTTTTAAAAAATAAAAATAAAAAATGTTGGATGATAAAGCGGCCACGTAAAATTCACACACTAACTTATTAGCTCTTTTTATCTTATCAAAAGTAATGGGCCTTGCATATTTTGGTACATAGATTAACTGGGCCCACTTTAACCTTAATCCATTACAACAGTAGCCACCGGCCTCTCTTCATCGGAGAAAAATGTGCGGCCATATTTTAAACAATTAACTTTGCCTAAACAAAAACCTGTAAGCATTAGTGATCATCTTTGTAATGTCCTCCTCTTGTTTATTCAGTATGTGGGCCTATTATTCATTTCATTTTTTAAAAAAATTTAATCAATAAACAATAAGTCATAATCCAATCCATTAAAAAAGAAAAAAAAAAAAAAGAGGGCTCATATTTTTAGAAATTGTCAAATGAGAAAGCTAAAACCCGAAATAAGTCTAGATTCTCAAAAAACAAGAATTCATAAAAGATAATAAGCAAAAAAAAAATAGGTATTGCTAATGCTTCTTCTGTCCTATAATAATTGTCTACTATTCAAGTAGTATATGCAGTAGCGAAATTAGAATTTTGATTTAGGGGGTTTAATATTTGAAGAAGTAGATATATAAACTTACTAAAAAAGGTTCGACCTTTACTATATATATATATATATATATATATAAATTATTTTAATCATATATAAATAGTATTATTTTCAGAACCTCCTGACAAATAGGTGACTCTGTTCCTGAGCACATGGATTAAGAATTAGTAAATTTTTACCAAATCACCCTTATTAAATAGAAGATATCTAAACATTAAAAAATAAATACTATTTAATAACAATAATAAAATTGACATAAAATAATAAATTATTTATCAATTTATAAACTAGATAAATATTTTTAAATATTTTAAATAATAAAGTGAATAAGTAAAAATAGATCGAGCGAAATTGTCCATCTGAATATCCATTCTTTAGTGGATAATATGAAATAAATTCATATTTAATTCATTTTTAAAGGATAAATTATCCGACCAATATTTAACCACTTTACTTGTGTACAAATATTTTATTATAATGTATGTTTTAATATTCAATCTTTTAGTTTGAAGATTGAGGTGTGTCATTATTATGTAGAGACTAGAAATAATTTCTGTCGTACCGAAAAAGAAGAGCACATTATCTTTAAAAATAAAATACTTCATATTTTGTAAGGTGGGGGAAAAGATTAGTGTACTACTTTTTTCAAGCATAAATATTGTTGTCGTCTTTATATTGCAACCTGCGATTTAATTAATTCCTTTAGAAATATAATATATTATTTTGGAATCCAAGTCCATAATGGGATATTTTTAACTTCAATTACAAATCTAAACAAAAAAAAAAGAAAAAAAAGTATTGAAAAACACTCTTGAATTTGACAAAAGTTATTAGTTTCGTCTTTGAACTATTGACAGTCTTAAACATACTAGTAAAATTTGACTAACTAAACTTAAATATATGTCACATGACACAACAAGTGTTTCAAGCTCCTGTATGAATTTAAGAATCTTAATAAGATAAAAGTCAACATAAGTGTTGAGAATATTCTAAAATAGGCGAGAATTTAGGAGTGTATTTCATTCATGTTATAATATCAGAGGTGTATTTTAATTCAATTAGCAAAGTAGAGAAGTGTCTTTAAGATTATCAATAGTTCAAGAACGAAACAAATAATTTTTATCAAATTTAGGAGTCTTTTTAATACTTCTATCGAAAGAAAAACATAGTAGAACTGATTTTATATTAAAATTAACAAAAGACACAAGTTAAAATTAGAGCTATATGTCTTAGGCCTTGTTTGGAATGAAGAATTAGGCACCCCAGCTAGTTCAAACCAAAATTATTAAATAATTATCTGCCTACCCAACTTAAAAATTCTAGTCTTTATATGGTAGGCAAAATAGTCATTAAATATTATTTCAAATCGTGGTGTTACTAATTTAAATTTTTTCTTTTTTATGATATTCATACTGATGTTATTATGAATATATCAATTTTTGTATAATGTTCATATCAACTCTTTTGTGATGTCCATTGAAATTCAAACCTGTTTAAAAGTTATAATCTCCGAGAGAATTTAAAGTTTAATTTAGAGTTGATTATTGGTAATGTTATATAATACTCCTAAAATTACATAAGCATTTGTGTCTTTGCATGATTACACAATGCAGAATAGTGAAATCCCCAAATTTAAATGTTCTATCAAATACCTAATCAGTAATCACTTGACATAATGTTCCAATAAACCATTGTTATTCTAATTAATGGACAAGATTTAATCTAATTTAATTAATTAATTCCAAGCTTATCTATTATTTCCTCATTAAATCACATATTACTGATCATTATTTGAGATTTTAGCTAAAACTCAATGGGGTGAGCTCAGACAAGATGAAACTGCCAAATTCAGCAAAGGATTGTGGACCAAAAAGTACAACAAAGACAGCCATCAATTATTTTTTGTGTATTTTTTCACATTATGACAGAGTCAACTTTGATTTTTTAATTAATTTGAGTTGTCCTATCTCACGTTCAAATTCTAATAACTATACTCTAATTAATTATTGGCCTGTCATAGATTTTTTCTTAGCAAAAATTAATCTACAACAATCATGACTTGTTTTACTAATCATCGAGAACACATGCAAATTTTCTTATTTATGTAGCCTATTGGGCATAAGTTCGATTGTTAAATGACAAAAATTAAAGATCAATTCATTTGAAGGACAAGGGTGCAATTTTGGAGTAAATTTGCAAAGGGCCAATTCAAATTTACCCAATAGCTTCAACTTACTATAGATGGGCCAGGCCTTGTCACTGATATTATGGGCCCACTTCCTCCTTGGTCCATGGGCCCATGGGCGTATATATTTTGAGCATACATCCGAGAATAAATTGTGTGGGTCAATTTAAAAGGATCAAAGTGCATACCGAGCATCATCATCAACATACCCCAATGCCTCAAAAGGCTCTCGCTTATTGCGGGATGAGGGGGGGTCGGATGTACGTAGCCTAACCCTTATGTTTAAAAACATAAAGCGACTGTGTCCAGATGACCCATGAGGAGCGTCGAAAGTTGCATTGACTAACTACTACTTCACAAATGAAAGAAGCGCAGACAGTT
>JAOTQJ010000072.1:29519984-29531481 GCA_025642045.1 Solanum sejunctum | reverse complement strand
CAGCCTAACCCTTATGTTTAAAAACATAAAGCGACTGTTTCCAGATGACCCATGAGGAGCGTCGAAAGTTGCATTGAGTAACTGTTACTTCACAAATGAAAGAAGCGCAAACAGTTTAAAGAGTCATTTTGCTTTATTCCATCATACTCCAAAATCAAAAAATAGTCAATCTTTGGCTCCATCCGAGATTGATGGAAATAAATAGTAATAGTAAGCAATAGTAATATATTATCAAAGAGAAAAAATAACACCGATAAATAAATATATATTAATTAATTAACTAATATAATTATAATTTAAATTAATTATGACTCGCGACAAATATCTAACTGTAATTACAATTTGAGTTTTATATAATTCATGTAATTTATATAAATGCTATTATAC
Source organism: Solanum sejunctum (assembly GCA_025642045.1). Lineage (NCBI taxonomy): Eukaryota > Viridiplantae > Streptophyta > Magnoliopsida > Solanales > Solanaceae > Solanum > Solanum sejunctum. The sequence continues at coordinate 29,531,094 of JAOTQJ010000072.1, read as the reverse complement.
GATGAAGATTTTTAAGGTGAAAAAAATATATTAAAAGTTGGAAAATAAGAATAAAGTTGGGAAATAGTTGGTCTCTCTTATCTTGCAAGTTGGGTATAGTTACGTGTGAATTTTAATTATATACATTTAATTTATATCAATTTCATGTTACACTTTGTGACGATGATCTTATCCAAATTCAAGATTTTGTCTGGCAAATTCTCCATCTATAATAACGTTTGTTAAATTGATCAAATATTCTTCTTCATCTAGCATTTTTAATACATATATTTTTCATCTAATTGGGTTTGGATTAACTCTCTAATTTACTGTCCCACTGATCGATCTCATGTCCTATCATGCTCTAATTTCCTTAATATTAATGGACTATCTAAAAGGTCCACAATTATCTATACGTGACAAAAATATATGAAAAATATTTTTATTTTTTGAATTTTTATGTACAACTATTGGGCATGTGAATTTCCTACTTAAATTTGTTGGGTATGTAAACTCCTCCCACATCGATTGTAGAAAGAGCAAATGACCAACTTATAAGGTTGAATCCAATTTCATTAGTATAAGACCTTTTGGGAGATGATCAAAAATAAATCCGTGAGGGTTTAGTCCAAAATGCATAATATCATACTAATGTGGGATTGGGTGAGGGTGTACGATCAAGTGATATCAGAGCCTAGGTTCAGACATAGGAGTGATGGTCCTACGTGTGCGGTATGAGCCCTTTTGGGAGATGTCCAAAAATAAATCCGTGAGGGCTTGGTCCAAAGCGGACAATATCATATTATCGTCAAATATTTATCAAAATACACCTTAACTATCACTTGTTCACTTTTCTTACCTGAATTATCGAGCCTTCAGTCTATTAATAAATATGCTTTCACATCTACTATTGAATTAGAAATATAATAACAATATATTTAATATTATTTAAAAAAAAATAGTATTTAGATTTTATTTTTATCTTTACGAGATAAATAAATTATCGTTGAATTATGAATGTGATTCTCAAATTAAATTGCCTTGGCTTGTTATATCATCACCACTAAGTAATGTGAATATTTACTGTTTGGGATAAGCAACTGATCATATTATATTAACACATCCAATTAAAAGATGCAATTGTTGATGCCTACTAATTTATTATATAAAGAAAACAGACGCTTTATGTCAAAGCAAAGAAAAATCATTTTAATGACTTAATTAATCTGTTAGTGCTACCCTAATTAATGTCCTTGGCAATATTATAGTAATATCTAACTAACTTTGATGATCAAAGTAGGAACATGGTGCATCATATCATTACAATAGCAATTAGTTTGGATTAAATAAATATATACTTCAAGTCGAAGATTATATGTATATAACATTAAATTATACTTTTTTTTATAATCATTCAATGTGTGAAAATCCATAGCTTGACTCTAAACATATATACCTTATTTCAAACAGTATCACGAGACATCACTTTATCAAATGCTTTTACCAGATCTATATGCATATTTATGTTATAATATGCAAAATAAAAGAAATAATATCACGTAATTATAGTAATTTATTATTTTATAGTGGAGGAAACTTCATTAGGTATAGTAAATAGTATAAATACCTAAATTTACCGATGGGTGAGGAGGAATATAATAAATAATTAAGTAATCATTAGAGAAATTAATTCTTCAATAATCACCTTTTGAATATATATAAAAAATTAGTAAAGACAAAATAGGTGAAAAGTAGGTGTGTGGAGCAATGTTTGTGAGATATTATCCGTCTGTTGGGACTCAAAAAGCCAACCTATATGCACTTTTGGACCCTACAATTCTCTTTTCCACCTATTCCATTTGGCGTTCAACTCAAATTACGTGTGTATCAGTTATTTCATTAAAAATTTATTTATGTTCTATCATCATTAGCATAAATATCATATAATTATTTCCCTCAACTTAGATAGATATAAAATAAATTACCTTAATATTTTTTATTTTTATAAAAATATGAACTCTGATAAGATAAGTTGCATTATTAAATACTTGAATCTTTTCACATTTTAAATGTCTACAAAATTAAATTTATATTTCCATGTTGTCAATCTAAACTTGAAGGAGCTGGCAACGCTATATCTCTATGAGATCGAAATAAGACCTGTATACACGTATTTTAATCTAAAAAAACACAAACAAGTGTTTTTCATAATGATCACTCTATGCATTAATTTGTTTGAAACAAGCAATGAATGTTCGATCTTACTGTTGATGGCAGCCATGTACGACTTCTTTAATCACCATGTTATATAAATTGACAAACCTTGATTGTTTTTTCTTTCCATGATCCACTTGAAGAATCATCAAAGTACTATAAAATGGATAAACCCTATATCATCCTAGTCATACAAGAAAAGACCACATATATTTATTTTTTGCCTTGTTGGAATTCTCATCTATTTAGAGAAGTTAGATACAGTGTTCTGAATATATACGGAACTAATTTAGTTCCTACCTTCTTTTCCTTCTCTTACCTAATAAAATTATACATACACATACAACAATAGCAAAAATAACTACGACTCACTTTTAAATAAATATATCGCTCCATTTAAGTCCTTCTCGATCCAATATTGACTAGGCAAACATATGATATGTATGTATATTAAATACAATTATTTGACATATATACATATACGATCTGTCTCTCTCTACTCTCTACCCTCTCTTGCTTGCCTCTCTCCTTCCTCTCTCTTCCTCTCTCAATCTCGCTTGAAGATATTAGAAATACATATGTATATTTATTTGACAAATATATATACAATTTGACAGATATATATATACAGTTCACCTAACTTTATTCTATGCCCTCTCTCGCTCGTCTTTCTCCTATAATATATAGCTATGAATTGTAATTTTAATAAACTATAGCTATTTATTATCTTAATGTGTTTCAAATGTTTACTCTTTTTGAAAAATCATGATCAAACTAATATGCTATTTTTGGGTTCCACTTCAAAGAAAAATATTGTCCTCCCAAGTAAAAATGTTATCCTATTGTTTATGGATTGGGTTGCCACATACACAAACACTTGGGGTTCAAAAGTGTTTATCCATATCAAGATACCAGAATCCAATGGGCCCTTGATCCATTTCAAAAAGTCTATTCTTCATTTCCTTGTCATGCCATAAATTCTGTTGATTGGAATTGTTATATATTTTTTAATTATATATATATTAGCCAATATTATACTCCACAGAATTCTTTAAGGATATACATTAAAATGTGACAAACACCTCTTTTGCGTAAGAAGCTTAAAGAAGGAATTCTTTTTGACAAATATTTCAACGTCCATTGACAAGCTTGATATCTCCCTTTCATTCAAATTCATTTTACAAAAATATTGCTATCAGACAATTACCGTCACTTTTCTCTGTTGTTTATAATCATGGCAGAGTAATCATTTTTTTTAACATTAATTATTAGTGGTATTTGAATAAATTGTTTTGTTATATATTCGTTAAACGAGTTGGATAAAAAAAGGATCGAGCAGTATTAATCAAGGGAAAAAGCAGCACCAATTGTGAGTGTCTTTTCCTTCTAAGAAAAAGGATAATGTTATGTCATTTGTGCCAATTTGGTGGCTATTTCCTTTTACCTTTTTATCAAGTTAATGGAGAAGAAGAATGGATATCAAATTGTCAACCATGAGAACTCGAGTTTAAATTTCATTTAGGTGATTTTTTCTTGTCAGTTGCTCTGGCAGGAGGTCACAAAAGTATCCTGTAGAATTAGTTGAGGTGCGTATAAACTGGTTCAAACACCACAATTATAACAAAGGAAACTACAAAGATGCACCACCTTCCTAAGCCAACAATGAATATCCAATTCTGGAAATTCAGTTTTAGGTGTTTGGCACAAGCTCATACACCCTAAACAAATGGGAAATGGCCTTCTGCATCAGGTTGTGGCAAACAGATTAAATCTTGACTGTAACTGAGTGAACTGCAAATTAAAGTGAGTAATCTTTTGTCATGAAGCAAGCAAAAGACTCATTTATGCTTGTCTGCTTTGCATATATCACAGCCACACTAGAAAAATGGCCACGATGCAGCCAAGTTTCAGTACATTAACTTGCACAGACTGCTCAGTATCCCCTGATCTTGATCAATAAAGTATAGCAAAACAAAGGAGTAAATTGAATTCTGTGGCACGCATAACATTGAGAACAGAGATCAGAGGCTATATTGCAGTGTGACTACATAGAGACAATTTTCTACTAAGAATTTGAGTAAAGGCAAAAGTTTACATAACTAGTAGGTTTTTTGGTAAGTAAAAGAAGTACTCTCTCTGTAGTTGACCGGCAAATAACCTGAGCATCCACAACGTCGTGCATCAACTTGACCCATTTCTCCTGTCGTTCTCCCTGTATGCCAGGAAGATGACAAAAAAGGAGAAAAATTGAAAAGCAATAATAAAATTCCCCAGCCATGAACATAAAGATGGATATTTATGGTGTTGAGTCATATATCCGGCCGCTTTCATGGCCAATCAAGAAAGGGAAGTAGAAGAATTGATGGACAGATAAGAAATGGCAGGTGGTGAAAAATAGAAAACTTCAAATTATTCTTTCCACAATTCAAGCTTAACACATATTACATTACAAATAGACCTGATATAAACAAAGTTGCTTATAAACGTATCCGTGTACACATTTACCCTCATGCTGAGAACCATGAACGAGCAATCTAAACACATGCCTGAATCCATTTAGCTGATGATTTGTATAACTTTTGAGAAGTAGTCAAGTGGAGATCATATCTCTATTGTAAGTCTAAGTGCTTCTCCAGTAAGAACTAATACGACTTCTTTTCTAAATGTTTCTCCATTTTTTAAGTACTAATATGACTCCTTAGTTCTTTCTAAGCTTTGAAATACTAAAATTCCACTCACATCCAAGCTATTGTGATATTTAAATGGAGCACATGAAGAGGTGATGACAACCTTCCTCAAGTCTTGACGAACTTTGTTGTTTTGAGAAACTCGATTGTTTCTGCATGCTATCGGAAATGTCCGTCTTTCTTATCTACAAAGTGCTTCATGAACTTCATCTCTTCCTCTGACATCAACTTGATGTACCTATGACATGGAATATTTGTCAAACTTAAAAGTACTAATATATTAAAAATAGACAAGATATATCCCCCAGTCATACACTAAAAGTACTTAGCAGTTCCGTGCACGGATGATATTGAAAAGATCAAAAGAAAATCGTGAGAACCAGTTTACCCTGCACAAATACCATATTACTAGTACACTTTTATCCTATATGGTATATAGAGAATATAACAGCCTGCACTCATTAATGGGGGAAAAAAAGTTCCATCATCCATCCGATTCCAAAAATTCAGCTGTTGTAACCACCATCAGTGAATACAAAAGGAGAAGAAAAGAGCAACGAGCAAATAACATGAAAAGGCAGAATCTATGTAGTGAACTCAGAAAGAAAAAGGAAAATGGCAAGGAACTAGTGTTCAACGTGAACAGACAAATATAGTTTTTAATGACAAGTAGGCACATAAATTAGTCTTTCAACTTTGTGATAATCTTTACTTCAAGGAAAAAGAAGTATCATATGCCTCTTGAAATTGGGCTACATATAAGATGAAAACAAGAGTCAATTAAAGAAGTCAACCCATCCGCAATGTCATATAAGAAAAAAAAATGTGTTGGACGCCAGGAGTAGGGGTGGGAGTAAGGGGACCATCTTCCATGTAACAAAGCTTAAAAGTTAGTATATTTACAACTTCTGCCGACAGCTTTAAGTTCTTTGACGAAGAAACTGTCAATGGAGAATATTTGACTAATTTATGTGTGTGGAAAAAGAAAAAAACAGAATGATGTGGACAAAATTGTGACTTCTTCCATTTTTCAACAAATTCTGAAATGTTTAAACCATTGGATTAAAAATAGAAATTGCATATATGACCTCAAAAGCCCCAGTTTAGGTCCAAAATCTGTCACTTTCAACAACTTTGGAATAACTCAAAGTTGAGAATCATGAACCTTGTGGGATCACACCGGGCATGTTGTTGCTGTAAGAATCATGAACCTTGGTATGTAACATCATCATAGGAATAGGTAAACAGCAATATAGATTCAAGTGATTGGGGTCTGCTTGGTTTTTTCTCGGGCAGGCTTGTATCAGTTGACCCTGAGCTAGATCTAATGGCAGAACAAGTTAAATGACCTAAAAGATACACGGGTAATCATGTTCATGAACCCTTTTTCGCCTTTTAATAGTTCATACTCAAATGTCCGACAAACCTAAGTAAATTTGTCAAATAGCTGTAAGTACAGCAAGGACCAACATTTACCCTTTTTTCCAACAGACTGTTCTTCCCTCTCCTTCTCTAGCTTGGCATATTCTTTCAATTACCCCATATTCTTCTCCTTACTCTGATCTACCCTTTTTGTCAGTGGAATACAAATTTTTGGCATTTAACCATCCTCCACTGTGTCCCTCGATCTCCCTCTTGTTCAGTAGTCTCATTCTCCCTGGAAGATCTCTACTCTAAGCATTTAGGCCAAGCAAGAGACAGGACCAAATTCTCCTCTGTCTGGCAGGCAGCTTCTCCCTTCTCATTTTCAATCTTGGAATCTTCCCCCAAATACCCCATTTGATTCTCCTTCTCACTCTCATCTTATTTTCAGTGGAGGGACAAAATTTTGAGACCTCAGCCACTGTCCTCGGGTGCCCCCCTTTCTCCCTCTAGCTTTCATTGGTGTCTGGTGGGAAGATGAAGAATTAAGGATGATTAATGGTGTATCTGCTAAAGTGACAAAGCATCTGCCAATGACTCAAACCTTTTGAATCTTTTCTGATAATGTTTTTTAGTTATATTTTATTGATATCTCATGTAGCATAAAATTCAACTCTTAGCTAGCTTTGACATAGAAATGATAAGATTTGATCCACTCCAGTATTTTTTTGATTCTTGATTGAAATTATTCTGCTTCTAGAGTGTTTTGAGATAAGAAATATTTGGCTAAGCATCAATGTCACCAGGAGCACATACACCCAGTAAATGAGGTGCAGTACATTCAAGAAATGGCTAAGATGTTGTGGATTGTAAAGTTTGAACTTCTCTAACTACCTTAGGTAACCACACAAGGATGTGATGATATGGAAAGACATTCTTTCAAGGTGGAAAAAAACTTATCAAGTTGAAAGAGACGATATATTTCTCCTCAGGGCACTGCCTATGATATTAAGGGTATTATTCCACAAATACAAACAAAATGCCAGGGAAAGCCCGAAGTTTGTGGAGGAACATTTTCATTCTGCAAACACATCCATTGCTGGAAAGTTAATGACATAACTCACAACCATGAAATTTTGATGGGTAGTATAACATGCAAGATCATATGATCGAGATGACTAACATTGCAACAAGACTTGAGACCATGGGAATGACTCCTTTTGGTTTAGTTTATTTTGAACTAGTTGCATCCATACAGACAAGATGAATGTTAGTAAATTGTTCAGTATGGTTAACTCAAAAGAAAACACGACTTGAGAAGCAAAGGAGTCATTCCTATCAAAACATGGATCAGCTACATAAGTCCTGCAACATCTTCTTTAAGAAAAATATGAGTATAAATAACTCTCTCTCTCTGTGTGTGTGTGTGTGTGTGTGTGTGAGAGAGAGAGAGAGAGAGAGAGAGAGAGAAATGAAGAATTCCTAGAGATTTATGGCATAGTGATTTATACTGCTAATTTTGGATAAAGACTCAGGATATGATGATAAAGAATGGACATCCACGGGAACACCCATCCCTCCCCACTCTCTGCCAGCAATAAAATTTTTACAGCTAAAGAAACAGATTACCATTTATTCTTTCCACAATTGGCAGGGTAGAGTCACCTATGTGAAATCCCAACTTCAGCATGATTTCTTCAAGCCTTTGCACATTGGTAAGGTAGAGATAACCAACCTGCAAGAGAGAACTAGACAAAAATTAACTTTAAGTGAAGCACACTATATGTACACTGAAAATAGCACTTCCTGAAACATTTTATCAGTTTCTGAAATACCAAAAAAAGAAGAAAAATGATTAACAAACAACAGCATATGGAAGTCGGCAGCTGAAGCACAGATAATGCATTCAATTCACTACTTTTAACAGATGGTTGAAGAAACTGACAAGTGTCTCAAGTGAAGACGCTCTATTGTAAACAGCCACTCCAGCACGCTTTTTCGTCTTCGTTTTGCCTGAACCAACATTTTTCCCCCACCGAAGCACACCCCTTTAACATGGAAAAACATACATATGGTCAAAATCACATGGTAAAGAGGAGGTTTTATTTTCTTTACAAGTAATACTTCTTTTGAAGTTTAATGGGGTTAAATTAAACAATACATTTAAAGGACTGAGACATCTAAATTTAGAAGCCTAACAACCATCTTGCAAAAATTTCATCCACGAAATCAACAATTACGTTCAATAATGCAGTGGTATCACGTAGATTTATGATTAAGTCTAATGTAGGATGCTTTTGCCAATTGTTGAGTAGAATAAGAAAGCACTCCTATCAGGTTGCAAAAGAGAAAAGGAATGCTGAACTCGGCTGAGAATAGAAGTAAGCCATAAATTTGCCAAATATATTTATCATGTTTATCATTATAAGAATTTTAGTTTTAGTTTTTTAGTTTTTGCTTTGTTCAATTTGTCAATCAACTTATTTATGGCCATGGACATTAATATAATTACCCTCCTCCAGGAGTTGGATTTTATTATAAGAACCAGCACAAGTGATCCGGCTTTAACAAGCAAATCGCTCATGACCCTCTTTGTTTATCAACTGTGCAGCACTAACCAATTTTCGGAACAGCTGTAAGCCATCAAATATTTGCTACAAGAAACATATTTCAAAAGGTTAAGCGCCAATGCAGGATGAAGCCTTGAGTATAAACAAGATAGGAATATATATAGCATAAAAGCATTAACTTCATGGATGTTAGTACTTATGCCACTGAATATGTGAAAAAGCTAACTTGGGCTTGTTTGAATGAGGAGAAAGTTGCTCTGTTTAAGAACTTTGTTTTGATGACGGTGGTGTTCTAACAAGCTTGCACTCTATTTGTCATATTATAAATCTGTCGGCACAACAAAATTTGAGATACCCTCAAATTCCTCAGATGAGGATTCGTACACATGTCAATCACAGATGAACATCCAAAAGGAAAGAAACCATATCAGAATGCAAAGCATCTACCTTTCCTCTTCTGACAAAATATTGTCGTTCATAAGTTTCTGCAACATAGCATCCTGCAATGTGCACAAAAACTCAATGGTTCCACCTTATTAAGAAATTGACATTAAAAAGAAAAGTACCATACATATTCAACCAAGTATCATCACACAACACCAAGAACTCAAAGGTCCATGTCCTAGGAAGAGTTTCAAAGCAATGTTGGGGGGCCATAAGTGTGATATTCTTGAATTGTTCTGTATTTAACACCTTCCTAGATGCTTATTAAAGAACATTTTTCTCAAATAAAAACCTAGCTAATCGAGATTAAGGGGGTTATTTTAAAACAAGTGTGCAGCTGAAAGAGTGAATTCTTAACATCTCAAAGCATATATACCCAGTTGTCATGCAGGCAAATACAAAAGATTTCACATCTTATACAGTAAAATCATCCCTGGCATCTTTATTTCTTTTAAAAAAAATCAAAGTATGTATTTAGTCATGGAAGATTTCCAGAATTATGCAGTACAGTCATCTCCACTGTCTTTTCTTTTGGTGGGGGAAGGGGAGCCAAAACTTCAGAGTCTTGATACCATTATAAATCCATAAAGAGGATATTAAAGGATTATCCAGGTGTTCCTAAAACACATTTGTCTCTTATGGAGACATCATATAATTACTCTCAAAACAGATTTATCCCTTGACAGAGACATCATATGAGAAAATAATGGGAAGCATATATCAGTAGAACGGATCTTCATAAGGTCTTAAGATTGTGAGATAGCCATACTTGTGCCTCGCAACGCACTACTGCCATGACTCGATCATTGTACTCTTCAATGCTCATTGGTGGGAACAAAAAATGTCTCCTTGCATATAGCTGCACAGTCAAAAACGTGAAACAAGATTAGATATACACTTTCTAAGTTGCAACCCAATTGACTCCTCAATTTTGACGTCATAGCTTTTACATAACTACTACAAGTCTTTTGAAAAATAATATTTTTCCCAATAGAAATTAATCATCTAATATTTTCAGTAAAAGATAATGGAGTTGCAGCCTACCATAGATGCAAGTGATTCTCTAGGAACAGAAATGTAAATACCAATTACACATGCTTATCTACTTCCAATATAGAGGTAAGAGGTAAAAGGTGTCCTTAAAGATGTCACACTTCACTAGGACGAGACAAGGAAATACAGTATTTTCAAATGCTCATCGACTTCCTACATAAGGTTTAAAACTTGTCTATTGATGCCACGGAGAATGCAGAAAATCTACCATAAACAGCTGATAGAGTTAACAAGGTTACATGTTGCCATGGTCCAAGCTTGCCATCTTTCTAAAAGTAATAGCTTCTATTGTATCAAGATAGAGCAGGCTCAGATATTACAGCAGTAGTTGAAGTTTAATCATCTAAACAATAGTAGGATCAAATATATTCCCATAGCAAAGTTTCAATGTAAATATAACCAGTAAATGAATTCAAATCGTTACTAGTACAAAATTAATGAACCCCAACTAAGATTTACCTTAACAAGTTATTTGACTCATTGTTCTAAAAATAACTTTCATTTCCCTGAACACTTCCATTAACCTTTCCACCAAATGTCATATAATATTTTAAGGGGAAAAAAGTTTCAATGTCTTTTTCACTATACCAAAGACCTCAGCAGCCAAAACTAAACAAGAAAAACAGAACGAACCAGTTTCAAGAAAAATCAGAACAAAATGACTATGACTCACTGTAGTTGCAACCTTCAGCTCTTTCCCAAGAAAACTTAAATTACAACTTTGATTATTACAGCTGGAAACAAGCTCAACCTGTAATCCTCCTTTATTCCCTCCATCAACCCCCCCCCCCCCCTCCCCCT
>JAOTQJ010000072.1:29488626-29511598 GCA_025642045.1 Solanum sejunctum | reverse complement strand
TTGTATTATACTCTAATTTGTCTGTGTGACATAGTGATTAATAAAATGAATTGATGAATAGAAAATAACGTTAGATTTATCGGATAATTCAGTTGCACCGGAATATCTATGATCAGCCCAGATCAGGTAACCCAAAAGGACCAAATTCTGCCTCTTCTATTAAATTTATGTGATACCTTTTTTTTTTATTTGTCTTAGCCTTGATAAATATAATATTATTGATGAGAGGTAGAGAGTTGTAGTTATTCGTTAAATTAATTAGATGTAGTCAACTATATTTGATATTTTTTCGCTTATCAAGGTCAAACTACATGAACTTTGATGAATATTTTATGATTATTTTTTATCATATTAATATGAAAAGTATTGCAACTTATAGCATTTCTCGTATAGTTTTCAACCATCTAAATTTTAGATTTTAAATATTAAATTTAGCTACTTCAGTTTTAAGTTTTAAGTTTAATCAAGTTGACCTCAAAAAACAAAACAGTTACGAGTAAAAATGAATAGAAAGAGTATATCCAATTATATTGTTTGACCAATAATCCACCCAAGCGGCTAGCGGATCGCCGGCCGCTTCTTTTAAACATTTTTTTAAGTGTAGAATTTGTAATATTGTAGGATCTATTCTAGCTTTGCTTCTTTTTTTTTCCTTTGTTTTTTGTCAATACAATCATATGGGTAGACTCTTTTAATGATCAATATTGCATGTTGGTGGGTCAATAGACTCCAAAATAAAGACGCCTACACATAATCAAGATAGATGCTATTTTGCCTAGAGATTGATCTCCCTCATGATCACTTTGGGAGAATTCCTCAAAATAGCTATGGCCTATATATGAGAGCCAGCGGCGTAGGTTTAAGATATAACGAGAATTCGGATGAATCCCTTGTTTACTTATTTGCTCCTGATAAGAGTCGAGCAAGAATTAGCATGTATAATTTTTAAGTCAATCTTAAATATTTAATAATATATTTTATTTATTTTGACAAATAATGATATGAATATTTTACTCATGTTGAATTTCGATGATTGTTTGACAAAAAGTTCATAAAGGTATATCTTTTTAAAAATAACTTTGAAATATTTTAAAATTTTTTTATATTTTTAAAATTTCGTATCAAATCAAAATAATAAATAATAAGTGGTCAATGTATCATCAATGGTTGTTGGCCAAATCCATGAAGATCTCTTTATCTGATTTACGTGGATGCTTTGTTTGCCTTAATGTATTTACGTCGAACAATAGTGACATATTTGAATATAATAAAATATAAAATATATATGTAATTCGAGTTGATCCCATAAGATATGCTAAAAACTTAAATCATATAATAAGGAAGTTGATGTACTTACATTATTTTATTTTATTTTTTCATATTTTCAAAATCACATGAGCGATTTGAAATAGAAAAAAAAAGACTTTCCACTAATCTGTATTCAATGTGTCTTCACAAATGAAATATGGGTGTATGAATAGAAACAACAGCGTCTACTGATGACCACATTTTGGGTCTGTGTATCCTAATTATCGAAGCGAAGTCAAGACCTAAAAAATTGAGTCAAATAATATATAAACAAATAAATTTGATATGAATTCAAAATTTATAGAATTTGAGACTTCATAACAATGACACACTATTGGAAGATTACAGAAATAGCAATTAAGAAATAAAATAGTAATTAGTTAGCTGTAGCAACCTTAACCAACTTTGAAGAATATATAATCCTATTAGAAACATGAAATCAACTATAAAAAACTATCAATAATCGATCCTAGATAATTGATTTTTCAAATAATCTATTGTTAATTCATAACGAAATGAGAACATCATAAATTTGTCCGTCACTAATTTTATTATTTTCTTGCTGCGACTATGGTTTAATCAATGTAGGCCATATTATATTTGTCTAATATATCATGACTCATCCGACTAAATTAAAGTTTCTTAACTCAAGTACCCAATTCCATTTATTAGGAATATTGTACAAGATTCTAAAAGAGAGAAAAAAAAAACTCTTTTTGCTTTAATTACCCCCAAACACAAATAATAACAAAAGTGTTACAAATAAAGTACACAACTCAAAAACATCTACAAAACCCATTTTGTCTCAAACATATTCTCTACTTTTGCCTAGGAAAAAGAAATTCCAAGAATATGATGTATAGTTATAGTGTTTGGAGTTTATTAGTAATTACAATAATTGTCATCATTTTTCATAGGAAATTATTCATCATCAAACTATACAGAAAATCAAAGATGAAGATTTCACTTATTCCTTTGGGAAATCTTGGATGGCCTTACATTGGAGAAACCTTAGAGTACATTTCTTCTGCTTACACTCATTCTCCTGAATCATTTATGGAAAAACGTCGACACATGTAAGTACTTTTAGAATTATCTATCAACTATTTTGTTGATGAATTAATAATTTTTTATATGTTGATATATTAGATATTAGCAATGAATTTCATTTTTTAGCTATGGAATTTGTCCTTCGCTAATTTCTTCAAGTTTATTAATTTTTTATGACAAAATTATTTTTTATGGTTGATATCATAAAAGTCATTTTAATACATTACGAGATGTTTTTCCATGTTTTTCGTATTCAGTTTTAACTATTTCTGCACCTTCTAATCGACATGAACAAGGATTCTCTCTACCCTTTTTTTATTACTAATAAAATATCCTTCACTATTCTACTAAAAATGGAACGAAATGATCTTGATTTGTTCCTTGGTTGCGTAAAGAAAAATATTTACATTCTTTCTCATGTAATAGTGGAATTTATTGTTTTAGAATTATCTTAAGTTTTAACTTCACTTTACTTTTCAAAACTAACATTTAATTAAATATTATTACTTTCATCTTTAGCCAAATTAGTTTTCACTTTGTGAAATTATATTTAATATGTTCTTGTTGTTATTATACTATACAAATATCGGAAAATTAACATCATAAAACTAATTTTTGTCGTATCAAATTTATTTTTCAAATTCATTGAATCCTAGATTAGTATGCTTTGTTAATATTATGTATTTTTTTGGTTATTTGAAGGTATGGAAAAGTGTTTAAGTCACATATATTTGGAAGTCCAACTATAATTTCAACTGATGCGGAAGTTAATCGAAGTATTCTTCAAAGTGATGCAAAGACTTTTGTGCCCTTTTATCCAAAATCTCTGACTGAGTTAATGGGAAAATCCTCCATTTTGCTAATTAATGGAAGTTTACAAAGAAGAATCCATGGCCTAATTGGATCTTTTTTCAAATCTCCTCATGTTAAAGCTAGAATTACACATGACATGCAGAAATATGTACAACAATCTATGGCTAAATGGCAAGAAAATTGCCCTGTCTACATCCAACAACAAGCCAAAAATGTTAGTTTCACTTTCACCCTCTTCTCCGCGCTATCAAAAAATCGCTAATTTCTAATGGACATTCCTTTGAAATTTGGCTATTTATTTTCGATGAGTATTAATAATTTTTTAGTAGGGTATGTATATTAATAAAAAGAAATTTATATTTTTACTGAAAAATATTCAGTACTCACTCTATTTCAAAATAAGTGAATTGTGGGGAGATTTTTGAGTTTTCTAAATAATTGAATTGTACACTTTTCAAGGGATATGTTAAATTTTTTTTCCAATTTTGCCCTTCATTAATTGAATTTCTAAGGTTGAATTTTGTATTAGAAATAAATAATTCATTAAATGAGTGATTGGAGTTTGAAAAAGATAAACATGAAAAAATATAATTAAATTTTGTCTTTGTTTTTTTTTTCTTAATATATGTGATATAGTTAAACAATTCATTAATTTTCATAGGTATTTTGATTAAAATGATAAGAAACCATATTCTATAATACAAAATCTCCCTACTTTCCCCCTCTTCTCCCTACTATCAGAAAATGGCTAATTTCCAACGAACATTCCTTTAAAATTTGGCTTGTAGGTAATAGATTTATTTCAGATGGAGTCAAAGATCTATTATTTTTTGATTTTGGGGTATGATGGAATAAAGCAAAATGATTCTTTAAACTATCTGCGCTTCTTTCAATCGTGAAGTAGTGGTTAGTCAATACAACTTCGGCGCTCATCATGGGTCATCCGGAAACAATCGCGCTATGTTTTTAAATATAGGGATCAAGCTGCGTACATTCGACCCTCCTTACCCCGCAATGGACGAGAGCCTTTAAGGCACAGGGGTAATGTTGTTGGGTATTAAAATTTTCTAATAGTGTGTGTATATTACTAAAAAGATTTTATTTTTTCAAAATGACAAATATTCAGTAGATGGGAAAACAAACAATTTTATATTACTAAGAATTTGATTGAATAGATAAAAGAATCATATTTTATAAAACATCTTTCACTACTTCGTAATGGGAAAAATCTTTGTTTTTAATAGTGATATTGTTATGAAGCTTTTCCTGTGGTCATTTCATGTTAAAGTGGATATGAATTATTTTGTTAGTTAAAGTGGAGTCATTTGTTATAATTATGTTTGTTATATTTAAACGTGTCTAATTCCAACATTGTTAATTTAATTCCTTTTTTAAATTTTTTCTTTTTACATATTCAGATTACTTTTCAAGTATTAGTCAAAGCATTGATTGGTATAGATGGAGGTGAAAAATTGGAGTTTCTAAAAATCCAATTTCAAGAATTTATTGCTGGTCTTATGTCTTTGCCAATAAATTTTCCTGGAACTAGACTTTATCGTTCTTTACAGGTAAGTTGTACTTAAATTCTTTAAAGTAATTTATTTTATTTTATATATTTTGGAAAATATTCATAATAAATTAAATTTTGTTTTTCAGGCAAAAAAGAGAATGGTGAAATTGATACAGAAAATTATAGAAGAAAAGAGGGAAAAAAAGATGTCAAGAATAAATGAAGACGTAGCTGATGTTTTAGTAAATGATAAAAGTGAAGAATTACCAGATGAATTAATATCTGATAATATGATTGATTTGATGATACCTGGTGAAGATTCTGTTCCTGTCCTAATAACTCTTGCTGTTAAATACCTTTCTAATTCTCCTCTTGCTCTCCAACAATTGACGGTACGTGTTCTTTCTTATTCTGTGTTAACTTTTGAGGTTGAGTCTAGTCACATGTCGGTGGAATGAGGAGAAACTAATCCACAAGGTTGATTTAAGTCCCAATATATGATTTATATGTTGGGCTTCTATATTAAATTATACACTCTTCAAATATCTGATTCTTGACGTGGGGGTGGGGGTGGGGAGTCGGTGAGATGAGAAGAATTTGATTTATGAACAATTGTAGATGTGATGGGATCAATTCATGAAAATATGACCCATTAATCTGATCATTTATTATCTTAATTCATTTGACATGTTTAATTCAACCTATTAAAAACTTATTGCCTTAGTTAATAACCCGCTTGTCCCAATTTTTGTGGCTGCTTTTGGTCCATCCCAACAAGGATATCACTTTACACTAATTGAAAATAATTTAATTTTAAAATTCTTATTTTATTCTTAATAAAATTATTCTCAATCACAAATAAATAATTATTTTAGATCATAAATTTTAAAAATATTTTTTTTCTTACACACTGTATCAAATTAAAGGATTCCTTGTAAAAAGAGTAATATTTTGTCATACTAAAGTACTACTAACAATGATTAATGAGAATGACTATATTAAAAAATAGAATGAATTAGCTATGAACTTTATTACTAGTTTGTCGTTAGATATGTCTAACAACTCAATTCATCTATAAATAAGATTAGTAATAATTTTTATTATTTAGCTACATAATTTATTCATCGCTAATTATTTTTCCTGATGGTACTTTATAGGAGGAGAACTTAACACTAAAGAGGTTAAAAGAGAAGCAAGGAGAAACATTAGTATGGAACGACTATTTATCATTACCATTTACACAAAATGTAAGTTATTTTATTATATTTCAACTTGATTATCAAAACAATTTTTGACATATATAATAAATTAAATTAAATTAGTAATTAATTACTCCTTTTTTTATAGGTAATATCTGAGACATTAAGGCTGGGAAACATAATAATAGGGGTAATGAGGAAAGCAGTGAAAGATGTGGAGATAAAAGGATATTTAATTCCAAAAGGATGGTGTATTTTGGCTTATTTTAGATCAGTTCATCTTGATGATAATCTCTATGACC
Source organism: Solanum sejunctum (assembly GCA_025642045.1). NCBI lineage: Eukaryota > Viridiplantae > Streptophyta > Magnoliopsida > Solanales > Solanaceae > Solanum > Solanum sejunctum. Next base: position 29,505,416 of record JAOTQJ010000072.1, on the reverse strand, counting down.
TCCCTTATCAGTTTAATCCTTGGCGCTGGCAAGTAAGCACGAGCAATTTTTTTTCAAATGCTTAATTATATAATTATTACAATTTATATTATTTATATATCGTTACAGAACAAGGATACAAATAATTGTAACTTTACCCCGTTTGGAGGTGGACAAAGGTTGTGCCCTGGGCTTGACCTTGCTAGGCTGGAAGCTTCAATCTTTCTCCACTACTTTACTACTCAATTCAGGTATGTAGAAATTATCTAAAATTGAATACATTTATATTATCATAAAAGTATGAATATAAATGTCGATTGACCAAAATATCTTCTAAATATTGAACAACCTTTATAGATCTTTGATTGAAAGTCAGGTTATGGATCTGATGTTGGAGTTGGGTCTTGAGTAGAAATTTAGGCTAGGTCAGGAGTCAAAAGTTGGGGTCAAGTCTCGTACCGAATGTCAAGATCAGGTGGGCTCAAATTTTGATTTGGAAGTTGGGTACAAGGTCGAATCTCGAGTTGGAAGTCGGGTCTCGATTGAGTCTTACATCGAGAGTTGGTGTCGCAAGTCGGGTCTCAACTCAGTATTGAGGTCGAGTTTTAAGTTAGGTCAAGGGTTGAATGTTGATATTGAATCTCGAGTCAGAAGCCCACTCTTGAGTCAAATCCTAGGCCGAGTGTTGGATTGGGTCCTAGATCAAGAATCGAGATAGAGTCTTGATTCAAAAGTTGAGCCCCAATTTTTCTGTCAAAATGGGACTCTAGATTAATTATCAAAATTTTTTTATATGATAATTGATAGAGAGTAACGTGCAAAAGATATTAATAGACATTAATTTAATTAAAAATCTGAATTCGTCTCTGAATATTCGTGCAGGTGGATTGCCGAAGAGGATTCAATTATCAATTTTCCTACTGTAAGAATGAAGAAGGGAATGCCTATTTGGATCAAAAGAAGAGAAAGCAATAGCTAGCCGTCATGCAACAACATCCACACATATGTTAGAAGAACAATATTTAAAAGAATATAAACTAAAGAGATTAGAAAGAAAAAATATTTATTTAGTTGTGTTTCACTTTCATATTCTTGTTACTAATTTGTATAAACACAATAATATTTCTTTATTATTCTATAAAATTGTATATTATTTCACTCAATTGATATTGCACATGTAGAAAAATTAGTTCTACTAAATCTATCCATGATAAATTATTTTAAAGGGCATGTTCTATAATAAATAGAGAACAACATTCTTGATAGTAGATATCCATCAATTCAAGAAATTATTCTACTTTTATCTTTATATCATTATGCGAGACTTAAAAATATGAGCATTTTTTTTAGACAATATTGATATATTATATAACTATTTATATAGTATTAGTATAAATATTGATACAGTATATATATACCACATAAGTATTTATGTAATAACAATATATTATACAATAAAAATCATTACAAAGAGTTTTGAAACAAAAATACTTTTTACTTCAAAAATGCAGTAAAAATAATTTAAAAAAATAAATTTATTTTATAAAAAATCAATACTGCAAAGGAAGGGAAAATAAAAAAAGGAAAGGAAAGGAAGCAAAAGAAGACCTATACGTTGAGCTGATTTTGAGTTCAGTAGCTGGCAATTTTGGGCTCAATAATTGCGCCAATTTTAGCTACTTTTTTATTAACAAGAAAAGGTTGGTCGTCTTCTTCTTCTTCTTCTTCCTTTTTTTTTTTTTTTGTGTAATTTATGTTTTTTACGTTAATGAAATTGCCCTTCATCTTTTTAAAATTTTTTATTTTCTATTTAATTTTTACATTAAAGATGGGCTACTTTAATTTCTATGTCCAGGGTTATTAATTTGCATAGTTAATCATACTAAAACTAATTCCCATAAAAAAAATTTATATCGATATTATATAAAATAATCGATACTTTGAAATCAGACAAATCAAATAGACAAAATATATAATCATCAAATGTGACATATATGTCATAAAATTCCACACTTGACCACCCCATACGTTTTGTAATTTGTCACGCACCCAGTCCTATAACCTTATTCCATATTATAACTGTAGATAATATATGAAATTTTATGTACCCCTTTAGATCTTTTAGACACGTGTTTAATAATTTGTCTATTTCGTACTTTTTAAAACTAATTTTTTAAGCTTTTAATTTAAAAATAATAGATGTATTTAAAAAGAGAAAATAGCCAAATAAGTCTCCAACCTATAGTCGAATTTCTAACTACGCACTCATACTTCACGGGGTCCTATTATCCCCTTGAACTATTTTAAAGTAGAATTATTTACTCCCTAAATGTTAACTTGACAAAGAAGGTGTAGTTCACTCTTCAAAAAGAGTGAGCGACAACAAAAATAATTAAAACTTTAATTTTATAAATAATTTATTTTATTTTATATTACTTTTTTGATTTTTTATTTTTATTTTTACATTTCTCTTCATTCTTATTTATTTTTTCTTTTTTACCTTTTTTCTTCTCTTTCTTTTCCTCTTCAACTGTGGAATAACGGTGGCAGCCCATCTTCATCACCAGGTCCCGTCCCTAATTATTCTTGCTAAGCCAACTCTCATTCTCAAATAACACAATTTTCTCTGTAGCTTTATTTTTAACTAATTTAAAAATTTAACGATAACTCAAAATTAAAATTGAAAAAGAAGATGGAACTTTAGTGTCAATAGAGAAGAAATTATTAGATAACAAATTCATTAATGGAGAAGAATTTATTTTTAAAATTATTTGATAAAAGACCCATTAATTGATTTTTTTTCAGGTCATTGACTAAAGAGTAACAAAAAGTAAGAGAAGTAACTAAATTTGTTCAAAACTATTTTTGGATTTGTTCAAAACTTTATAGAACCATTAGAATAGTATAAAATTAGTGCGTGTTTTTTTTGTTTTGATTTTGATATTGAGGTTTAAGGTTTTCAGTAGGTTTGATTTTAATTTATTAGATATATAAAAAAAATTGAGATAAAAACAGGTGTTCTAGGTTTAAAAAAATTAACTTGCAAAAGAAAGGAAGAAGAATAAGGTGTAAAATAACTTTAAAAAAATAACTGGTGAAATACACGTGTCAGGTGCGTGTCTCTCACCACAATACATGTGACTGGTAATAACATTTTAGGGAGCAAATAGTTTCACTTTAAAATAGTTCAAGAAGGTATTATGACCCCGGTGAAGTATGAGTACGTAGTTGAAAATTCGACTATAGGTTAGGGGCTAATTTGACTATTTTCTCTATTAAAAAATATAAAGTATTTTAAAAATTATATATAAATTAAAATTTTACTTTTACTTTTTTATAATAAATAAAGTACTATATTGGGCGTTTAAAAAGATAGATTTATATCATTTAAGAAATTATGTGACCGTTACTATTTACCTTTATATCATAGTGAGAGATTGAAAAAAATATAATCACCTGCATCTTTGACTCACTTTCCGCATCTTTGACTCACTTTTTATCTTTATATCATAGTGAGAGGTTGAAAAAATATAATCACCCGTATCTTTGACTCACTTTTCACATCTTTGACTCACTTTTTACCTTTATATCATAGTGATAGGTTGAAAAAATATAATCGCCCGCATCTTTGACTCACTTTTAATCTTTATATCATAGTGAAAGGTTGAAAAAAGATAATCACTCGCATCTTTGACTCACTTTCCGCATCTTTGACTCATTTTTTACCTTTATATAATAGTGAGAGGATGAAAAAATATAATCACCCGTATATTTGACTCACTTCCGCATCTTTGACTTACTTTTTTTATGTTTATCTCTTTAATATACAAGATGTAAGATAATCTCACCATCACTTTTTTTTCTTATATATATCAACACACACCTTATGCCTAGACCATTATCACTAACAATATTGGTTCTTCTATATATTAGTACAATTTTCTCTTTGGGCGGAACAAGTTGGGCTTTAAGGAATTCAAATCACGTATTAACCATTCTTCGAGAGGCATCAACATTGCAGCTGTACAATTTTTCTATCTTTTCAAGGTTAGAAAATACTATTTATAAATCATGTCTTATTCATTTTTTTTCCTTTTGATCGATTTTGTACAATCTTTTTTCTGTCTACATACATTTTATCCTTTTCAAACCCCATTTGTCGAATTCTACTAGGTATGTTATTGTATTTTTATGTATATCATTGTACGCATGTTATGATTTTTCTCTGTACATCGTTTGATAACTCCCTTGTTGAATTTTATCTTATATCTTTCCCTACCACCCCGAGAATAGTTACGAGAGTGATTAGAATTTTTTTATAGTCAAACTCATCCCCCTTATTGAAAAAAAAATAATATTAATGATATTCGAGCAGAACTAGTATTTTGAGTAATACTAGGTGTTACAAATTATAATTATAGTGGCACAAAGAGGGGGGTAGGGGTAGGGGAGAGTGTTTGTAATAGAATTACAAACAATAATGATGACATTCGAGTAGAACTAGTACTGTGAGTGATACTAATAGTAGCACAAGGGGTGTGTATTTGAGAATTGCCAGGGCTATCATATAAGACACATTTTCCAGAGATTAGTTGAAGATCAAATTGTTCTTTAACGTAAATTGGGTGTTGCGAAGAAGGAACCTCATCGATCTTGCAATAGGTGATATGCAATTGAAACATGAAATTCGCTCTAGGGAATTAATTGAAAGAGGTATGAAACTAGAAGGAGATTTATGAGCTACAAACCCTCTAAAAATATTAGGCTAAACATCTCCATTTCGAAGTTACAAGGTTTGGTACCTTTAAGTAAGATCTCTCTAGCCAGGGAGAGATATCCACCAAGGCCTTTGGTGAGGGTCTCTACCTGGCTAGAAAGTTTCTACTTAGTAGTATTAAGCCTCTGAACTTCAGCATAGGGTTGTTTTGCCTCATTTCTTAGAGGTTCTGTAGCTTGAAGATCTCCTTCAAGCTTCAGACCTCTTTCAATTAACTCCCTGGACCGGATTTCATGCTCCCCTTGCATGTCACTTATTGCAAAATTAATTCGATTAAGTTCCTTCTTCGCAATAGCTAATTTCCATTAAAGAGCTATTCGAATTTCAACTAATCTCTGGGCAATATGTCCTTTTGCAGGCGAGCCTTGACAATTATCAAACACACACACATCTTGTGCTACTATTAGTATCACCACAGTACTAGTTAGTTCTGTTTAAAATATTATATATATTATTATTTTTTTTCTATTGACAGGACGACTTAGCTATAAGAAATTTTAATCACTCAGGGGTATTTATGATTTTGTTTGGATTGATTATTGGTTAACATCGTGATCAAACCAATTTAGCTGATTTTTAAAATTTTAAAATCAAACTAAATCAAATAAAAAAAATAACCTTCGGTTTGGTTTATTTATTTTATTATTTTCCGATTTAAAAGTGATAAGTTTGTTGAGGAAATATGCATCTCGATAGACGCAAACACCTATTACATGAATAGTCCAAAGAAGGTTACTGTGAATTCAATTAAGCAATAGTACTAGAGTTATTATTACACGAACAAAGTGATTTAGTTAAAATCATTATACACCTAATATTAAATCTTCATAAAAATAAAAATAAAAAACCTAAGCTCAACAATCAAATAACTATCCGGGGGATGAAGTACAAGAAAATTATGTACCAAAACACTAACAAAAGAATATTCAAATATAAATGATAAAATTAAAGATTTAAATTAATTAAAGTATAACAAAATATTTATATATTATTTATGAATACTGTATAAATAATTATAAAATTTATATATATAATTATTCGGTTCGATTTGATAATTTTTGAGGGTCTTCTTTAGTAAAATTAAAACCAAAGCAAATAATATTGACTTTCAAAATTTAAAAACCAAACCTAACCAAATTAAATATCAAATTTTTTTAATCAATTTAGTTTGGATTGCGATTTAGTTTGATTATTTAATCATAACCATGAATAGCCCTACTCATAACTACACATCTAGCCTCTAGGCATCAATGTTGGAGTTGTTCAATTTTCCAATCTTTTTAAGATCCGAAAATTAGTTGTCATGTGTTATTCCTTTTTGAGTTTGATCTTTTTTATTAATTAATTTAACAGAAATCTCCTCTAATTCTTATGAACGAAGAATTTAGGATTTTGTTTGAACTTTATAATTCTTCCATGTGTCGTACAAAGAGAAATCACAATCATATAAAGCCAAAAGTTTTTGAAATCTTGACAAGTACAAATAATTCTTATAATATTGGCAAATGTGTCTTTTCAAATCGATTACCAAAATTAAAATTGTTATCCTGCAAAAACATTTCCTTTTTTAAAAAAAAATACTTTTTCAGTCTCAATTTATATGATATCATTTAATTTATGATGATATTTAAAAAAAATATTTTTAAAACTTATAGTTTAAAAAGTTGAATTATTTCAAATTATAATAATTTAACCATAAGTTTTTCTTTTATTAGGGGTATCAAAATGAGCTCAAAAATCGATAATCCATTCAATTCGTTCAAAATTTTATTATAAATTAATTTGAATTAAATTTAATCTCAATCTATTCAAGTCTTAATTCATTTAAAAAGACTCTTCAATGGAGCCTAAGTGCCTAACTAATCTCTAATTTCAACCCTTTTTGAGACCTTTTATTTATATTTGTGTAATTTATATTTTCATATTAAAGGTATGAATTACTATCTATATCTTCTAGGATTTATTTATCTATTTTTATTTTTTGGATTGAAATTCAATTTGTGGTTATACTTAAAAGATAAAATAATAATACGTTAAAATTATTGAGTTTATGTCAATCAAATTTGGCGAGTCATGATCCAATTCGAATTATAGCTCGTTTTAGTTCAAAGCACATTTGAGGGTCATGATCTAATCCGATTTCTATTTCAATATCCCAAATTTTAACTTATCCCACTCATCTAATACCCATACTTTTATCGTTAATATAATGAAATGATATACAAACAACATAAATATCTATGAATGAGTTTAGATTACAAATTTAAAAAAAATTCATTAATATCGTATCAAATTAAATGATGACACATAAAATAAAATGAACAAAAATATAATAAGATATTAGCAGCAGACGTATTAACATATACGTAATTATGTTGTAGTCTTTAGTGGGAATAAGATTGCATGGGTAACAAACAAACAGAGGCCAGAAACTAAAATTTATAATATGTTTGGTCAAGCTTTAATGAAGTTAAATAGTTTTTATTACTATATAAAATTTTATATTATTTAATATAATATATATGTGTAAAAGGCCTATGCTTTGGGCTGGTTTTGAGTTCAATAGTTGGACCAATTTTGGGCTCAATAATTGGGCCAATTTTGCCTATTTTACTTGGTAAAAAAAAGGAATTTTACTTTTTCTATTTTTTTAATATATTAATGAAATTTGTCCTTATTTTTTTCTGGTATTTTTTTTTTTACATTAAGGATGGACTACTTACTTTAATGTCGATGTCCAAGGTTATTAATATAGTTAATCAATATTAAAATCAACTTTCATAAAAAAAAAAATCATATTAACATCATATAGAGTAATCGACGCTTTAAAATCAATAAATTAGATAAGCAATGTATACTATCCTCATGTGTCACATATAAGTCAAAAAAAACCCAAACTAACCCACCCCACACATTTTGTAATTTGTCACGCACCTAATCCCACAACCTTGTTTAGTATTATAACTGCTAGATATCGCATGTAATATTTATATACCCTTTTAGATCTTCTAGACACATCTTTAATAATTTGCTTATTTGTGCATTTTTAAACTAATGTTTTTTAAAAAAAATTAATTTAAAAATGATACATGTTTCTCTACTTCTATGAGGTAGCGGTAAGGTCTGCGTACAATATACCCTCCCCAGACCCCACTTGTGGAATATCACTGGATATGTTATTGTTGTACATGTATTCATAAATATAGAATGTTTTAACAATTATATATAAATTAAAATTTTACTTTTTGTTTTAATTATTCTGTCATATTTCTCTCCTCATAATACTAAAGTTATCCATATAAATTATTTCAAAAACACATTTTTTATAATAAATAAAGCACTATATTTAGTGTTTAAGTAGACAGATTTCTATCATTTAAGAAATTATGTCACCGCTATCTATGTACTCTTTTTGTTATAGTGCGAGATTGAAAAAATATAATCACCCGCATCTTTGACTCTCTTTCTGTATCTTTGACTCACTTCTTATTATGTTCATCTCTTTAATATACAAGATTTAAGATAATCTCACAATCACCTTTTGTTCTTATATATATCAAACGCACACACCTTATGCTACATCAGTATCACTAACGATTCTGGTTCTTCTAGAATATTAGTACAATTTTCTCTTTGGGTGGAATGAGTTTGGTAATAAGGAATTCAAATCACTTATTAATCATTCTGGGAGACATTAAGATTGTAGCTGTACAACTTTTCTATCTTTTCAAGGTTAGAAAATACTATTATAAATTATGTTTTATTTATTCTTTATTTTTATTCTTTTGGTTGATTTTGATAATTTTATTTTTATGAATATCTTTGTATACATGTTACAATTTTTATCTGTACATCTTTTGTTAAATCACTTGGTGAATTTTATATTGTATCTTTCCCTACCACTCCAAGAATAGTTAAGAGAGTAATTAAAAATCCTTATAATCAAACTCATCCTGCCTATTGAAAAAAAAAATATTAATGATATTCAAGCATAACAAATATTGTGAGTTATACTCATAGGTAGCACATTGAGTGTGATGTTTGATAACTACCAAGGCTATCCAAAAAGGACATATTACGCCTTAGAGATTTTTGTTCCCCTTGAGATTAGTTGAAGATCTAATTGTTCAATCTGAATTGGTTGTTGAGAAGGAGGAACCTTATTGAATGAACCTTACAATAGGTAATTTTCTAACGGAATATGATATTCACTCGAGGATAGTAATTGAAAGGATAGTAGTTGAAAAGAGACTTTCAAGATACACAACCTCTAAAAAATGATACTGAACACCTCCATTTTGAAGTTTAAAGGCTTAGCACCTTTAAACAAGATTTCTCTAGCCAGTAAGAGACATTCACCAAGGTCCTCGCTAGGTTGCAAGTTGAAAACAGATAAATTTCTTCTTTAAAGGCTGATTGATGTACCACATCACGAGTTTTTGCTGTGTGATTATTTGGAGGTAATTGGTCCATCATTCCAAGCCCTTAAATGGAGAATGTTTTAGTTATCAACTTCTTGTCTAGCAAGGTCTTTAGTGAGAGTCTCTACCTGACCAGATAAATCTTGTTTAATAGAATTAAGCCTCTGAACTTTGGCATGGAGTTGTTTTATATCATTTCTTAGAGGTTTTGTAGCTCGAAGATCTCCCTTCAGCTTCAAACTTCTTTCAATTAGTTCCACAGAGAGAATTCACGCTCCACTTGGATATCACCTATTATTAGATTCATTCTAGAGCGCTCCTCCTTTGCAGCAGCTAATTCATGTTGAAGAACATTTGACCCCCAACTAATCTCTGGACTCCGACCATGCAATATGTTCTTTTACAATATAGCCAAAATACACATACCTTATGCTACTATTAGTATCACTTACAACACTAGTTTTGCTTGAATACCATATTAGTATTATTCTATAAAATTTTATATTATTTGACAAAAAATACATGTGCAATACACATTCAAAAAATTAAATATACTAAAAATATCGTGGTGTTCCACATTAATTCTAAAACCCATCCTCTTTTTTTTTCTCATTTTTGTAATATCTTTGCCTATTTATTTTTTTGTACCCTCTTTAGTTCCTTTTAGACAGACATTTAACAATTAACCTCCCTGTGCATTTTTTGAACTATAAATATAATATATTGCAAACTTTTTCTAATTATATAGAAGCACAAGTTAGAAAGTTGATATCAACATATATGCTTAGAGTCATTAATTAATTTATATGTGGCATTTTAGTCTTTTGAAGTTGGTTCCAAATTTTGAAAGGTAAAAATGAGTCACTTTTGTGCATATTTATATTTTTTTTTATAATTTTATTAAAATTTAGTGTTACTATCAATTTCATTTACAATATTAATTGTGCTTCGACATCAGTGCTATTTTTTTTCTTTCGATGAGACAAGCTTAGTCATAATCAATTCAAATCATTCTTTGAACTGCTTTCTCCCTTTAATTCATGGGACCTTATTAGACTTTATTATTTTTTGCGATGCATTTTCATATTCTTATCGCTAATATAGACAAACACAATAAAAAAGAATTGAATGGGGACTAAAAGGGCAACCTATAACTTTAGAGTTAACTTATAAATATCAATGACGAAGTTAAAATTTTTATTAAAAAATATAAAATAAATATTTTTCAATAAATTGTCATATCGCTAACCACACGTGGTGTAAAGGTTAGGAATTTGTTTACTCCATAATGTACAACATATCTATCACTTTTTTAAAATAATAATAATAATCATAAAAGGACATTCTCATTTTAATTTTATATCTATATATATTAAAGTTACACCCTTTTCACACAAAGCAGAGAATTAGCTCAATGATTTAGATGTAGCATAACCTCTTCTTGGTTATTTGAAGTTCGAATTTAACTGAGGTTTTTTGGCTTTCAATGTTTTTTTTTAGTTTTAAAATAATAGAAGCGTCTTTTGTCTTTAATTTTTTTTTGTGCTTACTACTTTATATTTTGATATCCCTCAATATAAATTTTGACTCTGCTAATACTTGGTATAGAATGGAAAATTACATTTCTACACAAGTTATGAGTTTTTGTCATTCCTCGGTGAACAATTATCATTCATTTTCTTTTAAGCTATTTTTTTTTCTTTTGATTATTATCTAATTTTTTTCAATTATTGTCACTAGTATATGCGAGATGGAAGGTGAAATCCAAAGACTTCGGGATGAAAATCGAAAATTAGTTGAAGAAAGAATTACTTCACAGTATGAATTAGATGTTGCTAGAGAGGAACTTCATCGTAAAAATCTTATGATAGATGATATAAGAGCCAAGCATGAAGTTCATTGCAGGCAACTTATGGAAAGGGGTTTGAAGCTCATACAACAAATACCAGACATTCAACCTTTGAAAAATGAGGTCAAACACCTACGTTCTCAAGTTTCAAGGCTTTCGTCTCTTAGGTATAGTATGTTATTTTAAGAAATATAATTAAAATATTTTTTTTTTAATTTCATCTTATGATTTATAGGTCTGCTAATGAATATGAGATTAAGTGCAAAATTCAATCTGTTGCTGAGAAAATAAGAGCATTGTGTTCACAAATTTTACAGCAGATAGATAAGGATTTAGTTCATTGCCAAGTCTTGTTTTTGGCACCTACTATTGATCGTGCACGTCAAATTGAGCAAGTCATGAGATCATGTTGTGACCACGTTGAAATAAAAATAGATACTTGTGTAGGTGAAAATTATATTGAGATGAACAAAAGTATTATATCAACTGGTGTCCATCTCATTGTTGGTACACCTTGGAATATGTTGAACCTGTTGTCTACTAAAAAGCAGTCTCTTCATCTTGATCATGTTAGAATGGTTGTGTTAGATGAGGTGGATGAAATGCTTTCAGGGGAATTCGATGGTCAGGTAATTTATTTTTGTATTTTTACACTACATTTTTAACGATATGAACATGTTAGATATGAACGCATATTTTTACTGATTATTTCTTCTATTTGCAGATATATAATATTTTATCTTATTTGCCGAAAGTTGAAGTTATAGCGCTTTATGCAATCATGTCGAAAGATGCCCTTGAAATCACAAGGAAGTTCATGAACAAGCTAACTACAACAATGAACTTGTGGCAATCTATAATATTTTTGTGAATTGACTTTAAACGTTCATAGAATCGCAATTTTATACACTAATCTCTATATGTGTCTATAGTAGGCCGGCCGCCTTACGCTTTTGTATGATTATGTAATTTTACAGGGAATTGAAATGTGCCAAATAGTTACAAACAATTGGCATAATAATATTTTGGTATTGGCTCTATTTTTTTTTATTTTTTTTGTGTGTATGTGTATTAACAAAGCAACTTACACTTTGCTATTTGAACTGATTGATCTTTAATTTTATTCGTTTTAAATATTTAATTTTTGCCACATCAAACATAATTCTTTAGAGGAAAAAACACAAATGAAAGAGATTATTAGGGAGAAAAAGCATTTGATTTTGAAATACACGTATGGACGAAAAGATATTCAAAGTTTTGACATATTTTTTCTCTTTCAATTGAATAAAATTTTTAAATGCATAGTTTTTAGTGGGACTACGTTGGACATTTTTCAGTTAATTGTGTACGTTTCATTTTTATATTATTTTTAATTTGTACAAATACAATAATATTACTAGTATTATTTTATAAAATAATTTATATTATTTAACATGATCTACATATGCAATACGCATATTGAGAAATTAGGGATACTATAATCCGCTTTAAAAATAACTTTTTTCTATAATAAATAGAGAACAATTTTAATTGTAAGTATTCATCATTTAAGAAACTATATTGCGTTTATCTTTATATTATTGTGTTGAATTGAAAAAACTCACCTGCTTCTATAACTATCTTTTCAATTATTTTATTCTTGTCTTTTTCAAAATAAAAAATTTAAGACAACCTCATTACTCGAATATTTCTTTATATATATATATTAACATGATAAGAATTATTATAAAAATAAGGAGTAATAAATAAGATGAGCATCATAATATTATAAATTATAAGAAATATAAGCGTTATAAAGTCAAATCTATGTGTACTGATGTGTCTGAAAATATGCTAATTGTCATTTGAAGTTGACATATTTATCCTCTTACAGAAAAGGTGAGTCTCTTAAAAGATTAAATATCAAAAAATAATTTATATTATTTATAGAATTAAATTTTATCAAAAAAATAGATATTTATGAATGTAATGAATTTCACATCGGTGATGAATAGGATCCCCCAAATTGCTTATAAGATGTGGACAGTCATTTTCCTTAAAGAATAATTTAAGTGAAATTTTCATAAATAACTTAGTTTTGAAACTTAATAGGTCGAAATAATTATAATTTAGATAATTATAGTTTGTCAGTATAGTTATAATAGCTATTTGTATAATTTGCATTTTTATTTGTATAATTTGCTGTAAATATACAAATTGATTTGTGTAATTCATTGTTAATACATAAACAGGGTAAATATATACAAAATTTATATCTATACAATTTTTACAAATCAAGTGTATCAATATGATAATTATATACAAGTTAGGGTAAGCACATACAAACTCTGAATTTATTCAATTAGAAAATTTTGAGTGCCTTTATGAGGAGTTAAGTGATAAAAGCGGGGACAACAGATTGTATAGGCTCGCTAAAATAAGAGAAAGGAAAGCTCGTGACTTGGACCAAGTGAAGTGCATCAAGAATGAGGAGGGTGAGGTGTTGGTGGATGACACTTCCATTAAATTAAGGTGACAAGTTTACTTTCATAAACTCTTAAATGAAAAAGGAAATAGAGATATTGAGCTGGATGAGTTGACACACTCTGAAAAACGTTGTGATTTTGGATATTGCAGGCGGTTCAGAGTTGAGGAAGTAAGACGGGCTATTAGTAGGATGAAGAGGGGGAGGACGATCGGGCCCAATGAGATTCTGGTAGAATTTTGGAAAAACATGGTCAAGGATGGCATTGCATGGTTGACTAGACTATTCAATGTATTATGAAAACTGTCAAGATACCCGATGAATGGAGGAGGAGTACAATGGTTCAATTGTACAAGAATAAGAGAGATATTCAACACTGTAATAATTACAAGGGTATCAAGTTGTTAAGTCACATTATGAAGGTTTGGGAGAGAGTAATGGAGATGAGGGTGCGAAGAGTAGTATCTATCTCAGAAAATTAATTTGGATTCATGCTGATACAATCGACTACTGAAGCAATTCATCTTGTTCGAAGGTTAGTGGAGAAATATAGGGAAATAAAGAAGGACCTTCATATGGTATTCATTGATCTCGAGAAGGCATATGACAAAGTATCAAGAGATGTCTTATGGAGATGTCTAGAGGTGAAAGGTGTCCCAGTTGGCATATATCAGGGCGATTAAGGACATGTACGATGGAGTCGAAGACTCTAAGTATTTTCCTGTTGAGATGGGATTCCACCAAGGATCTGTATTGAGCCTTTTCTTATTTGCCTTGGTGATGGATGGGTTGACGCGATCTATCCAAGAGGAGGTACCATGGTGTATGCTATTTGCAGATGACATAATACTGATTGATGAGACTCGGACTAAAGTTAATGATAGGTTGTAGGCCTGGAGACACGCGTTGGAGTCCAACGGATTCAAATTGAGCAGGACCAAAACTGAATACAGTGCAAATTCAGTGTTGAGGGGGATGAAGCAAACTTTTATGTGAGGCTTGCCACTCAACCTATCCCCAATAGGAAAAACTTTAAGTATTTGGGGTCCATCATCCAGAGTAGTGGTGATATCGATGATGATGTCACACATCGTATTGGGGCGGGACGGACTAAATAGAGGCTTACCTCTGGAGTATTGTGTGACAAGATGATACCATCTAAACTCAAAGGTAAGTTTTACAGAGTGGTGGTTAGACCATCGTTGCTGTATGGAGTGGAGTGTTGGCCAATTAAAAAAGCACATATTCAATAGATGCATATCGCAGAGATGGGGATGTTGAGATGAATGTGTGGTCACACCAGGAGTGACAAGGTTAGGAATGAGACCATTCCAGAGAAGCTAGAGGTGGCCGCGGTGGTCGAAAAGATGAGTGAAGTGAGACTGCAATGTTTTGGACATGTGTAGAGAAGGAGTACCGATGCTCCTGTTAGGAGGTACGAGAGGTTGGTTGTGGGAGATACTCGGAGGGGTAGAGGTAGATCGAAGAAGTACTGGGGGGAGGTGATTAGACATGATATGACGAAGCTTAATCTCACTGAGGACATGACCTTAGATAGAAAGAAGTGGAGGTCACGAATTAAAGTAGCAGGCTAATGGTAGGGTTAGGTATTTTTTATCATGTGTTCGCATTTTCTATCATATTAGGTGTTAGTTTTATCTTATTTACATACTGTCATGTGCTATTCGTTATTAGTCGCTCTTTCTGTTCCCTTCCCTTCCCTTTTTTGTTGTCATATCTAGTTTTTTTTGCCTACCGATTTTGAGATGAGGGTTCCCAGGAAACAACTTCTCTACTTCTGTGGTAGTGGTAAGGTCTACGTACATTCTACCTTCCCTAGACCCCACTTGTGAAATTGTACTGGGTATGTTATTGTTGTAGAAAAATCTGAATTTATGAAAACATATTCTAAATTTAAATAACTGTGAGCTTAATTATGCAATCCTAACGTGCCCTTAGTAATTCGAATTGGACTATAGTGGCGAGTGATAATTAATTTAAACCGTAATTATCATAAATAATTAAGTAGCATATGTTTGCTTAGTCGCACAATTTTTTCATAATTTAATATGATATCAAAATCAAGCTCGAGATGCTATGGGCCCTAAGGGCCTCAGACAATTATAATAAATCTCAATTCTGATGAATGACATCACTAGACTCTTCTTAAAGCTTGAATCCTCCTTTTCAACTAACTTTTGGGATGTAAATTACGCTGAAAAACTAATTTGACGTGCGTGTCTGTGTCTCTCTCTCTCTCTATTATATTGACAAGATGCGTTGAGTACTTTCAAAAGGTACCAAATTAACTTTGGAGTAAGTCTTTCTTCTTTTTTCTTTTTCTACTCAATCTCAAATTTTGAGCGAGACCTATAACCTATAAACTAATTTAAGATAAAATATATACCCATTTAATATGTCATACTCACGTATGTATCAAGGGTTGATATGCACGCATTGCGAGGTGTATATTTTATATTTTAAAATTATTAATTTATATTTTAATCTTTCTTCTTTTTTTTCCTTTTTCTTTCTCTCTCTGTTTTTTTCTTTTTTTACCTTTCTTGAATTTTGAAAATGGCAATGCTTATTTCTTCTTCCTCTTTTTTCTCTCACATCGATTCAAATGAACTTTCTTTTTTCCATGAGTTCCGTACAATATCATTTTTTTAATCTTAGCTTAATCTATTATTATAGTTTTATTCAAATACATTTCAAAATTTTAGTAGTTTTTTAAAAAAGAAATGATCTTTCTTTTAGCAAGATATGAATTCTTTTTTGATAATAAATTTATATTATCATGAAACTATGTGATTTTCTTTGTCGACTTGATAGTAATGGAGTGATGATTTGCATTGCCATAATCAAATTTTATGGTTCCAGTAAAAATGATAGTTGTTGCGGTTGAGAAAAATATCTTGTATCGTGGTGTTAATTCTACTGCTGAAAGTTCTTGCAATTGATTCTTTGTCAGCGATGACACAACTCTTTCGCCATTGCTGAACGTTAGCTAAAAATAAAGTGAAAAAAGACATTTAAGTAATAGTGATAATTAATGATTAAATTTAACTTATCAAGAAATATCAATTAAAAATTGGCATGTGTCTATATGTCTTGTAAAAGAAATAAATGAAATTGATATATCTAAAACTAGTGTATTTAATGAAAAAATATAGACTACGATGTGAATAATAGAGATTGGTCCATTCTACTTTAATTTTACTACATGAGACTCACAAGATCGTTCATCCAAGCGGATAATACCTTTAACAACATACACATACAAAAAAAAAAAAAAAC
>JAOTQJ010000072.1:29446845-29488526 GCA_025642045.1 Solanum sejunctum | reverse complement strand
TCTTTTCTCTCTCTCTCTCTCTCTCTCTCTATATATATATATATATATATATATATATATATATATACTATTTCCTGGAAGTTCCTCTCTCACCCTTAAACAAAGGAACTATAACTATAAATTTATGTCAAAATCTTTTCTTGTTTTCTCTCGGCATTATCAAGAATTGTAATTTTATTAGGTCTTCTAAGCTTCCCTTGGTTGCAAGCATTACTTTGTTGCTTGCCTTAACTTCCGCAAATTTGTTTTTGAATCTTTTCTTGTTTTCTCTCGGCATTATCAAGAATTGTAATGTTATTAAGTCTTCTAAGCTTCCCTTGGCTGCAAGCATTACTTGGTTGCTTGCCTTAACTTCCGCAAATTTGTTTTTGCAACTTGCAGATCACTTGCTCTGCTTAAGGCTCTGTTAAACTGCTGGACGCACCTGCTTTATTTAAGACTTGGTTGATCTGCTGTGTCATTGCTTATTTCCAAGATGATTGTTTCTTATTGTCGTGGTCTAATCCTTTTTGCTGCTATTACTCTTTTACAGTACTGTGTGAGATGGCAGGAAGAAATCGCATTCCTCGTGAAGCATTTGATAACCGCCGGGGCTTTCCTGCAGAAGGGCATATTGCCCGGGGTCCTATGCCACGACCCCCTCCCCATCCTGCCTTGTTAGAGGAGGAACTTGAAATTCAACATCTTGAGATACGCAGACTTCTTGGTGAAAACAGGAGATTGACTGATGACCGAATAGCTCTTCAAAGGGAATTAGCTGCTGCAAAAGAGGAGGTCTATGGGATGAACCTTGCCATAGCTGACATGCAACGCGACCATGAAATGCGGTCCAGGGAGTTGATCGAGAGAGGGCTCAAGCTCGAAGGTGATCTTCGAGCTACAGAGCCTCTGAAAAATGAGGTGAAACAGCTGCATGTTGAAGTTCAGAAGCTAAATATTATTAAGCAGGATCTGACTGGCCAGGTGCAAACTCTCACAAAGGACCTTGCGAAGCTACAAGCTGATAGCCAACAGGTTCCTCATTTTAGGGCTGAGATTGATGGGCTGCATCAAGAGCTCTTGCGTGCTAGGTATCTGCTCTTATTTTGTTTGTTTCTTTTTATGGGAATATGGTTAACCTGGAATGCTGATATGTCACAAACCTGCCTGGTGCCCATTAGGAGTTGAGCCCTTATATTAATTTGCTTGTGACTTCTAGGTCTGCCATTGAGTACGAAAAGAAGGCTAAAGTTGAGCTCATGGATCAGAGACAGGCAATGGAGACAAATTTGGTTACTATGGCACGTGAAGTCGAGAAGCTACGAGCTGAGCTTTCTAATTCTGATGGTAGAGCATGGGCCGCAGGTATGCTTTTCAAGTTATTCCTTTTATTCTAGAAGTCTGTGAAGGGAAGCTTACATGTTTTCCTTTATAGTGGGTACTGCTTTTTCTGCTTCTCCAGTTGCTTTTGGGAGCAGTTTTGACACACTCTCTCAGAAACCATTGATGCTAGAGTCTTGGGGATTTCAGATGCTGAAATTGCAGAGTCTAAGTAGCATCATTAGTTTATTTTTTCCACAGTCCATAAGACTTGAGTGTTGGGAACTTTGAGAAGCACTAAAGTTTTGACTTTTGGGTGTCTGCTGCATTAATTTCCATCTTCATCAAAATTACCATAATAGAGCACAATCGTTCTGTTTCTTCTGAAACTAGTAAGTTGTATTCATCAGCATTAACAACATGCTCGAGACCTCTAAAAATTTTTGGATAATTTTGTTCTAAGACTAATCACGGAGACCCTAGAATCTCTACCACCCTAATTCTATGTATAGAATAAAATCTATATTCAAAACATCTTCCATTTCTTTCCCTCCACAGAGTCCACCATATGCATGAATGAATTGCTCCCACCATCTCTTTTCTTCGACTCTGTCCTTGAATCCTTTTACTCCAAGCTGCCATTGCTCAAACTTTAGGTAATATTTCTTTTACTCCAGTTAGCCTCTTGTACACAATTGGGCTATGATCATAACTAAGATTAGGAAGGATGTGCCGTCTGGTCTGTAAGAATATTTTCTCTCACCAGAGTAGAGGAACTTGTCAATTCTTTATGCACTCCTATGATTTTCTCTCCTTCTCAATGCATAAAGCCCATGACATATGCTTCTAACAGCAGCCTATACCTAGCAGAGTTCCTCCTTTCAATTTTATTAGTCTGTTCCACAACACCACATACCCTCCACTACTCCCTATTCAGTTCTAACTGAAAGAAGAGAATCTTTTTAAGAGAACAAAGATCTTTTGAAAATAGTTGAAGCGAACTCATTAAACTATCCCACTCTATTAAGAGATAATTTTATTTAGAGAAATATATCTCAAACTATTTCATCCTATTTCTTGATTATTTATCGACTTGCCATATGAAATGAGAGGAATAATGCAAGAAATAGTGATGGATGGTCAGAATAGAATCAGAAGGTTTAGAAGTTGGAAGGAGAATAAGGGGCTTAATATATAGTACTGTACTGTATTTGATACTAGACACAATTTCATCGAGGAAGAAAAAGCACTGTCATTTTCCTTCTTTTATGTCACATCCCTGATCAATGGATTTTGCAGTGCACCATGGCTTTTAACAGTGCATCATAGCACTGTTCATAGGCTGGCTTCCCCAAGTCAAATATAGGTAAGATTATAAAATTTGCAAAAGTATTATGCAGCAACAACAACAACAACAACATATCCACGCATAATTGTATTATGCGTGGTTGGAAAACTGAGCATGAGTGCAAGTGAACCCAACATTTAGATCAGCCACTGGTTATATTTCTCCTTAACATGCTAATATTAAATATGATAGATTCCACTGCCTGCAACCACGAGTCCCCATCTTCATTGCAGCTT
Source organism: Solanum sejunctum (assembly GCA_025642045.1). Classification (NCBI taxonomy): domain Eukaryota; kingdom Viridiplantae; phylum Streptophyta; class Magnoliopsida; order Solanales; family Solanaceae; genus Solanum; species Solanum sejunctum. The sequence continues at coordinate 29,485,643 of JAOTQJ010000072.1, read as the reverse complement.
GCTGCCATTGCAGGGCACAGTCTAGTTTTTCTTGAACAACTTCCTTCTTACAGCTGTATTGGATTTCTTCAATCCCATAAAACACGTTGACATCACATAATATGCCTTAAAATAGTGCAGCTATATGCCTGCCTTCCTGTCTGCGTCATGCCATCATGATATAAGGAACCAAATCTTATTGTGTAGGTCTATGTCATTTAAACTAACTAATACTCCCAAAGAAAAAGAAAATAGAAGAGGAGATCAGATGGAGTGATCTATTCTCATCCAAAGGATATTTCACATGATTCAGTAAGGACCATGTAGATTGAGTTAGCAAAAGATCTACTTAACATTACCTTGTTTGTTAGCAAATGCATTACTGTATTTTCTTATTATGGCTCTTATCATGTTTTTGATAATTTCTTAAATAGCGCTTATATAAGTATTGTCTACACGCTTAATTAGCATATTGTAATTTCTCTGTCGTGTTCTTCCAATCTGCTGTCCCAGGTTAGCCTCCGTGCTTATTCAGGTATTGCCTAATGTGGCAATCCTAGGAGCTGGGAGCTATTATTCTTGAACCCAAACATGCTTTTTACAACTTACCACACATAGGTGGGGTTTGGGGAGGGTGGAGTGTATGCAGAACAAACATGCTTTTTCATGAGATGAATAATTTATTGGTAGCAGGGGGAAAATCTGCCATCGACAAGCTGGGGTTGATAGAACTAGGGAATCTGCAAAAACATGTGATAACTCTTGGGTCCAAAGGTACCAAACATTCTGGTGGGTGGGAAGAGTTGATGAGTAGTAATTTTTGCCTTGGATTTTTATGTATTAGTCTATTTATTATTATATTTTAAAAATTTTTGAGGCTGGAGCTTTTAAGATAGGAGCATTCCTTTTTAACCGGCTGTAGAGTTAGGTTAAGGCTTTTAATAGTGATTCCAAGTAAATTAATCCATTTCTTGACCAGGATTTTCTGATTCTATTTAGTGGTTTGCAAGATTTGTACTTTTGAGGCTAAATGGCCTTGAGACTTGTGAGTTGTTGAATATATGGTGATTACACTTTTTTGGTAGTGCTTGTACCTCATGGATACTGTATCTTTCTTGAGTTGTGGTGAATAGTCCCCTCTAGTTCCATTTGTTCGATGTTAGAGGTTGGCCTATCTCCCCCAAAGTAACCCCCCTCCAAAAATAAAATGTAGAGATAGGAGAAGATATATACCTTATATTACGGACTCCATCCCTTTTATAGGATCTTTTAGTAAGTTCTTCAAAATCCATCCTCTTACCTTCTTTTGCTAAAGGTAGTGAGAAGAACGGTTGCAAGTTGTACCTTTATAACCTATTCTGTTTGAGCAGTCGACTAGAAAATATTTTAATCTTGATTTCCAGTTGACTTCCAGTGTCGTTGAGCAGTTTAAGAATCAGAGGATGCTTTGTTCTTTTGGTTACTTATGTTAACGATTTATTATCTGTTTGGTAAAGGTGGATCATATGGGATGAGATATGGAAGACATGATGCAAGTTTTCCTGCACCTTATGGCGAGGGATATGGGGTTCATATGGTATGCATATTTCCAGTCACATGATTGGGAGTTTATTTTAGTGGTCATAGCAAACAGCATAGGTAGAGTCAACTTGGTGCATTGACATTCATCCGTTATTCTCAGGGTGCTGCTGACAAGGGTCCTCTGTACGGTGCTGCTTCAGCTTCACGAGGAGGACTTGAAAAACCTCAAATGAACCGTCGCTGAGGTGTTCTTTCCTGTTCGCTTGCTGTCCAATAGGAAGAAGGGCCTCTCTTTCATTCTTGTAGTGGTGTTTATATTTCAAGTCTCTAATGTGGATCCATAATATTTGGGTACTGGAGTACTGTGTGCTGCCTTTTATCTTAAACTGTCTAGGGTAATTAAGGCTCTTCCATAGTTGATGGAACTGGATTTTTTTTTTAATGCCTTATGTTATGACTTTTTAGTTAAAAATAGCTATGTTCGAGTTCGTTGCATACATGTTCCCTGTCCATGTTGTGCTTTCTGAGCATTTGATTTTCTTAATAATTGTGGTGAGCAGTTTAAGTTTGTATTATCACGAAGCCTTTTGCAAGGGACTAGCTGATGGATTCAGAAGTATGATGGTGCATTTAGTTATGTTAGTAGATATTGTTGAGATATGAAGTTGCCAATGTTTTGGCCTACTAGCAGTGTTTTGGTATATGGAGCTTAACTGTGAGGTGGTTGCTTTTTGGACATCTCAAACCCTTGATTTCTCGATTGTATTATTCTTTGGACTTTCATTGAGCGATGTATGTTGGTACTCATACTGGCAGAAGAAGCTCATGCTCTTCAATAATCTGCATCAGAACATGCAGCACTAGAATAACCTGAAGAAGCTCCGTAGTGCATATTATTACTATTCTGCAAGCATGTAGGATATTTTTTTGAGGCTAGAGTAACTAGTATAGATTGGAAATGAATGATTCCCAACAACAGTTATGGTAGATTGCTCTGTGAGGATTGTATTGATGATTATTTCTCTCCTGTTTATTGTGGGAGGTTCTTGATATAAGCGGCTTTGGTAGTTTAGATGTTTTTGAAGAAACCCAGCAGCAGTGCATGTTTATCATAAATGTTGCACTTGATAATGGAAGTCTGCTCTTGTAGTCGTCTGCTGCAAGAATAGCAATGCTGTGAAACTGTTGTTACTATCTTATCCCAATTTCATCTGAGCTGGAACCACGAAGTTGATGGTTAATGATGAGCTCAAATCGTTATGGGTACAGGAGAGGAAGGATTGTGCCTTGGGGAGATGGGAGGTTTAGTCGTACTCAGTGTTTACTGTGTGTTGGTATTATCAAGTTATCAGTTCTAGTGGAGGCAGCTACCACAGCTCAAAGTAGATCAACACGGTCTTGTGACTGTCTTTTTTTTGGATTGAATTCATGGTTACAAAATGAGGGAAAGAGGCAGAGTGGTGAAGCTGGCATAATCTTGGAGTTGCGAGCTGATACACTTTTGCTGATCTGATTAAAGCCATTTTTGAATTTGAAAATGCAGCATCCACGACAACTTCTGGGTATTCTTCCTTAACCTTTCGCGTAACATGTGGCTGTGCTATAACGTTCAATAGGCCAGTCATCCTGGCTGCAGCAATTGGAACCTGAGTTGCTCACATACATTGAGATGGTCCTTGAAATCTTGAGTGAAGACCGTGGAAGCTACATAGGCAAGTGATGACTACCTATCAAAATTCCATAGGCAAGTATTTTGTTCCGATGGCCCCTAAAATTGTACTATCTTTCTACCAGAGATTATACTTGGATGTGCTTCTCTATTTCTTACTGTCTCACGTTTATGTTCAGGAATATTTAGATGTAGATCACTCCCATTCCTACTCTTCTTCTGTATGCATATGGAATGACTTTATTTTTCAGGAGGACTACTTCTTGCCAAGACCAGCCTAATGTTTAGGGTACTGATCCTGCTGGGTATAGTCTTGGATTAGGTCTTAGTTACACTAACCTAAGGGTGTCAAAATGAGCCCAAATGTAGGTAAACCCACCCAACTCGCCTAACATTTTATGGGTTGGACTCAAGATAATTGTAATTGGGTTTAATTCCAACTCATTTAAGTCTTAACCCATAGCAAAAGAATCCTCAACTGAGCGCAATTTTATCCTCAATTTCAACCCGTTCTAAGACTCTTTACCTGCATTGATGTAACGTATGTTTTCTATCTATTTTATATTGTCTATCATTTATCTATTAATTTGTAACATTTTATTTTATTTTTTGAGTTAAAATTTAAAATTGTGATTAAAATAAATAATAATATGTTAGAATTATTGAGATTGAGCGGGTCAAATTGGGTGGTTCATGACCCAATCCCAATTTTAGCCTATTTGAACCCAATCTGTTTGAGCCCAAAGTAAGTTTGGGCGGATCATAATCCAACCCAACTTTTATTTCAACCCAACCTGCCTATTTGATACCCCTACACTAACCTATAGATCCTGTGGTTTTCTGAACCTTTAGATGATGTTTGGATCAAGGATAATTTATGCATGGATTTGTTATATAGAGATATATAATGCTGACCTTCTCATGTTGGTCATTTTGGCATTTCAATCCATGCGTTACTTAACATCCACTATTCCTCATTTTGTCCCACAAAAAATAATACCTAGTTTCCCTGTTATGTAGGGATATATAGAGCTGACCTTTTCTCGTTGGTCATTTTAGCAGTTCAATCCATGCATTACTTAACATCCCACTATTCCTCATCTCGTCCCACATAAAATAATACGTAGTTCAATCCATGTTTATTTACGTGGAGAACAGAAAAATCTACCAAACATTGGATTAGTTAATGCAGATTTCTCTGTTGAGATTAGATTTCCTTCATCCTCAACTAAACTTATTACATACTTATGCTGAATTTTGTGGAGATTATATACCCTACTACCCAAACCAAATGGTCCCTTATTGTTATTATTATTATACATTGTATTCATCTCTTTCCATTTTACTAGTTGTATAGAAATATTATGGGGTGGTCTAGTCCTTCAGAGAGACTCATCCTTGTTTTATCAGAACACTGCAATCTATAAGAAAGTGAAAGGAAGGAGATATTTTTTCTTCCATTGATTGGGACCGCAGTGTGGGAAGGAGTTTACTTTTAGATTTCTCTACCTTTAGTCTTTTGTTTGCAGTGCTTCCTTTGTTGTGTTATCTCTTTCAATGTTGGTCGCACTTGTTGTTAGGGAGCTTTGTAGAAGTTGCTCTTGAGAAGCAAATGGGGAACCAACGTTAATTATGAATGTTATTTAGGGAAACTAATATTAATTTATTGAGATGATAATTAAAAAGACACATGAGCTTTTATTTTTCTGCTGAGTTTCACATCTCAACCATTAATTGTTCTTTTTTTTTCCTCGCCTGAACTATCATCATTTATCTTTTTCCTACCTCAATTATCACTGTCTGTGTATAAAAAGATACATATATTGAGGAGATTGTAATAATTCAGATAGGGATAGAGAACTAGTAGTCAGCCTAAGCAGTTTGGAGGTGTGTGTTAATACATAGATGATCATAGTTAAAGGCAGGAAAAGGGAACAACTAATAGTTGAGATGTGAAACTCGCAAAAAAGTGATAGATGTGTTTTTTTGACCCCTTTATCTCTAGTTTATAGTGGGTATTTTTGTTGGACATTCAAGTATTTATGGTATGAGATGCTAACTTGCTCATCCCTGGAAAGGACAACATATTTCTAACATAATTTGAAGAAGTTGAAGAAGCAAGTATCGTGAGGATTCACCGGAAATCGATCAATCTATCGTAGCCCTCTTCTTTGGGCTTTAGCCGGGTAATTTGAGCAAGTACACATAAACAGTGTTTAAATGGAGGGAAATGGGTGTTGAAGATTCATACAAGACACTTCAACTTGTGTGAGATTGAGACAGTAGTTTTTTTTTTAAAGAAGCAATTAGTAATCAACCTTGCTGACAGTCGGCACCTTATTTTTGGATGATAGACACAATGGCACAGATGAGACGTAGTGGTTATTGCTTGAAGAAACAATTAGAAATCTATCATGCTGGCATCTTATTATTGGATGGGACAGTGGTTATTCGGTAGTAGTTTGAACACTTGTCCTTTGTAGTAGAGGAAGCCAATAGAATGTGGTTTTTGTGCTGGAACTATTTACAATGCAACAATCTTGTATATATGTGGGGGCCAACTTATTTTGAATATAATACTTGGTTCTGGGTGGTTGAGTAGTGACTGTCATTTAATGGAATCACTCTCATATCGGCAGAAAGTGGAGTGAACTTGATTCTTTGCTTGAATGTTTTAGTAGCTGACATGAAAAGGTTTTCATCAAAAGAAATTGAACCATACTTACTTTTCATTGGTGATTTTTTCGGGGCTATTTTATTAGTTCGATTGTCTCCACGGAGGTGATAATGTTCAATGCTCACCGAGGACAGCTGGGTTTTAGTTTTGGGGCAAAGTTAGAAGGAAGTTAAGGTTAATGGAGGAATCTTTTGACATTTGAGATAAGTGACCTTAGGTACTGGAAGTGCCCGAGTATCTCGGGTTCACCATCATGCAAGCAATTTCTCAGAATGGACAGTAATGTTCCACTTGGATTGCTCACTGATTATACCTGTATGATCTCACAAGTGAGATTTGAAGAAAATAAGATATGCACAAAAAGGTCATGTTGTCTAAGGTCATGTTGTCTAAGGCCATGTTGTCTACCTTAATTTTTAACCTTCAATACTTCCTATCTAAGGCCATGTTGTCAATTAATTGAAGTGGTGTCATGGCTTCTCTAATCATCTCTCATCCATTCTTTTTCACACGATCTTTACCTTTCCTAACTCTTGCTATAATGAATATCTCTCATCTCACACACAAGGCTATTCCACCTTATTCATAGCTCTCTTTTCATATTGTCCGCCATAGAGATTATTCCACATAATATTATGCATAGCTTTTTTCCCCCTAATCACATCTCTCTTATTATATGTTACACATTTATCTGAACATCTTCATCTTCTGAACATAGATTTTTTTTGACTAACCAACACTCTTCATACAATAATATTGGTTTAACTACCATTCTATAGGACTTACTCCTAAGCCATGATGACACATTTTTACTGCACATACTTATGCAAGCCTCCATTTCACCCACCTTGACCAATATGTTGTATGGCATCATCAACCTTCTTCTCCTATTTTAATTTTGGCCCTTAGGTATTTTGATGTTCCCTCTCTTGGGTATTGACTCTTTCATTGATCTTCCACTTCTACTTTCGCCTCATACGTTGCATAACTAAACTTGCACATATGTTCTGTTCTAGTCTCGCTTGGACTTTAGGGCCAGCCTCCAAATGTTCAACTTAGTGTCTTTCATTTCTACTGTTGTGAATTGTTCTAAAAGGGTGGATTTGGGTATGGGTGGTGTAGGGCAACCTCCTCCCCTCCTGCCCAAAAGGAAAGAGGATTAGGATATCTTGCGGTTCCATCAGATGGTTGGTGGTTTTGCCTTTTCACATTCCTTTGTATTGTTATGTGGTTCCCAAACTCGCCATGTTTTAGGAAGTTGCACAATTCTCCATAAATCTATTGTTTATTATAAGCATTTATGAGCAATTATTCTGTTTAAGTTTCCTTGCAAACAGTGCTCTCATCATATTTTCTTTTTCTTTTTTGCAGATGAAAGCTGGAGGCTTTGTTCAGTTTACTTTTACCTTTATCTTGCTGCCTTTATGCTATGTGACTTGTGGCACAAAGTTGGGCTGTGTGAGTGCACGGTGATCTGATTTAAGCCAACGCCTATGATAAAGAGGGGTCTAGGAACTCATGATGATCTGATCTGAGCCAATCTGATTTTTGGTGGACTGAATGAGATTGAATAAGTCCGAAGGCAATTTAATTGACATCCACTTGGGGATTGAATTCTGGGGTGTTCTTATGATTGGGAAGAGCTTTTGCCTGTGAATCTGCTCATTCTGTGGCATCCTGGATAACCAAATCAGCTCATACTGTGAGTCGCATAACAAAAAACTCTAATGGACAGAACCTGCCATGCTGTTATAGCAGCAGCACGTGGCCATGGTTTTTAACATTTTTATGCTCCCAGAGGGGTGCTTATGCAACATTATAAAGTTACTCGTGTAAAACTGGAACATTTTCATGCTCCCATAGGTTGTGCTTATGAGCAGCAACATGAAGTTCACACATGCAGAAGCGGGATTCTTACATCGAGGGGATCAAATAACAGCTTGATGGATTGTGTGACCGGTGATAGACTTGCTTTTTTATCACCAGAATTTGAGCTTCTTTAGTATTTCAAGTATGCTTTTCCTTAGACATGGGTCATGATAGTAATATCACAGAATTTACCAAGACCAACATGGCACATACATGATATGGAAATATCGGGACCATAAGGTTGCATTACCAGATCTGCATACAATGCCAGAAATGTTTGCATCAGGACAGTGGGTTCAAATTTGCCACATTTTGTATTGTCTTGTACTGGCGGACAGCTTATTCCTTATTCTGCATTATGTTTTGAGTTTCCCTGTCACTAGGAATTAAATCGATTTGAGTTTGGTATCTCAATATTAGATAAGAATAAATGAACATTTCGATGAAGAGGGATCGTTTGCCTAATACTAGATGGTCGGTGCCCGTGACGTTAGCCCCTACACTTGTAGGGATCTCCAAATTCCAATTTAACATTGTTATGGCATTGCCTCTTGCATATAAACCACTTGACCGTTCCCCTACTTGTTCACAACGTGTCGTGCATGAAACACTAAAGCAGGCAACTAACACATTTTGCTTGCTCAAACCCAGCTAGTTTTAGATTTCTGAATGTTTTGTGGATCCATCTCTTTGCCAAGTTACTTAAAATACCAATGTTGGTTGAAAGACTTGTACGATATTTTGGCTTTCACAATATTATAATGTACAATCCAGAATTCAAGAGGAAATTTGGGTCGATAATGTACTGTTTTAGAGAAAGAAACGGATGAAACAAAACTACTTGAAGAAGCATAGCCTAACAAGTCGGGCTGACAGAAAAATATCTCATTTTTTGCTCGACTATTAAAGGAAATTCAACTCAGTCAAAAAAGCTGGGACTGACACACAAAATATCGAATTTCTGGATTTCATTTCACTAAAATTCAACTATGCCAAAAAACCCCGAGCTGACAGAAAAATATCTCATTTTTATGTATATGTATCTAGAGAGACAACAAATCAAGTCAAAAATCACGTCTGATAAAAAGGGTCAATAGTTAAGAGGGTGAACCCAATCATTAACCTTTTTACCAAATAGAAGCCAAAATGCTAAACATTGCCTGGAGATCAGCTACAAAGTAGCTAAAAATCGTTTGTTTGGGAACAAGTTATCCTGGAATAATGATAGAATAAATAATTTAATAATTACTGCATACCTTGACCCAACATATGAATCATACATTTTATCTTGGAATTAGTATACTGTTATCTCTACCTGAAATCACCGAAGAAGATCTGTATAACAGCTCAAAATTGATACTCTAGCAATCATCGCATTGACAATTTCAGTAATTGTTGGCTTGCAAATGTCAAGCCTGCAGTATTATCGCCAAAATATATCCATGCAACTTCATCAAAGCCCAATACTGCCTACAGCTAATTATGAATTATAGTTAGTACAATTTAGCAAATCCAAGTCGACATACAAACAGAGGAAAGTAGAAATTTGTGAAACGAAAAATGGAAGAGTAAAACAGGAATGTAACTCACCAGAAAGTAGGGAGAGAAGGGCATGCAAAGAGACAAAATTCATTTTTCACTAAAGGGTATTCAATTGGATTTCTGTTAGTTAGATAAAGAATACTTGTGTTGAACAGATTTAATATAATCTACACATCTTGGATTAAATTTGGGAAAAAATATATTAATGCTATAGTGTATGCAAATTTTAATTTTTATTTTGTGAAAGTAAAAGAAATTGTCTCTAAAAATACTTACTAAAATTTATACATATCAAAGCAGTTGGAAAAAGATTATACATCAGCAAAAGTTGCATAAACCTCTCTATTTAGAAAAGAATAACCTAATTTGATTTGACATGAAATTTAGAAAAAGAAACAAGATTTTTCAATCTTATGAATCTAAACTAAAACTATGTTAAATGTACTAAAATGTATTTTAACTTGTAGCTTTAAAAATATAACGTAAAAAGTTGAAATTAAAATTTTTCTAAAAAACAAAAATAAATTATTCTTTTTAAAATAAATCAAAAAGAAAAATAAATCATTTGTTTTTTGAAATGGAGATATTAATGATTAAAAAACAAGAATCAACTAACAAATAGTAAGAGCAATTATAGGACAAGAAACTATGAGATAAATAGAGGAATGAATAGGTATTGTGCACTAAATTGCCATTAAACCTATCGCAGCTGAAAAATAAGGCAATACTAACTGTCTACTAATCTTTTATTATATAATTTGTGACTTTTATATCCTCAACATACTCATTCTTTCAACTACCATTTTATGAACATTAGTGTTCTTAAGTAGTCATATTCCACCCCAGACAACGTAACATAGTTAGCCAAATTATCACTTTGTAAATTTATTTTTAAATTTTAGCCTACATTTTTATTACGCAAGACTCTGAAGGTGAGACTATATTTTATCCACCGCACTCGAATATAAGTGTAATATCATAGTCTGTCTTCCCATTTTTTTGACTATAAGATGCTTACAATTTCTTCTTTTGAAATAGCCTGTGAATCAAGTATCACTTCCGTGCCAATTAAATGTATGACATCACTGAACATGCACTTCAAGTATTCAGTTTTAATCTAGTTCATTTCGAACTCTTTAGATTGCAAGGTTTATCTCCAAATTTTCAATGCAATATTAACTCTGCCTCGAGGTTTGTCGGTTAATACAATGTCATATGCAAATAATATCTATTATAAGACTTCATTTTGAATATGACATGTTAATTTATTTATCACGAAAGCAAATAAAAACAGAGTAAGAGTTGATTCTTAATGCAATCCCATGACGACTGTATAGTACTTCATCACTCCTCCTATTTGGCTCCTATCATACATGTCAATAATCATTCTAGCATATGTCATCTTGCTCTCCTTATATTACTCCATTACTTTCCTCACAAGATAAATAACTTTTATAATAAATTAAATCAGAATCTGAATTGATTCCCAAAAATGTACACACTCTTCCACACACTAAACCTCTCTCACACTTTCATAGTTATTGCAATTTTAATGATTGACAAAAAAAATTGAAATGATTAACTATATTATATTGCAAAAGAAGTTACTTATAGTATGAAAAAAAACCAACAAATAAATATACCATAACAAATATGGAAATTGCTGGAATCTGATTAGAGAGTCTCATGGCCCGTGAACAAAAGCTCTTGGCAAATTACTGGCCAATTGGCCGTTTTTGAGTCAACTACTTCACTGCCACTATTCATATACGTCCATAGCCTACGCTTCATCGTTTTCTTGTTGATTCTGACAATTTGGGGCTCGAAATCGTAGTGTGTGGTGTGAAAAAGAGAGACGGAGTATGCAGGGCTTTTCACTTAAAGTTTCTCCCTTTCCCCCTTTTCCCTCTCTTCCTTCAAACCCCACATCTTCGTTCTCCTTTAAAGATGCTAAATTGAACTTATGGGGGAAAAGGGTTCTTGATTCCCGTGTTGTTAATCCTTCTGGTTATGCTCCCAACAAGCCTTTGCTTTATTTCAAGGTAATTTTCTGGTCTTTTCTTGTGTTATTATGCATGTTTGAGCGAGCCCCACTGCTGGAGATATTCAACTTTTGTTAGCTTATGAACTTTTATGCCTTATCTAAACTATTCAATTTGAGGGATTTTACCTAGATTACCAAAGAACCAGTTCTAGATACTGACTAATGTACTAGTTAGCTTTATTATCCTATGATTGTTGATTGCATTTAGGGAGACACAGGAATTTAGGTTAGTTTGTTTAAAGAGGTACAAAATTGTTTAAAAGACTGGGTATTCATCTCAATGGGCTTTACCTGTAGTTTGTAATGGTGCTTTATTTCCCCTTTCAAGTTGGAAAAAAGAGAAGTAAGACCTGAGTGAAGCTTTTAGAACAGATCACACGAAGGGTCCATCTGTCCCCTTTAACTTTATGTAGATGAAACTTGCTTCTTTTTTTTTATACTTCGAATGTCAAGCAACAGTGTTCTTTTACTGTACATCAGGTAAATGCAACTGCTGCTGCAACTGATCAACCAAAATGGTGGGAAAAGAATGCCTCAAATATGATTGACATTCATTCAACTCAAGAATTTTTAGATGCTTTAAGTCAAGCTGGAGATAAATTAGTAATTGTTGAATTCTATGGCACATGGTGTGCTTCTTGTCGTGCATTGTTCCCCAAGGTGAGTATCTAAGCTTTTCTGAGTAATGAACCTTTGCTTTTTTAAAATATGGAATGCTTTGGTCTTGCACATATTGGTTGGATGTACAACAATACTCACCACTTTTGTTCTGCACTCCTGTGGTTTGAGCTCTAATAGAGGAATGAAACATTCTGGTAACAATTACTTCATAATTACATAAGCTCTTTTAGGATTTCTTTTGATATATCTATTGATGCCAAACAAGATTGTGCTGTCCTAGATATCATAATGAAATTTGTTTGTTTTTTCACTTTTCAATTTCCAGGTCTGCATGATTGCGGAAAAACACCCAGAGATCCTTTTCATTAAGGTTAACTTTGATGAGAACAAGCCCTTGTGCAAAAGCTTAAATGTAAAAGTCCTTCCATATTTCCACTTCTATAGAGGAGCTGATGGTCTGCTGGATTCCTTTTCTTGTTCTCTGGCAAAGGTAGGACCATGAAGTGCATATCAGTGTGTTTATATTGTTATTTCCGGCAGCAGCCATTCGCGTTTTGATAAGTTGATACTCCATTCATCTCCCCTAGCCCAAAGAAAAAGAGTAAATGACTAAAGGAGATAGCTTGGTGTCAAAATATGCACAATGAGTGGGAAACAATTGTATGTAATGGTGGTGCTTCCTGTTTAGTCTATTTGGGAATAACTTGTTTCTAGTTAACCTGCGTAGCAATGTACTGATTAGACACAGTCCAATTGTTTATTATCACTATTAATAGGAACTCCGTTGCTTGGATACCTTTGGTAAATGAAATTTCTTAACTGATAACGTGGTGCCCTAAATATTTTTGCTTACATTTGGGTAAGGAAATTTTGTAACAGTCTAAGCATTTGTTCTTTTGCTCCTCATTTTTCACCTCTCAATCAATTTTCCTTTGAAATAACATACTTTGGAAAATACAATGCAGCTCCAGAAACTAAAGGATGCAATTGCAAATTATAACCCAGCTCATGCAAAGGAGAGCTGATAGGCACTGGTGATTCTCAACTTCCATGAAGTTTTCTGCAGTCTGAATCATCTTTGAAAAATTTGTTTGTACTATATTTTGTTTCAGAACCTTATTGCAGATTGCTAAGGGGTGTGTCATACTCACAGCTTTTCTTCTATGATATGCTAGAAAGCTGCACATAGTTTTTTGTACAAAGCACTCATTTTTGCCCTGCTGTGATCTATCTCATGTGATTGTATGGTAAAAATTCAAAACAAAATCACTATCCTATGTGCTTTATAAGGCAGAAGGGAGTTTTAGATTTTTATTTTCTTTGAAATTTATGGAAATAGCAAGAACCTTAGTCTATTGGGCTCACAATGTGCTTATACATTTAAAACTATTAGTTATTTTTCTTTTTATTATATTGCTCTAGTCTGTGGTCATAAGAAACTGATTCTTTCTTCTTTTTGTTATCTTACAATCAAACTGCACATGTAATGAAACCTACTTACTACTATTCAGCATGTACAGAATCATCCGTAGAAGGGCTCCGATTTTCCAACTTCTTGTTTTCTGTCTATGTAGTAATTGTTGGTGCTAAAACTTTTGATCTTTTCCCTTTTATTGATGCTTCAGTATCTGGGAAGTGACCATTTCTCTCCATGAGATCCTCTACATGACCTTCTGCAGTCACATTCACAGGGTAAGTGACTAAATGAACTCCCTTCATGTCTTCTACTTCATCTTGATCGTAAATTTTCCACATTTGATCTCCGATGAAACGGATTTTATGTACACATTCCAAGCTTTGAGGCTGTTGAAACTCTTGCTCTGCTTGTCCAGTGTGTTCATACCACAATGACATACGATATGCATGAATGTCCCTCTGATCAATGTCTTCTTCTTCAGTTTTGGACTGATAGCATCCTATTGCAATCTCAGTATCTCGTTTCCCATCCATGGATCTTTGGTTTATGTTAGCAGAACCAACTAATAAGTATGTATCATCCACTGAAAATTTGGAGAAAGAATTGTTTAGTACCTAAGTCTTACAAGCCTAATTGATCAATAATACGAAATGTAGAAGTGGCAAATGAGCGAGTTGGGTCAACTTGGTTGAGTTAGAATGGGTCAAATTAAGACTACATGAGTGTGTATAGAGGAAGATTTTTCATACCTATCATGAGCTTAGAGTGGACATAAACCATAAATCTCCTGTTCTTTTGAGCTCTCCAGTACTGTGATTCAGGATGTGGAGAATAAGGAGGAGCAAATTCTCCTGTAGTCATTTCTTCTCTGTTTGCAAGACAGAAGAAGTTCAAGTAATCTCTAGGATGCCCCTGTTCGCCACTTTCTTTAATCGCTTCACCTATAAATTTATACATCATCTTCATAGTTTCTCGAGTCCAGTACAATATGTCTTGAACTGAATCGCTCTCTGGAAGTCCTTCTGGCCACATTGGTATCACAATGTACACAGAAAACCGCTCCTTAGCTCTGATTTTGTTAGCAATCTTTAGTGCAATCTCAATTGGAATTAAGTTTCTGCAGCCACAATGTTGATCTTGCTCCCAAAGGTGGCATCCACCGATGAAATACTGATTCTCGATGTATATAAATCTGTCAGCTCTTCTGATTGCTTCAACATAAGCTTCATGAATACTTCTTTCAACTGTCATGTTCCTAGGCAATGGGCAAGCGGAGACATGATCAATTGATCGGAAGACTTGAACGTTCCAATCCCGATCAGTAGAAGTCATGTTTGGCTGATTGCTGAGTTCTGGAATGGATCTAATGGGAATGAGCAAAGAAGGGCCAATTTGCTTATTCCATCTTTGTTCAAAATTGTTGAGTATATCCATAGCTGCTTGCCCTGTGACACGAGCATGGGCATCGTGCCACGGTTCTCTAGGCCCTCCTTTGTGCAGGCTTGCACCAGATAGGCTTGTTTGATAGAAATCATAGCAATGTGATTCTGTGTTGAGAGTTCTAAACAAGGAGTGCTCTTCTGTGTCGTATCGACCATCACACAGATCTAAACCACCAAGAAAACTAGTTATTTCTCGACTAGTTGACGATAAATGACTTCTTGAATCTACTGCTATCATCTTCTGATGATGCGCGAAGAATGAGGGAAGTTTATGGTGTAATCTAGGAACCAATTTGCATACAACTTTTGTGTCTCTGAAATAAGCTAAAGAGTCTTCGTCGTGTGTTCTCATCACTCCCTTGTTCTTGATGATTGGTAAGGATGTTTCGTCATCCCAAAGCATGATCCTCACAGCTACACCTTCGTCTGCTTTACGCTTCAACAATTCCCCTAGCTTTACTCCTTTTGCATGTGTAATTTCTGCACTGGGATCGCGGACCTGGAAAGAGAAGTTACCAGTGTTCCAAATGTTAAGAAACTCGATATTGGGTCTAACTCAACCAGACTTGAACTTAACCACAAAAGCTGGCTCATTCCTCAAACATATCTGGGAATATCTAACACGCCCACCTCATGAAGCGTGTATAATATGAGGGCCCTTCCTAGTCCTAGATGTGCACCAAAACATCCACTCTTTCTTTAGAAACAAAACGATGTTCCTTGGACAAATCGCCTATGTTTGGACATACCTTCAACCTAACTCGAATTCCTTTCTTTATTCTATAGCTCTGATACCATGTCAAGAAAATTGACATTGGGTCTAACTCAATTTAAAAGTTAAGCACATGAAGTGTGATTTAGCCAAATTTCAAAATCATAAAAAGAGACTACACAACTCATTCCTCAACTAATGTATGTCAATCTAACACCAAAACGTACACATAAATCATGCAACCAAACAAAAAAGGGAAAGGAAATGTAGATAGTTTTTCCCCTTACCAAAACCATCTTAGGATTGAAAGACCATCCTGCAATGTAAACCAAATGCTTTGCACCCTCAATGGCTCTGTATATGTCCTCCCACAGGTACTTAGGTCTCAGCTGAAATGGAGGTTGGAACGTATGTTGGTGATGTGCATCTTGATAAAGAGTCACATTGCAGTTTGATCTTTTAGGAAACGACGAATTTTTTAATCCTGTGAATGCACCATTCTCTAGTATTCTTCCCCAGCTTGGTTCATTTGCTGCTGGCTTGAACCAAACGATGAATTGCAACTTCAGTTTCTTCTTTGGCTTCTTGTTTTCTATAGAAAGTGGGAAGAATCCCTCGATTAAACTCGTTTCATTTAAGAGCTTGTTTGCCTGAATTGTGAACTTCCCTAAGATTGAACACTTCGTTTTCAGAGTAATGGTAATTGTTGTGGTTGGAGAATGAGCACAGAGGATTTGAAAAGTCTGGTTCCAAACGCGATCGCGTTCTTGTGTTGTTTTTGCTACTGTCTTGTTATCAATCTTGATTGTCACAAAGGCGGGTTTTCCATTTGCTGAAATACACTGCAAAAGAAATACCAAAACCAAAAATAAATTGAGGGCTTTAGTCTAATGGTAAGAGCGTAGCTCGTAATGTGTTGATTAGACACACATTATGAGTTTGAATCACAAATGTATGGCTGGTGAACCACTTCTTCTGGAAGATTCAGACAAGACCGAGTTTGGATGGAGAACAAGATTTGGTGAACGGATACAAAGGTCAAAGGGTTGATAATTGAGAAAGTAAAAGGTTATTCAACAATTGTCATAAGTTTCATTGTTTTTCTTCCGTTCCATCATAGAGGGAAATGGATATTGAATAATTGATTCACCATTGAGAACATTTAGCCTCAAAAGACAAATATTGTGGTGTACGTTCTAACAATGACAAATCAAACAAGATTTTGATGAGTGAAATCTAACGTGGTATTTAAGTGGAGAAATGTATATAGAAGGATGAGCCCTTTATCCACTAAGTTCTTAACTGTGCACTAACCGACCCTCGAAGATTTTTCAGTTATAAAAAAAAGGTTGCTATTACAAGAAAAATTGTGTTTGCAATGAATCACTTACCTTGAAGGGAAGATATGGTTTGCGAGACGTGGCACGAAAAATTGAGACTTCAAGTGTTCCATGAAACAACCTGTGTTTGCCCTCCATTTTTGCAGCTCTTCAAAGTATTGTTTAAATTTTGAGAGAAAAATATACAGAAATTTCTTTGTTTTTCTTTTTGTTGTTCATGGGATCACATTAGTTTGTTGATATATAAAGTTTGGTAAGTTTGTTATTTTAATTCAAAGACAGCTATATGTGGAAACTTGGAATACAATTGAGATGTTAGAAGTGGACAAAACTTAAAAACATGTAAAATTCATCCTTAAAGGCAACCTTCAACTTCACTGCTAGTTTCTACTTTAAGCTCAAGTTTTCCCTATCCCACTTTGGTTGTATCTAACATTGGCTTAGGTTGCACCAGTAAAGTTGGAAAGCCTAGAAAAATGAGTTTAACTTCCATGCATAAATAGATCCTTGTGGTTGGCTCTTCCTTAGAGCTTGCACATAATGAGAGCTTTAGTGTAGGGGGCTTGCCTTTATTTTTTCTATGGTAACAAAAAATAACTTTTATATTATCAGGTTAACTAGAATATGACAAAGTAACAATCAATAAAAAGTAAAATTAGTAATCTTGAAAATACGATAGGTTATCACTTTCATTATATTTTCAAGTACGGCCCAAAGCGAACAATATCGTTAGCAGGCTAAGCTATTACAGATGGTATCAGAGTCACTCCTTTGTCAATCTTGTTCATGTGAGTTAGAGTTCAAATGAGTTTAGGTAAATCCCAATGAGGTGGACAAACCTCAGTGCTAAATCTAGGCGAATTCCACGCGATGGGACAAACCTCAACGAGGATTTTGAGCCCATAGAGAGGGTGTATATAACAACTCATCTTTAGATAGAAGTCTCACATTGACAAAACACAAGCGAGATATTAGATATATAAGTAATATATCTTACCTACTGGTAACGTGTTTTAAAGTTGTGCGAACCTAGTCCCAAAACAGACAATATTGCTAGCCGGCTAGGTTGTTATAGTATCAATCTTATTTCAACATACAGTTTTTATTTCGTGCTCAAGTGTGCATTTAAATTGAGATAAATTAAGTGGGAATATTAACGGTCTAAACCTTTCTTTCTTCAATATTTTGTTCAATTTAGTTTCATAAGACTAACTATTTGTTGGTCTAATGTTTGGCACGTTGGATTAATGCACTCCATAATGTCTATTTTAATTATTTATTATCGAAAAAAATATATTCTTAGTTTAAAGGTATCTATCATTCTGTTTTTTAGGATCTATACAAATTTATTAATTAATACATATTTCTAGAAAAAGAGGGGAAAATAAAGTTAGGTACTGCTGAGTATCATGATAATTAAGTAATTAATTAACACCAACGGATTTGGCCAAACATTCTTTAATCTATTAATGGAAACTTGGAGGCAACCAACTAATGAATCAAGAGGATAAATTATTTATTATATTTTTCAATTCAGACACCTATTTAATACTAAATCGGTTCTATGTCTATCATTTTTTGATTTGAAGGACTTTTAAAGTGAATTACGATTTTTTTATTAAAAAAAAAAAACATGGCTTTATTCATCTCCCAATAGGTTTTTTCCGTCCCTCTTATTTTTACCTTTTGTTTCATCGATGACTTGAACTCATAATCTTAAATTTAGACTAAAGAATATTTAATTATCGATTGAATGATCCAATTTATCAATGAATATATCATCAATAATATTCAGTGACTATTTAAGTAATGAACTCGATTCAACTTGGGACTTTTAAAGATGGCATGACATTGCCATGTAATAAATTTGTTCAAACCAATTATGTGGGCTTCTATTTTCTGGAATAATTAGCACAATATTAGTGACTTTTTAATTATAAAAAATATAAAAATAAATTTATTATAGTATTTTCAAGTCACTTGAAATGTATTAACTCTTTCTTTACATAGCTTCATTTTGAAGCCTCTTTTTTTCTTCTCTCTATTTAGGATTGTGCTTTGGATGCTTTGTAGGTTGTGTGCGACACTCAAAAATTTATTTTTAGGAGTGATATTTTTAATAATATATTTTTAGTTTATCGGCTCAAATTTAAAATTTTTAATGAAAAGTAAAAAAAAAATTGAATCATTTCATCACAATTCATCTTGATTGATACATATGGCTGATGGCGGATTGCCTTATAAATTTCCAACTTGATAGAGACTTGATCAATTTACGAATATTCACTATATAATTCGAATTTCTTTTGTTATACGTATTTGTCGATTTGTCCAATTATTCAAAAAGATTTGAGAAGAAAATAAAATGCTCCATAATTGCTCTTTGACCGGTCTATTTTCCAAAATATTACAAAAAAACTTGTTCAGATAAGAGTAATTAAAAATCCTTTTCTCAATATTTATTTTTCTCAATAATTAAAAACTTGAAGTCATGTTCATGATTTCACCTTGATTTAACAAACAATTTATTCCATAATAATAAAAAAATGAAGAAAATAATAAAATAAATTTTCATTTCTATCGACATATAAAAGTAAATCATACTGAAAATCCTCATAATATTAGAGCGCTCTTTTATGATAGAGCCCATGAAAAATTTTAACTCGATAAAATATTTTTACTCATTTTATAAATTTATTTGATGCAAATATAAATATATTATTCTAATTTGCCCTTCAAGTTTTAACTATATTTATGATTGGGTATTTCAAGATCTAATCATGCTTCTCCATTGACTTGGGGAAACTCAATCTACCACCCACGTCGCCTCCTTTTTCTCCACAACTAATTTAGCTTATTTTTATACTCCATCATCACACCTTATTAAATGAAAAAAAAATTATACTATATACTCCTTTATTTTTCTATTTCCTTTAAAATTAATTTTTATATTTAATTAATCTCAACAAATCATATCATTACTGATAAATAAAAATATTAAATTATTTAAAAATAAGTCGTACAGTATCTTTTTTTTTCAAGGTAAATTAAATTGAAAAATGACAAAAGAAGAAAAACAAATAAGAAAGAGCTTTTTCTTGTAGACGGAGACAAGGCATGCGGTAGAAGAGGGGCCGGCTTCGTTGTTGCCTTGCCCGTCGTTAACACGACGTTCCTCACCTTCTCCCACAAGTTTACAATTCGCCCATTTTAATTTATTTATCTAAGTATACTCATGTAAAAAAATTAAAATTAAAAATTACTTTTTAAAAGAATAATATTTTCTTAAATATAGTAATAATATACTTAGCAAAATCTTATAAGTGAAGTTTGAAAAAGCCAAAATATATACAGACCTTATTATTATCTCATAGAACTAAATAATATTTTCTTAAATGAATTAAAAATAATAAATAAATTGAAACAAAAAAATACACAGTATTTTTGTTATCATTCAAATTTCAATCAACAAATTAGTTGGTCCAAATTGCCAAAAGTTTCTGTTTATGGAGCTTTTGTTTTACTGTTGGCCCTCTTCGGACATTCTGCCCGTTCCATCACATTTA
This sequence comes from Solanum sejunctum, assembly GCA_025642045.1. NCBI lineage: Eukaryota > Viridiplantae > Streptophyta > Magnoliopsida > Solanales > Solanaceae > Solanum > Solanum sejunctum. The sequence goes on along the minus strand of JAOTQJ010000072.1, from coordinate 29,465,244 downwards.
TGTCTCACCTCTCTTCAGTAAATGTGATAAGAGTTTGAGTTAATTTTGAATGGATTAAAATATATCATATTATTATGTGAATTATGATGATAAGTGAAGTTTTATTAGCTCAATTTTATGTTGCGTATATAAACTCATCCCAAATTTGTGGGAGAGAACAAGTAAAACCTATTTAAATAGGTTCAACTCAATCTATTAATATGAGGTTTTTGGGGAGATACCCAAAAATAAATTCGTGAGGGTCTAGTTCAAAGCGGACAATATCATATTAACGTAGAGTTGGGGTGTGAACACGCACTGACCCTACACTTTATTTATCTCCTATGCTTTTTTATTTTAATCAAAATAAATCAAATAAAAAATCACATAATTTATGCGGACTAAAATTTTCAACTTCTATTTTTCTTTTTGCATTTTAACATGACTCTACCAAATTGACATAACTCCATTTTCTCTCAAACCAACATGAATCATCATATTAGGCCAAAGTGAGATCTAGATCACACAAAAATTATATGTGATTACGCTATCTATATACTTAATAGACTATTAAAAAAAATATTAAACCACTTTGTTAGACTAATTCAGATAATTAAAAAACGCAGTCGGCGTAACCATTTTGTTATCTATGCTATCTATATAATCTTTCTTACCAATTAAAAAAGAAAAAGGTGGCGTAGTCAACAAATAAAGTCGATAAATATAATATAATGGGTACAAGAGTAGACTTGGACAAATGAAAAGCAGCTTTTGAAGGACATAATATCTTTTTTTTCTGTTAAATCTGTTTAATACATTTTTGTAAAATCTAATCCAAATATGACATGTTAATATTAAAAAATGCTTTAAATTTATCTTTAACGACGTGTCGTTGCATTCAATTAAAATATATTACAAAAGAAATAAATTTTCGTATTCAATCAAGTATCGATATGTAAAATATAATTAAAAAAAATTAATTGCTAATGGTTCATGCTAAATATGATTTGATCTTTTCATTTGTTTTCACTTGAATAAATAGGTTAAATCTGTTTATATTATTGTTGTTTTGTTAGTTTCATACCTATTAATTATAAAATGACTTCATTATCATTTTGAATTATAAATATCTTTATGTTAAATACCCTCAATTGAATATATAGAAAAATAGTTGTGTTAACTTCTTATTAGGTATCTTAAAAATGTGCCAGATTGATACAACGAATAAAATACTATAGAAGAATCTCATAATACTCAATAAGTTACGTATGAAACTTATAAATAATGATAATTTTGAATTTACGCATATTATCACTTTAAATTTTTTAAAAAAACTTTTAAAATACAATATATTTACTATCGTATCACGTGAATACTAACACAAAACTCATGAAATAACGATAGTTGAGAATAATTCTAATCTTTCACTAATGCATATCCCCTTTATAATGTGAAAAATAAAATGGAAGATATGAAATACTTTGAAATTTCAGCTATCATTTTAACTTAACTTGTAATAGATTTTAAAAATCATTTTGTCAAATAATTATTTGTGAAAAAAAGGAATAAATAAATAAATATATATATATAAACAAGAAATAGTAAAGAAACTCCTTGCAAGAATGTGCCAGAGATAGCCTTCAATTGCCACGTGTCGCTTAGCTTTATGTTGATATTCTCACACAATTTAATTAAACAAATCCACATTAAAGACCATTCCTCTCATTCGCTCCGTCCCCTTTTTACAACAGCGAAGAAGAAATCCTCTGTTTTTTAAAATCTCCGGCGAGAAATGACGAATTACGGCACTATACCGACGTCCTCTTCCGGACCGGTAAACGTGGAGTTCATCAGTAGGGCAAAAGATGTGTTGAAGGAAGGTTTAGCTGCTCGCCGGCCATGGAGGGAGATGTTCAATTTCCACTCCTTTAATCTTCCATCCGGAGTCGGCGATGCTATATCACGAATTAAGACAAATTTCTCCTACTTCCAGACGAACTATGCCATCGTAGTCCTCGGTATCGTCTTCCTAAGCCTCCTCTGGCACCCGATCTCACTCATCGTCTTCGTAGTTCTGATGGCCGTTTGGTTGTTCCTGTACTTTCTCCGTGACGAGCCGTTATTGATTTTTGGCCGTATGATTTCTGATCGTGTGGTGTTGATTGTTCTCTCTATTCTTACTCTGGGATTGCTGCTGGTTACTGGTGCTACTTCTAATATCTTAGTATCGCTAGCCGTCGGCGTGTTTGTGGTGTTGATTCATGGTTTGATAAGGAAAACTGATGATTTATTCATGGATGAAGAAGCTGCTGGGTTCTTAAGATCTGCTCCTCCTTCGTCTTAGTTTGCTGTGTTTATCCCCAAAATCAGTTGAAGTTTGTCAACCAATTGTAGTTTCTTCTTCTGTAAATTTATTTAATTTCCGATAATTTCTTCGATTGATTGTTTGTATCACCATGTACTTGTGATTATTTCTCGTTGAATTTTATCATCGATGACTGGTGGTTTGTCGTTATTTTAGAGATTTTCTCTTCATTTTCTTGCAAATGCGTGTTGTATTTAATTAATGTCGGCAGGAATATTCGGGGACATGGTTAAACAAATGTGTAGTTTCGCGATTCTTCTTCGTCTAAATTGGGCTTAAATTATGTCTAAATAAAAAAGTATCAAAAGTTAATTACAGGATCGGGTTGAATATGACTTTTTTTTTTCCTATTAACAAGTATTTTGCTAAAATATTAGTATAAATTTAAATCAGTGAAGATTTTTTATGAATTCAAATTAGTCAAGGTGTTGAGTATCAAATATGATTTGGGAAGCTTAAAAAGAACATCAATAATACTTCTAAAAGCTTCCTCCAGAAAAGTTTCTTTCAAATAGAAAATGTAAAAAACTTCATAAAGAAGTAGAAGGAAGTTTTTAAGTCTACCCAAGAATGATCAATATTTTCATTTCCTAAAATAAGATGTGTATTTCTATCATAACTAAATTTAATTATGATATTTAAAAGAACAAATTTTTAATATTTTTATCTCTGTAGTTGAAATTTTTTCTTAAACTTTATTTATAACAAAAAATTTAGTACATCAAATTTGCTCTTTCCTATTTGAACATATTAAGATAACAAGTTATTAAGTAGGTGAGAGTTATCTCATTTCTTCATTTTTGTAGTTATAGTTTTGTTCTTGCAATTGCTTGTTCTTTCATTTCATTATTATTTGTTTGTTATATTTTTATTATAGTATTATTATGTTACAATTATATTTTTTTTTCTTTTGACAACACTTTATCATGTTATCATTAGTATTTTATCATGATTTTTTTACTTTTATTATTATTATTATTATTATTATTATTATTATTATTATTATTATTTTGAGTTGTTTTGATGTATTTATTCTCAAAAAAGGAGTCTATCAAAAGTGTTTTCTATGTCATAATATAGGAGCAAGGTCTACTTACATATTATCTTTTCAAATTTTACCCACATAATTTACACAGTATATGTTATTGTTATTGAAGTCAAGATCATTAATTAATAATAAAAAAGTATTTATCACTTTACTATAACTCTTGTTAATCATTTTATATGTGGTATCTATATTTGTTTGTATAAAAGTTACAAGAGAAAAGGATCAAAATAATCCTTTATCTTTGAGTTAAGAATCAAAATAATCTTTATCTTTTAACATAGAGCATTCATAATCTTTCATGTTTCAACAATTGGTACATTTTTTATACTATTGCAAACACCATTTAAATTTTTAACGGAGCTTCTCCTCGTTGTAGTGAAAAAGATTTTCACCATTGCTAACCAAATTTTCCCCTCGTATGGTAGTCATATTCCATAAATCATAATTGTGTTTCGCTATGAGACAAATAAAATCAAAATAAAAAAGACTCATATCCAGAGAAGCAAAAAAAATTTCAATTCCATCTCATTGCTTTTTAAGAACATCTTTTTTTTTCTTTTTATTTTTGGAGCATAAATTCTCCCTGTCTTCATCATCTATAAATTTTTTAGATTATTATGATCATCAATGGTGTTCTCGCTGTTAGAAAATACTAACTAGATTTGCCAATTGATGAATTTAATTGGGAGGGTACTATGCGTATTAGTGTCTAGTTTATATGTAAACAAGTTTCTTGCACACAAGGTGTTCGATAAATTGTTATATTATCATTTGGCCTCATAGCCTATTTCGTTTTCTCCCATAACGACACATATAAGGCAGCAATCAAAGTTATTTCTTCATATGATATAAATAGAATTGTATTGATGCCTACACTATGAAGACAAGAAGTCAGCAGTTAAGGTCGGAACTTGATCAATATTTGGATGAGTCCTTATTACCTCGTGTTCATGAGTTTGATGTTGTCGGTTGGTGGAAACCAAACAGAATGAAGTACCCAACTCTGTTAAAAATGGCTCGTGACATCTTATCCATTCTAATCTCTACTGTAACAGCCAACTCTGTGTATAGCACTATAGGCAAAAAGATGGATCGCTACAGATGCTCCTTGCGACCTGAGACCGTCCAGGCCCTCATATTTGCCAAAGATTGGCTTCAAAATGCATCAATAAATACTTTACATGCACCAATAAAAATGAAAGTCCCAATTTAGATTTTCATTGTGATGTTAAAAACTTGTCTAGATTGCCTTTGTGGCTGATTTCTGTCTTCGTTTAGACTATCATGAGAAAATCTTTCTCAAGGAGAATTTCTGTTAAAAATTTAAATGATATTTGCAAGAGTATAAAAAATGTACCAATTATTGAAATATGGAGAAATATTAATGCTCCATGTTAAAAGATAAGAAATATTTTGATTGTTAATTCAAAAATAAAAGACTATTTTAATTCTTTTCTCAAAGTTACACAATATTTTTTTTTCTATCACACCTGAACTCGCTTAATTCACAATATTGAAATAGAAAATTTTGAGCGCATAAAGCATATATAAATTGACCCTTCATTCATGAATTAATGTTGGATAATATTTACATTGTCAAATAATTTGTGAAAAAAACTAGAGATAAATTGCTATTTTGACTTAAATTCTTATCATCTTAAACAGATAAAGCACAGTTGAGAAAAACTAACCTGTAAAAACAAATGAGCATACTTGTGCGCTATGCTAAAGACGTTGTACTTGCTATAAAATTTTGGTGAATATATCGTATTTTTACCGTACAAGGCCCTTTCACTCACCTCCTCTACTGCAACCGGCACCGGCCGCCGTGAAGATGGCTCACCTCCCGGGGTACGATCCGTACTACGTAACTCAACCAGTATATGCGTATAACGATGATCAGAAGAAGGAGATAAAAACGCTGTTTGTCTCGGGACTTCCTGACGATGTTAAAGCTCGTGAGATTCACAACCTCTTCCGCCGCCGTCCTGGTTTTGAATCGTGTCAACTCAAGTACACCGGCCGAGGAAATCAGGTATCCTTTGTTTCCTAATTCACTTCCTATTTTAGATGCTAAAATTTTGCGAAGCTATTAAGTGATCGAGAAAGGATTTTTGAGTCGTCTATGTGGATATTATGATTCTTTTAGCACGAATCAACTGTCTGACTATCTGCATTGAGCGTGAGTGTTCATAACACTCGGTGAATTGTTTGGTGGAAAGAATTTTTTTTTACTAAAAAAAAAGTAGAAGAGGAATTGCGACTGGAGAAGTTATTCACATGGCGGAGGTGAAGTTGAATGATGTTCAGAAGCGTTTAAGATAGGACTTATCAATTTCTGAAAGTTATTGTTGGTTGGTTACTTATGTTTTGGAGGCAGAAAGCCTTTAATTTTTTATTAGAAATAATTTAGGGTTTCACTTCTTGAGACTTCACTGATTAGGATTCGGTGAAGATAGAATAAGATACACAATGCAAGCAAGTAAAGCCAGAATCAAGATTTCAACTTTGTGAGTTCTGGAATTCAAAATTACAACTTCAAGTGTTAATAAATGAGTTGTATACTTAATATTTATACATAAATGAATTTCTTAAAAAATTTTCACTATTTAAGCAAAAGCTACTCGGCTGAATCCATATCCGGGCATCTAGATCATCCCCTGAATGCAGATAAAGGCGAAGACCATTTTTACCTTAGCTTATTCCACATGCAAAGAGACTCTTATCCTATTTCTCAGGCGGGGAAGGTGATATAGTTACATTTTGTTTGTTATTCCGGAGACAACCTGATCAATCTGTAAACTTTATTCTTATATGAAGTTTTTCAGTATTTCTTGAATCAAAAAATGAAAGGAATTGATAGCAAAAGACTAAATCTTTTTTTTAATCAACTGCAGAATACTAGAATCTATGTGCCAATCTTTTATTTACCATTCTGTTTCTAATCTTCTTCTCCCAATATGCAGGTCGTTGCCTTCGCTACTTTTATTGATCATCCATCTGCAGTGGCAGCCATGCATGCCCTGAATGTGAGATATCTAATCTGAGTAGGTCTAGTTATGTTCCACATTCTGTTTGGATTTGGAAATCACATATATGCTGCTTTCAAGCCCACCTTATTCCAAGATCTTCTTCTGTTCTTTTTGTGTTCTATATACCAGACCTTGCCTTGTCATCTTGGCCTCTCAATTCATCTGCAAATAAGTGATTTTTTGCATTATGAATTGTGGCTGTTGATGAATTGATTTGGTTTAATTTTGTTGCTCCTGTAATTCTAAACTAAAAGCTTACAGGGTCCATTAATTGCAAAAGGGATCAAACAAATTCTTCTTCTGTCAAACTCCTTTAAGTTCTAATTGAGTTTGTCACTACCTATCTCGAGGTTCATGTAGACGTTCCTCTTTTGCTTTTCTAGTTTAGTCAATTTGTATCGTTCTTGTCCTTCACCAATTCCAATTCCAGGGTGTAAAATTTGATCCTCAAACTGGATCCACTTTGCATATTGAACTAGCCAGATCAAACTCTAGAAGAATACAAATTCCAGGTATAATTTTGTTGCAATCATTGATATTTATTTGATATCAATAAAGTTTTCGCATCCAATAAAATGGGAAAATTCTTCTTTAGTTCTTGTCTTTATGATTATTGTTTCTATTGGCTCATTTTTCTCAGGAAGAGGACCTTATGTAGTTATTGACAACAGAAACAAGTTTAATGATGATGATGCCGAAGACACTTCAAGCAATGAAGGTTTGCTATATGCTTCCACTAACTCATTTAAGATGCCAAAGCATATCTGTATTTCCCATATGCCTTTCGTTTAATAACTCCTACCAGGAAGTATTTTCGTCCAATCTCTTACTGAGACTCATAAAGTGTTACTTATTCAGGTGATATTGATCCTCATGATGCCCCTGAGCCTGAGAATCCTGATTCTGGGACACATAATGATTCTTTAGAAGAGAAACGGTCAAGATTCTTGATTAACTAAATTTTATTTATTAAGACATGTATTATCTGAGGTCTGTTGCTTTTATCTGTCATGGAAGGCTTATTATTCTCTATCGTGGAACAGTGAGGAGAAAGTGGTGGAGCTTGACCACGCTTTGGCCCCCAAAAGTGTAAGCCTCTATATTACCCTCTATCTGCATCATGTGTTGTATGCTGGACATCGGTACTGCAAGCAGATTAGATGAAGCTCTGAAAGTGTGACATTCAAATCCTGAAAATTGGAATGAATATTTGTGTGTGTGTGTAAGGACTATATACATAGATATAATCACAAAATGTACAAGCGCTGCAAATTGCTATTGCAGACCTGACCTATTTTCAATTTACATGTTTAGTTCTTAGTGAAGAAGCGACCTGCATTATTTCACTATTGGAGCAAACATCTAGGATGAGTCTCATGGATTTTGTATTTCTGATGAATTCCTCTTTCTGGAGTTCTTATTTTTTTCCAACCAAAGTTTTGCTATATGTGCTGCAAACGACTCATTTGGATTTGATATTATAGGAACAAAACGAGAAGACAACAGATGGAGCACAACCATGTTCCACTCTGTTTATCGCCAATCTGGGTCCAAATTGCACTGAGGATGAATTGAAGCAAGTTGTTTCTCAGTAAGTTCCTGTGTAACTCATGCACAGGAGGGTGTTCACTTTCTCTTCTTTTTTGAGAATTCAGTGTTCATATGGTTAAGCAGTTAGTTCTGTTAGTGCTAGCTGCAGGTGGATATATTATTACTTGCTAAAGGCTACCTAAGATTGACCGTATATGTTGCTTTACTGCCAGGTATCCTGGGTTTAACACCCTCAAGGTGCGTGCCAAAGGTGGGATGCCTGTTGCTTTTGCTGATTTTGAGGTACTCCTTTCAGCTCTTGGTGTAGCTAGAGCAAAATATAAACTTGCAATCAGTTCAAAGACTTAAAATTGAAGATAATTACCTGCATTTAGTACATCCCTGAGACATGATCATGTGTTTGAAATTTTCAATCATTTTGGTCTGCTGCAGTCATTAGGAAAAACTGGACTTCCCTCTTTGTGGTATTCTGTAAAAGGGAAGTGAAGTTGGAAAGAGATGCAACTATGATTGCATTCCCATTAGTCATGTAGCTAGTTTTTGTTTCTATAGGGCGTTGAGCAAGCAACTAAAGTGCTGAATGAACTTCAAGGAAGCACGCTACCATCTTCTGATCGGGGTGGCATGCACATAGAGTACTCCTCTCAGTCCTTATCATGCTACTGCAGTCCATTCTGAGCATTTACATTCTTGTACCAATGTTTCTAAAATTTCCCTTCCGTCCTATTCAGGTACGCGAGATCCAAAATGAGAAAGCCGTAGATAAAACAAACAAAGTGTTCAATGGTTGCCAACACGTTGGCTCTTGCAGTGCTGAACCGACAATACTTCCGGTGCTTAGTTTCGTCAGCGTCTTCTTTATGTGTTATTACAGAGTTTAGAGCGTATGAAGGTATTTATGGACAAATTGGATGTCATTCTTAAGATACTAGCACACGTGCAAATGTATTTAAACGTATTCGCATGAACCGAAACTGATGTAATTGCTCATAGAAATCGGATCAGGTTAAGCTTGCAATCCAGATTTTTAACCTAGGTTTCTCTTTCATCAAAATAATGGTCTTTTCGTTTAGTTCCATGAATAAACGTGAAGATTTTCGACTGAAATGACTAAGAAGTTCTCATGTTATCTTAAATTATGATATACTATATAATGCTACCTTCTATACAAGATATGACAAAACACATGGCTTTCAACAAAACTGCCTGGCTAATTAGATCTGCTAAAGCAGCAAAATGTATCATAGTGTCAAGATCAAGTTATCTACAGATGGTCCTAATATGTTGTCCTGGATTGATCCCTGTCCCAAATATTGGAGGAGTTCCTTTTGTCAAACGAGAGCTTAGCATTGAATTCCTCCGATCCATTGCTTAATAAGGAACCACTGAACCTTTGGTACTGTTGCTGGGCATCTGACCAAATCCTTCCACTATGGCTTCCAACATCATATCCAGGTGGTGTTGACAATTTTCCAGATTCCACGATAAGGTCGCCTTCAAGTATTCTAAGTACCTTCATCAACAATATACAAACAAACGTGAGAATTAACATATACCCAGCACACACAATCATCATTCATGTGAATGGTGCATAAGAAAGGATTTTGTGCAAGCAGTGACGATCTATCGTCACATTACTACATTACATGAATTTGAACCTTTTCAGGTTGGAATGTAAAGCTTTTACTCCTGTCATTCCAAATTAATATGTACAAACAACAACATACCCAGTGGAATCCCACAAGTCAGGTCCAAATTAATATTTTGCTTTGCATTATTCACGAGTGAAAAAATGTCGAAGCACATTTGTATCACTTACCTGAGACATGCGAGGCCTGGCTTGAGGATCCCGTCGTATGCACAAGGATGCAGCATGCAACATGCAGTATATTTCATGTTCCGAGTAGCAGTTTCCAAGCCGGGGATCTATTAGCTCATCAACAGCACATTCTTGCAACAATGGACGCGCCTAATACATATCAATCACAAATATCAGCAAAGCATGAAAAGGAAGGAGGGCTCTCGTTTAGTTAACTGAATATATACCCATTCTGTGAGACACTGCTGGCCCTTAGGCCTGGTAATATCCACTGCCTTGCGTCCTGTAACAAGCTCTACCAGCACCACTCCAAATGAGTAAACATCAGCTTTTTCGGTAATCTGGCCACTTTGAGCATACTCGGGTGCCAAGTACCTAAATTCCACAAATTAGAATAATGATTCACTGTGACATAACAACAAAATATATAAAACTACTTTCAAGGCCTACCCGAATGTTCCAATCACTCTCGTTTCAACGCCTGTGTCTCCATCAGGTTGCCACCTAGCCAAACCAAAGTCTCCAACCTGGAAAAAGAAAGGTATATAAAGTTAGAGTGATGCATCAAAGGTTGACACAATGCAGTCTTAATAAGTAACTAATGTGTATCCTTGAACTTTCAACAGAGGAGAAAGAGTTGTTCCATACTAGTGGTTCGAAGTCATGGGTGATGAGAATGTTGTTGGGTCTCATATCTCGGTGGACAATGCAGCCCACTCTGCATTCTTCATGAAGATAACGCAATCCTCTTGCAGCACCTACAGCAATTTTTTGACGAGCAGACCACTCCAAAGGTTCTCCACTACGACCTGTGAAAACCAGAAAAATGATTTTCAGTATCACATTCATGAGAGCTGTCAAGGACAGAAGCGGAGGAAAAAAAATAGTACCCCATACCATAGAGATGAGAATCTAAAGATCCGTTGCATATATATTCGTATACTAGTAGTCGTCTGCTGTCCTCAATACAGAATCCTATCAGCATTACAACATTTCGGTGCTGGGCGCAGCTGAGCACTTCAACTTCCGAACAGAACTCTTGATCCCCTTGAGAACTTGCCAATTTGTGTTGTTTCACAGCAACAACTTGACCATCTGGAAGAACTCCTCTATGAACAGATCCATATCCTCCCTCGGCCAAAAAATTTGCTTGCGAAAAACCTCCTGTTGCAAGTTCCAGTTCAGCGTAAGTAAACCACCTGGGAGGTTTCCCAAATACAGGTGCCTTGTGTTGACAAATAGAGCACAAGGGAGGAGGGCCAAGAGGTGCACTTCTAGATAGCGCAACTGCCTCTCTCACATTCCCACTGTAATCCAAATCAGTTCTATAACTCGGGGATCCAAAATCACTTTCTTCATCAAGTGTACTAAACTTCCGCAGCAATGTCTTATTTGTGGAATCTTGTGGCCCGTCATGAGTTCTCAATGAGCTCTTTCCTTTGAATTGTGAGAGTTCAGATTGTGAAGTGATTATGTCCACAATCCATGGTTGGAACCTTAAACTTGATGATGCAGATAAATTTTCACTCTCACTCTCTGAACTCGATTCATGTACATCTTCCTTGGCAGCTAATAAATTGGATTTCTTCAGATCCCTATTTACTTCAGTGACAAAAAATGGTGAAGTTCCAGGATCAGAGCTTGAAACTGATGAAGTACCAGCTTCAGTCGTACTGAACATCTCTGGACTACTTGATGGAGTTACTAGTGGACCTCGAGAAGAATCCAATGAATCCGTTTTGTTTGATTCTTTTCCACATATTTGAGTTTGCTCTGAAGATAATGTGCCCGTGACATCAGGTTCTTTTTTAGGTGAACCTACTAAATTTAAACGGAGAACTTTTGGCTGAGATCGTTTCATGACTACAATATTGCAGTGCAACTCTTCCATGCAGCGTTTCTTCTCATGTTTAAGATGCCTGAAAAACCAACAACAATAGTTGAGCAAGGTTCAATAAAGCTTTGATTTTAACAAGGAACCCAATCAGCAAAGTTTGGCAAAACTTGAAAATAAAAAATTACTTGTCCAAAACAACCCAATTAGCCTGAGACTTCTTTGCCTCAGCAGCCACAGCTCCATGCGGTGTACCAGAAACAATTTTAATCTTGACATTTATCTGGAGGTAAATAAGAGCAGTACAATAAGAAACCAAATATTTAGCATGAATTTTTGCAATGATGTCACAACAGCGGAGATGACGAATTTGTATGCTTGCCTTGTTGGGATCATAAACATCATGAAGCTGAAGGATCATCTGGGAGCAATAGTCTGTTATGTCAGACTTGTGCTCGGAACTATTTCCGGAGTGCAACTTCCAGTGGCCACTGGCACAATCTCCAGCAAACCTAGGGAAACCCCATAACTTCCTACCTACAAATGATTGCGTAATTCTTAGAAAAAAGTAATTTTCTCAAGACCCCCTTTAGTGAAACCACACAAGCAGCATAAATATAAAACATGGCTGAATTACTAAATAAAAGATCTCTTCAGAAAGCAGTGCCGAGAAAAAATGAAGCGAGATCAGCATCAATGAAGGAATTAAGTTTCAATGGCGCAGAAAGAAATTCGTAGCTGAAAGGGTAAATCCTCAAGTGTACAATCTCCCACTCTTAAGAACCACCAACTGTAGCTTATCTTTCTCATGGAAACCTTCCAAGAAAAATAAATTATCTTGGTTACCCTTGAGAAATTTGAAACCGTCTCTAACAAGAATACCATAATGTCATCCCCCAGTGGAGCAGAGAAAACAACAAGCACAAATTTCCCACTGATTACAGATTATTAATCAACAATTCAATTAACTATTACAGAAGTAAGCAGCTAGAGAATTCTAGCTAAACTAATAATCATGTTTAGGTCATCATAAATGAAAGAGGAAATTACCAGAACTTTGCGAGGGTACAACGACGAGTAATGTAATGCAATCCCCAGGCTGAACAACATGAGTCAAAGACCATACAAGAGCTGTTTTGGGTATTTCCTTCGATGCCTTAACAGCAACAATAACTTTCTCAGTGGCATCAGAACTCACATCCTGTTTACCCTTCTTCATCTCGCGATTCATCAGAACACCAACAATGACTTTATTTCCTATTTGCCTTTTCAACTATCAACTCAAATCAACCTGCTACACCATTTCTCTTTACTAGACTAAGATTCTCAGAACCCACAAGGAAATCATGTCTGCTCCAAACAAAAAGAAAACAATATATGCATTATTGTACTGACTGACCCACAAAAAAGATGTGATTCTCATGCATATAAGCCTAAATGGCTGCTATTCCATCACAGTGTTTTCTCAGAAGAGTCCAGTTAAAGACAACTGATAAGACCCCTTATAACTCTACTGAATTTCTTAAGAATCACCCTACTTTCCTTTTTCATTCTGTTCTTTTCCAAGAAAAAGAACTACAAAGGAAGCTCGTGAAGAAATCTATCCAAAAAACTAGCTAAAAGAAGAAATTCATCATATTCTATAAAAATGAATGAACAGTTCTGGGGCACATGATTTCTGTAAACATAAAATGCATTTGACAGCAAGAATGTCCCACAAACACCACAGTCAAAAAGGGTTACTAAATAAGGTGTTCCTTTTTAGTTTGCTTTCAGATCACAAGAGTCAAAATTGGTGCTAAAAAAAGCTTCAGGTGAAAGAGATGAGCTGTTTTCCAGCTGAACAAAGAAAACTATTGAATCAAATCGGTGACCCCAGTATTTCCCCTTTATCTGGAATCCAATTTAAACAGTGAAATTCAGAACCCCATAATAAGATAAAAACAGTTTCCTCTGCCATTTCACATCACAGAATGCTCAGCACCAAACGTCCAAAAAACAAAAAGACGACGCCCAAATCGTTGATTGAGACAAGAGTTGAATTTTCAGTGACCTGTAGCTGATTTATAGATAATAACAGTGACTCCTCAAGACCCCTAAAAGCACTCAGATGTAGATTCAACCTCCCCCACCTGCAAAATTCCAATAAAAACCCATAAAACAAGATGTACAGTAACAAATGATTAGCAGAAAAACAAGAACAGTAAACAAAAAATTCATCAAGATGGGTTTTCTGGGAGCAAAAATAGTGATATTAAAGATACAATGTGATGGGTTTTAGGTGTCTGTAATGTACACATACATCTCCATCACTCATTCCATCTTTTTGCTTTCAACATCAAAAACCAGCTAAAAACCAACACTCTTTAAAATTTCATTACCTGAAAGAGATGAATCAGAAAAACATGAAATGGGGCTTTTCAAAGTTGACCCACAACTAACAACAACTCATCAAAATCAATAATTTCTGCTGAATGAATGATGAGTTTGGGGTTTTCCAATATCGGTCAAAAAAGATATTTGGGATTTTTTTATTTTTCTGGTCTAACAGTTGCTTTTAGACATTGTTATGGAAATCTTTACACAGAAATATAGATATGATAAAACGATCAGGTGAAGAAGACAGCTAATAGTCTATATATTTCTCTCTTTCTTTCAGCTTGCTGTTTCCTCTTTCTTGTTAAAAGCCTATTTGCAGATTTATCTATTTTTATTAACTCTGTCAAATGTAATCAATTTAATTTGAGTCAGAGATTTTATGTGTTGACGAAAATACCCTTATTTTTTCAACAAAATATCGAGTTTGGCCTTTTTAGGAGTAATAAAATAATTGTTTATTTTTTATTTTATTTTTTTATCTATATAAGTGATAACATTGAATTCAGAGATTTATAGAAAATTAATTAAATGCACATGGAGTATAATCTTAGTGATTACTTAATTCACGTTTTGATTCGTTGTGTGCTTTCTTTCTAACTTTTTTGAAATTTTAAATCTCAAGGGTGTGTTTGATATGAGGAAAAAATATTTGTTGGAAAATGTTTCTTCTTAAAAAAAAATCATGTTTGATGGTCAAATATTTTTGGAGTTTTTTTTTTTTAAAATAAACTCCTTAATTTTATTAACTTTTTTGAGTGAAAGTACGAAAAATTGCATTTCATATTACTTATGACCCATCTCCTTCAAACATACCTGGATTTGCACATTCAAAAAATTAAAATAGCAAAAATAAAAATATTGAAATGGAAATGTGGGTATACTATGAGTTATAGAATTTGAAATGAAGATATTTTTAGGTTAAATGGAGTGACGTTTTGATGAACAAGTCGAAAGAAGTGAAATTGAAATTGTTTGAATATGTGAAGAGCAGATGAACGAATGCATCAATGAGGAGGTGTGAAAGATTGATTATGACTAATATGAATAGAGGTATTGATAGGCTAAAGAAATAATGGAAGAGATAATTAGACAGAACAAGACACGTTTGCAACTTACTAAGAATATGATCATAGATGAGAGAATATGCTAGAAATTAAGGATTAGATAAAAGATTAGTATGAAGTCTTGTTACCAATATTGTTATTGATTATTTACTTTTATTTACTTGTTTTCTTTGTTTCAATTATCATATATTTGTTGTAATAATATTTTTCTTTTCATATTTGAATTGGGGGTTCATTGAAAATAACATTTATATCTTCACAAATATAAAAGTAACACTACACACATGCTATTCCATGTTGAGTGTATGTTATTATGGGCTTGATTTTTGAAACAAAAAGATTTTCAGAAATAGTATCTCTATTTTTATGAAATAGTAATAAAATCTATTATATATTTTACTCTCTCTAGACTCAATTTATAGAATTCTATTACACATGTTATTATTATTTGTTATGTGTTATAATGATAATTTAATATATGTAATGAAAAAAAAACAAAAATAAAGACCTCGAATGAGCCAAAATAATTTGAGTTTGAAATTTTGCAGCTCCCAAGTAAATTAAATGAAATTAAAATCAAGATTTTGGACAGACAATTTGATGTCCCACAATTACTGCCACATTTTTTCTTTACGCTATAGTAAATGTGTTCCATACTTGTCTCTTCTTTTTATTTTTTATTTTTTCTAATTTGACACCAAGCTAATCAAACGTATTTGTTAAATATTTTTTTAACTTATTTGTTTATATTATTTTGAATGAGCTGAAGATTTGCTGTGAGACCCTACTAAGGAATGGAAGGTGGCATTGCAGAATTAATTTTGTCCTTTTTTTCATTGATATAATATTATTTTTGTCTTCTTTTTCTTGGGAATCATCAACTTTGCAACTAGCAATGATGGATATTTATACCATTAGTGAAAACTTTATATTATAATAAAGTGAATAGAGACAATTTTCAGAGTCTCAATACAAATTTTTAAATTTAGGAGGGAATTTGATACAAATATCCAAGATTTAAAAATAAAAGGTAGAAATATAAAAAGAATAGGATAAATTAAAAAGAAGAAAGAAAAAGTTTAGTTAACGACATTAATATACCAAACTTTTATACTACTTTATTTCTTTAGAATTTGTTTAAAATAACTTTTGGTGCCTCTCCAAATTATTATTATAATTTTGCAAATAATTGGCAATCTAATTCCCTTTGCTTTTCAATATAATTAAAACTAAAAAGTTGGCAATAATACAGACAATATTACTTATTGGTGATCATATATTTATCATGACTAACTTTATTTTAATAATCACATCAATGATGAGATGTAAATAATTCTCCACCAATCTTATGCCAAATGATTTGTAGAGAACTTTTTGAATTTGTTTCAATCAAAGTGTAGTTACACATAGGATTAACGTTTCATTTCTTTGTTTGCTTTAGGTTTTAAAACGATATTGGATCAGATTCAATAACTTTAATTTGAATTTAATATTAGTATCAAGAATTTTATTATAATATATAATTAAATTCAAATTTAATTATTAACACTTTAATATTATTTTTATTATACTAGTATTTAAATTTTTTTAAAAACAAAAATCGGAGTTGTTTCTAATCCATTTGACCTTATGTCAAGGAAAAACACTTAATGTCTATCAACAAAGGTTATGATGGAATGAATTAAATTTTTTAACTCTTAATCAGAGTTTAAAGTTCAAACCTTTATTATAAAATAAATTTTATTATAAAGTATTTTCCTCTTTAAATGGAGTAATTATAAAATATGCTCCTCTTTAAACAAAATAAATTTATACGACATAAATTTAAATTAATCACGATTTCAATCATGAATATCAAACAACAGAAGAGGAGAAACACAAAAAACACCTACTTAAGTCCTTATGCTAGGTACTTTGTTCAGGTTAAAATTCAAATCTTTTTACTTTTCCCAGACTGAGTACTGGACAGGTGCTGTAACACGGAACCGGCATTGTTAGGGACTCTTCACTAAGCTCCCTGTACTACTCCTGCAAGCATACAATTAGGGGCGGATATAACGTTATAGTATCGGATTAATAGTTATACTGGAATAAATTATATTAGGATAAGTAATGATGTGATAAGTTATATTAAGGTTATATTTTATTGAGTGTTTGATTTATTGGATAAATTTTAAGAATATATTATTTGTTTACAAAAATATTCTTGACTTTATTAGTTTTTTATATATTTTTTTTCTTGTTTTACTTATTCAATATTCATTTTTAAAATAGATCTTTCATTATGAAAAATTAAAATATAAAAAAGTAAGAATTAGTAAATAAAAATTATATATAATGCAAATTTTTAATAGAAAAATATGAAAAAATATCATAAAAAAGGAGGGAAGATTGTGAATGTTATTATATATCGTATTAAAAATACTATAAATAACATAAATAAATGAGATATAAAAAAAGTTTTAAAGGGTATTCATGTCATTTACTCATTTTATCCCAGGATAAGTTATTCCGGGATTAGTATACTCTCCAAGAAAAGGAATAACTTATCCCGGTGCTATTTATTAATCTCGGGGTAAGTTATCCCAAGTTTGTCAACCAAATATTTAATTAAAGTCTATTATATACATTAATCCTTCATGCCAAACAACCCCTTAAAGTCTGGGATGAAACCCAAGGAAATTGTTAACGGTGTGAAAAATGATACGTAATAAATAGTTGACCCAAAGCATAAAGGATAAAATTAAGGGGCTGTTTTGATTGGTCATACGCATGTATTAGTTGTGTAGAGATTTGTAATGAGAAAATTTATATTTTATGCATGTTTAGTTATGTAGATATTAGTTATTTCTATATAGTTATTCAATTTTCTATCCTACATAAAAATAACATATAATATATAAATTCCAGCTCATAACCTATACATGCATCAATTATGCTGATTTTTAAACATTCCACTAAATATTGTTTTAGTTTTATACATAAATAATTTATTTTCTATCTACCTACCAAATATTATATAAATTATACAAAAATCAATACATTAATAACTTATATCTTATTCAACGACATATCAAATGACCTCTTATTGAATCACTCATATTTTAAGGCAATGATAAGAAACTATACTTCTACATAACTTCTCTCAAAAGTTAGCTCATACAATAAGTGACAAGATAATATAAGGAGATTAAACACATCATATGTAATCAGGGGCGAAAGATTTTTCAAAACTCCATGGACATGCAGAAAATTACACTATATTTAGGAATTTATCCATTTTTTTTATTAAAAAAATTATATTATTTATATATACTTAAAATAATTA
>JAOTQJ010000072.1:29405000-29430961 GCA_025642045.1 Solanum sejunctum | reverse complement strand
AAAAAATAAACTAATTATATCACATATAATCTAAAAATATATTTTTTTAATTCAATTTATAAATGTCCATGAGATCTCATTTCCTATTAAATTTATTCGGCATGAGCACATACACCTGCTTCTAGATATTCGAGCATAATCCTATTTCCATTTTGCTGTCACCTTATAACCTTTATTATTCAGTCTGAACACATCTAAACTAGTTTTAGAGAATATTTGTTAGCACAAATATATATCATAACTTTATTTACCTAATTTTCCCTGTACAAATTGTTCTTGATAGACATAAATATAGAGTTGAGCATACAGAAATATAGTAGCATAAAAATAATATTTAGGAGCACAAATACCTGTTTCCACATATTCGAGCATAGTTCTATTTTTCATTTTTTTGTCACATTATCCTCAGGCATCCGCTACAAACTTATAGCTGGCCACACTTTAGATTATAATGCATCGATTCGATTTTTAGTTACGGGTTCTACAAGTTTCTAAAGTAATTTTATAGTACTTCAGCTCAGTTGATAGATATTTGTTACGGAGACAAAGATTGATTATTTTTTTGCTTTGGAGTGTGACGGAATAAAGCAAAATAGCTCTTTAAATGATCTGCGCTTCTTTCATTTGTGAAGTAGCAGTTCCTCATGGGTTATCTGAAAACAACCACTTTATATTTTTAAACATAGGGGTTAAGCTGCGTACATCCGACCCCTCTCACCCCACAACGAGCGAGAGCCTTTCGAGGCACTGGGTATGTTGATGATATAGGGGAGGACAAGTGAAACTTTTTTTTTTTGGTGTTTAGCCAAACACGTTAAGAGTGATTTTACGAAATATTTGTTATCTTTCACCCGAAAAAATATGAATAATTTTATTCACCTAATTTGAGATGAGAGTTCTCAGAAAACAACTTTTCTATCTCGTGAGGTAGCGGTAAGGTTTGCGTACATTCTACCCTCACCAAGCTTCACTTGTGAAATTTCACTGGATATATTATTGTTGTAGTTCGAAAAAATAGAAAAAAAAAAATCAATTAGGAAGTACTATTGGACGTGGAAGAAAATACTTTCTCATATTTGATTTGCTAAAATTTTTGGAGCACTTTGGGCAGAAAAATATTTTTTTATATAAAATAAGAAAAAACAAATATTATTATCTCTTCTACGTCCTTCAACACTTCCCATCCACCTCCATCTCCATAACTAAGTAACATGTTTAATTTTTTTAGGAGAAAATATTTTTGATGGTTTTTTTTCTTGGTCTTGACTAATTAAATTTGAGCCTATATTTATTAAGAGAATTGTTTATTTTAGATATCAAAAGATGGACGATTACTTTACCTTTCCTCGATTCAAGGATAGATATGACATAATGGCAAATTTTCTCAACTGATTCAATACTATTTGCATAATTATGAGACTTATTTTTTTGCAGAATTTACAAGCAACAGCTTGTCAATATGAATTAATTATCGATTTTTTTGCTAAAAAAATAATATCTTTTACAATTTTTATACAAATAATTTATCTTATTTTTTGGAAGAATAGAATGTTTTATGTGACTGCAATGGTTGTTCGAGTTAATGGCCACTGGCCATCATAAAAATAAATAATTTCGGGATTTATTCATAGAGCTAGAAATGAAAAAAACTAAAAAAAAAAAAAGGAAATTTTAAACACATGAGAGAACTAAAGGTACTTTTGTTAAAACTAGCACGTCTACATTGTGTCTGCGTGACCCAAAATAAAACTTTATTTTCTTTTTCTTTTTTGAAATAATGATGGTTCTACGTGATAATTTTTTATTTATTGTAAAGCAAATTAAAAATATCTAATGTTATTGAGTTGACTAATTCATATTGACATCATTTATTGCCTATTAAAAAACGTTTTGTACTAAAAAAAAACTTCAATCCACTGATTCTTGTTGATGTTTTTTACATTCTTCTAAAGATTCAATTCTATAATTTATGCTGCAAAATTATTCAGTAATACATTCTACCATAATGGGGTTTAATGGTGGTTGATCGAGTTAAACTTATCTTAGTAATCTACATCCAATGTATATTAAAAATTATATATATTGTTATTCCCTCTCGCTTGGCATCAATGAAATTTTTTTTTGAGAGATAAAAAAAAAATCATTTTAAATTTATGATCTAACTTTCCCTAAATTTTTCTTGATTCAAATTGAGTTGGATAAATACAAATTAATAGATACTCCTCAAAAACAAATCGGACCATTTCAAAACTATACTGTTTTTTTAAATCTTGTTTCTCTTTTTATTTAAACTTTGTTTAGTTACCAAATGATAAGATTAAAAAATCCAATTATAAGAGTTACGTTCCTTGCTTTTCATTATACAATCATAAATAAATAATATTTACTTTCTGTCTCATTTTATATTTCATACATTCTTTTTTTTGTCCGTTTTAAATGTCATTTTATTCTAATTAAAAAATAATTAACTTTCAAATTATCCTTTTACCCAAAATCAAATCTCTCACCACAAAAATATCTAAGAATTAATATAACAGATCACAAATTTTAAAATTATTTTTTTTTCTTAAACATTGTGTCAAAATAAAAAATCTCATATAAAATGAGACGAAGAAAATACTAAATAATATATTGATTTTTACATCCATAATAACAACCTAACCAATTACAAAAAGCAAAGAAGCACATTCCAAGAATTGCACGTATCAAAATTACTTTTTAAAATAGTTATCCACACTAATTTCTTGTTAAAGAACTCTTCCCTCACTATTGAACATATTGAAAAAAAAATTATTATTTAAAGTCGAAAGCGTAAGACAACTTTAGTTAACCTTTAAATCCCATATCTTTAATTGGTCCTAATTTGTTCTTCATGATACAATGGGATCTAATTATGGAATGATATTTTTCTTTTGTAAGTTTTTCATCTAATGTTCAATATATGTCTGTTTGCATTGAGATTCGATTCATCAATTTGAATTTCATACATTGCTTAGTCCATTGTTCATTGAGGTATCCCTAAGTCCCAACATGATTTTTTTCATTCTCATGAACTCGAATTTAAGACCTTTAATTAACCGTGAAGGGATCTTACCATCCATATTATATTAGTGTCATGGATGATATTTTACTAAAAAGTTGTCGATAAGGCCTCCAATTAGATGGGGCTATAATCTAGTACTATAATATTTTAATATACAATTTATAAAATATAAAATATACAACTAACTAATTAAAAAATGTTTATAAAGTGATAAAATATTGATGTAAAGCTTCAATTTCCTTTCATGGAGAAGAGCTCCAAGAATTGAAACAAAGAGATAGCCAGATAGGTATACATATAGCTATTTGTATCACACTATTAGTGTGAGTAATTACTTCAACAAACTAATAATAACTATAACTAACTGTAACTAATTTCTAACTCAAACTCAACACTACATATTAATATTTCAAATACATATTGTTATCTCAATATAAAGGTCTAGTTACGGTTAATTATATCATTCTTTGACTTCTTATTAAAAAAATTAACAACATTTCTGTATTGCAATCCCTCATAATAACGAAGAGTTGGCTCCAGCAGGAAAAAAGATTACTGTTGCGTACGTAACACATATTAATTTAAATTTAGTTTTGGCTGTATATGACAATGCTTATAACTTTTGACCGAAAAAAAGGTTGAAGATTAGGTGTGACTCAATTCAATATAATCAAAGGATTTTCCTTGTAGGGATAGTTTAGTTTTGTAGACTCTGACGTCCAAATTTTCTAATTATTTCACGTATACGTGTTTGGATATGAGAAGCTATATATAATTATTTTCCTATCTTCTTAATTGTTTAATTTTTAATATTTGATAAATAAATAGAAAATATTATTTAAAAAAATATTTATAAATAATTTAGGAGCATTGATGTGGTTGAGGTAGGATCAGTAGGATGGACGTGTTGGAGCACAAGGAATGGAGTATCGCTTATAAAACTTGTTTTCTTCGCATAATGCTTGCTACATATATTCTCTTTGTTTTACGAGTTCATTAATAGAGAAATGAATTTCTCATTTGTAAGTGTTATTAATGATGAAAATACGATTAAAGTACATTGTTATATGAAAAATTAGGTGTGTGAATTTTTAACTTTTTTTTTCTTCCAACGATTCTCTCAAAGGGGATTCAATAGATAAGCATAAGCACAAAGAGTTGCATAACGATTATGAGTTTTCTATATATACATATATCACCAATTGTTATTTATCAAAGTAGATCTCTACCAACATTTATCCTCTTTAAAAAATAATTGATAGTTGAAATGTGTTTTCAGAAAGTAATTGATAATCATTTAGGTAGTTCAAAAACTAATACACCTAATAGTTCAAATATAAAATTCAAAAATTCAAGATACTTTCTATATTTCTGTACCAATGATTTCATTTTTAAAGATCTTGTTTTCTAGATTTTTTTTTTTTTTACTAACTGAAACAACTACTAAAAGAAAATATAATCATCCGTCATAAGAATTAATTATTCTGTCAACAGAGAAGATTAAAAAAATAACTTACAAGTTAAGCCTCCTCTATTTTTAATGGATGATGATGACTGGAAAAGTTTATGGTCAAGAGAATTCAACAATTATGGTTGTTACGTGCATTGCAATATCTCATAAAGCAGTGGCAATTATTTACTTAATCAATTTGTGTATGGAAAGGTCTTAACTGATTTTGACGTATGGAAACATGACAATGCATGTAATAAAAAGCAAGATAATTAGTGCATGCTTTTTCCCGTAGTTTTTGGCCTTTAACTATGCTCGTCATTATTAGTAGTAGTATTGTTACTGTATTACTTTTAACATTATCGATCAAAGACACTAGTACATAATGCTATCATTCAAGCAGCTAAATAATTATTCAATACTATTGGCCGCATGCATAAAAAGATACAAAATATATTATCAAAACACTGGCCCTGTGAAAATTAAAATTGCAAAACTTCCTACGTTGCTACTTTTTCTAATGTTTTACTCCCTTCGCTCACTTTTATCGATTACTATTTCACTTATCGAGGTCAAATTATATGAATTTTAATCAATATTATAAGATGTATTTTTTCATCATATTAATATGAGAATGATTTCAACTTATAGCATTTTTCATATAATTTTCAACCAACTAAATTTTAGATTTTAAAATTAAATTTAGCTACTTTAATTTAACTTTAAAAGTTAGTCAAGTTAACCTTAAAAAATAAAACAATGATAAGTAAAAATAAACAGAAAGAGTACTCAATTGTTGAATGTAATGATTCATAGAAAATATTAAAGTTACAGAAAATATATGTACAAACTTCAACACTGTGTGATGGTATATACTTCCTTTGTCCAATTTTATGTGTCACCTTTTTTTTTAGTGTTTCCAAAAAAATACCACTTTACTCAATTGAAAACAATATAACTTTAAAATTCTACTTTTACCTTTAATGAAATGATTTTCAGCCACATAAATATTCAAGAATGGTTTTAAACCACAAATTTTAAAAGTCTTCATTTTTTTCTTAAACACCGTATTAAATCAACGGGTATCACATAAAATAGAATGGGAGGGAGTATAAGATATGATTCTGTAAATTTCTAGTTACTTGTATTCGATCGTGTCTTCCCTTTTAATTTGGTGGTTAATAATTTGTCTGACTTAAATTAATTGCAGTTACCAACATATATGCATGTCACATTATGGTAAAATTTAATAATCTAAGGGAAACATGAAATTTGTGTCCACAACACATACATATATCAAAAGCTCAAGGACATAAATATCAAATCAAATCCAAGTTAATTAATTATGTGTATATATGTATTTTATTATGCCAAAAGTAAAAAGTTGGGTAAAAGGCCATCCCTTCATATAGTAATTTAGAAGAAAACGTATAAGGTTTGCAGGTGTGGTGTGTTAATTTTGATTGGTCATGATGAGAGACAACAAAAAGATTCTGATGAAGACATTACAACAATTATGGGTGTTACGTTCGTTTTCAATTTTCTCATAAAGCAGTGGTAATAATAAACTTAATTATTTGTGCATGGAAACTGATTTTGACGTATGCAGACACCACCGTCGACCAATGCATATATAATAAAAGGCAATATAATTTAATGCCTGCTTTAATTTTTCTTTTCTGTCTTAGAAGCTTTTGGCCTTTTAATATTATCAAAGATTTTGATATTCGGGTAGAATGTTTAGATGAATGTGTGATCATATTAAAAGAGAGATGATTATGTGAGGCAAGGTGAGAATGACTTTTATGGCGAGCAAGACGAGAAAAGCAAGATAGAGATAATTAAATTATGTAAAAAGGGAATGCATGCATATAAACGCATCAATAAAGAGATATATGAGGTTGACGGTATAGTATAACAAGAAGTTATGAAAGGCAAAAATAGGTCAATGCTGAAAAAGTATTCAGAGAGGCACTTAGATAGGACATGATCACTAAGGACATCATCCTAGATATAAAAATTAAAGTATAGAGATTGAGGATTAAAATAGAAGGTTAGTAGGTAGTTTAATGTTATTATACTTTATGTGAGAGACAAACACACCGAGGGAATAGGAGTTTCACTATGGTGTTTGGGCTGATGAACAATAAAATTTAGCAGAAATAAATAAATAAAAATAGACACCAGAAAATTTAATGTGGTTCACCCAAAACTTTTGGGCTACGTCCACAAATCAACACTTCTACTATAACAAATAGTAAGCACAAGTGTACAATTTCTTCTCCTATTACAAATAGTAGGCTCTCAGAGAAAAATACCAAAAATAGTGAACTCACTATTTCTTTTAGGAAAAAAATATTTCCTAAACACACACTCTAATTTTCATCACATTATTTTATTTTATAGTGTATAATATACCTCACAAAAGAAAATATTTATTTTCTCTCTGTGGCTCTCTTTGTATTTTTCTCTATCTGATGATTTTAAAACTAAGGAGAAATTGTGCCTTTTATAGAAATGTTGGCAGACTCCCCTTTTTTTTAATTGTTGGTGGACAATATATATCATTTGTCAAAAGTTGTTTAAGCAAATTTAAATGAGTTGTGCAGTATTTTTTGAAAATATTGTGATATGGGTCCTCTATTTGGAGGGATCCACTCAACGTATGGGAGTTCAAAATATAAAAAATAATCATACAAGAGGTCAAAAGGAATTTAACATTTATGTATATGTTAAAAAGATATTTTATGCAATATGACGTTCTAATTTCTTAAAAAAATGAAGAGAGAGAAAACGGAGAATATCATTGTCCATAATGTTAAGGACGTGGTGGAGCTAATTAAGGCGAATGATTAGGAAGATCAGTTTATAATAACAAGAAATTAATGAATACAATTGGATGGATAATAAAGAAATATACCCAAAATCACCAATAACAACTTAATTTCAAAATTCCGTACTAAGTTTCTCCATAACTTTTGCTTATAAATTATCTGTTAAATGCAATTATTATTAACATAAAGAAAGTTAAAAAGAAAATATCCATCCAAACTTTATTATGATGGGATCTAAGATATGCTTCTCTATATTTCTGTTTACTTGTCGTATTGTCTTCCCTTCACAATTCAATATTGTATGTGATGTTCAAGAGGAGAATTGATTAATTCTTGTCTTATAGTATGTTTTAATTATTTGATTCATAATTAAATATTTATATAAAATATAAATAAACGTTACCTTCTTTAGTCTAATATAAATAAATTATTTACACTTCTTTTATAAGTCAAAATGAGTTAATCATTCAAAATTTAAGAAGAGTTTGAAAAAAACCAAAAGGATTACAGTGACAAAATAATAATTATGTTTAGTTTTATAAGGAGTTTGGAAAGAATTAAAAAGATAATATTGACATTATACACTTTGATTAATATATTTAAATATATTTTCAAGAGGCGTGTCACACCTGAACTAGAAAAAGTATTGAATTCAGGTGAATTCGAGGCTAATGCCTCTTTTTAAAATAAATAATAATTTTAATTTGTGCATATCAGCTCTTAAGATATTATACATTAATAGAAAATAGAGAGTATTGTTATCAATTTAACTTTAATTAAAGAAAAGCTAACTAATGACTATTTATGCTAATTTTTGAAGAATAAAATGAATTCTTCTTAAAACACTAAAATACTACTTAAGCTTATGAAAAAAAATATATATAAATTACACAAATTAGAAATTTTGGATCTACATGATAAATTAAAATTGATAAAATAACACTTATTTTAAAAAGAATCAAGTTATGGACGTCCAAGCTTGGTGCTTTTTGGCTGTTAATCATTTATCTGACATTATTAATTGCAAATTAAAGTGATGATGAAAAGGCAAAAATAAATAAATCTTATCATTATTTATCCTTTTTGTTTTGGTTGACGAAAATAGTCTGAATATATCTTCAGAATAGGATTTGTTGCCCTCCACTGAGCTCAATTATTAAGTCTCCTTTCTTTCCTTTTCAATTTATTTATCTTATTTTAAATTAAATTTATTTATAAAAAGTAATAATTTATTGATTTCACATTTTGGCATAATATATTTATAATCATAAAATTTAAAAATATTTTAATATATTATAAATTTTTAATTTGATATTATAACATTAACAAAAAATTATACTTTTCAAAATTTATATCAAATTAGAACAAGACAATAAAAAAATAAAATGGAGAGAATAGTTAGAAAGCATTAAACTGTGATCTAAAATTTTGTAATGTTGAATAATAATATAACATTTTATTAGTCTCAAGGGTTATATTTGCTGGTTCCTAAACAAAATTTTAACAATGACCTAAAATGGACATTTGCGTTAACTATAACGTAAGAAATATGGTATTTATACATACATAAATTTAAATATCATAATATAGTTGCAAATATCATTTTTCTTCATTTGTTTGTTTTTTATTTTCTATTCGATATTTAGTACCCATACTATATTAGCCAGTATTATTTTTTGACTTCAATGACATAAATGTCACTAACGAGCTAAAATACTTTATTACACTTCTAATTTAAGCCCAAGTGATATATGCCCACTAACCCTAAGCCTCAATGACACTTCCAGCCCAAATGTATGGGCTACTCCATGATATGATTTTAATTGGGCCAACATTCAGCCCATTATCAATTTGGATCCGTAGAAACTAATCCAATCTCAAACATAAACATCTAGTTTTGAAAAGTCAAAAGTTTACAGGTACCTCTTTTGACTGTACATAATTAGCCAAGCATGTAATTCATATTCAATATACCACTAGTTTGAAAGAATTATTCTTTGGAGCTATAATTAGAATTTTGTAGCTATGTTTTTCTCCTCTTTTTCACTGTCCCTTGTCCCCCTTTCTTTGCACTCACGCTCATCTCTCTGCACTCTTTCTCTACCATCTCTCCCTGGTTCTCCTCTCTTTTAAGATAAAGACAAGTAATAATAACCAATGATATAATGAAAGATATTAACAGTCAATCATATAAATACAAATGATAACAATAAATTATAAAAATAATAAGTGTCAAATATACATATCCTTTTAAGTGGTACAAAATACAAATACACATGTATTCACTAGCACAATAGTGATACAAGTGATAGTAAACAATTACAAATATTGGATATGATAATACAATTTATTTATTAATGCAAATTGTATTAAGATACAATGTGTATTCGTTAATACTATTGATATATATTGATACAAATAATAACAGATAATTATACAATAAATATATTAAATTTGATATAATTTTATTTGCTGATACAAATTTTATTCGTTAATATAATTGTATTCATTGATATATACATATATACAATCATCTAGTAGACATATAGACACAATCATTGATGCGTATGTATGATAGTTACATGTATTATTTTCAACTGAATACACCTGACCTCATGTATGCATAAATATCATTCCTAAAATTTTTTATTTGAAGGATTATTGATCCCTAAATATCATGTTGTATCGAAAAATAGTCTATCTAAGAGACCAACATATAAAGGACCCGACTATGTTAAATGGACCTTTAAATTACGTTAAAAAAAATTCAAAAGCTGAGAATTATAAAAAAAAAATCTATGAAATTCACCCATCTCCAATATGAAATTCCATTTATTGATTAATTTAATCTTCTTAATTGTCTTGTCTATCAATAAATGGTTCTAGAATTTGCTTGAACATTAAAACAATATTAAAATTCTATTTATCAATTAATTTAATCTTCTCAATTGTGTGTTTTGACATTTTAATTCGTAGAATGAAATAAAAGTAAAAAGTGAAAATTATAAAAAAGAATCATTTTATTTTACAAAAATGCTTGTGTTGGAAAAACTCAACCAAGTATTTGACATTTAAATTTCTAGAATGAATATGAGTGTGAATTATTAATTAAAAATTTTCATTAGCCTTGAAATTCAATCATTGCAGTTGAAAAATAACATGCCTCAACAAAGAGGAAAATAAGACATGCTTAGTGATCAAATGGTTAATTTATTCTATCCACAAATTATCAAGTTAATTAATTCAATCCACCAAAAACATCACATCATTTCTAATGTTACATATACCTACTACACTATAGGGTTAATAAATAAAGGAAAAATTACACTAAATAACAAACTTTAATAAGTATTTAGTAAATATTGCTATACTAAATTTTATTTACTATATATGAATATAATATATATTAAATAGCAAGATACTAGTATTTAATAACAAATCTACTTTACAGTTTAATTATCCTCTTTTTTAAGCTATATATGACAGATATACAGATTTTTGTTCCCAATATACGTTACTTATTTTCAATATATATAGCGCATGTATCATTTTTAATTTTTTTTTCATTAGCCTGAATCAGCGTGATTTTCTCTATTATACACAATCAATTCACCATCTTTAACGGGATCATTCGTTTGGAAGAGTTTGTGATATTGATGGTATGTGAATATCTTTTAAAATTCATTCTTAAATCCGAAAAGTTTCAATTAGTATATATTTATTCGTGTTATTTTATTCTAACTAAAATCAATTTTTTTGTGATTTTTTTATTCGATTGACATTTTGATTCTTTTGTTTGTTTGTTTGTTTTGAAAAGAATGCGGGATTTTAGGTACAACGATATCTCATAAATCAGATTTCTCGTTACAAAGATTTGTTTGTATACATATATTTATATTTTTTTCTTCCAAATTACACCCAGGTTTTTTGGTGATTTCATTTGATTCATCATCTAATGCAATATTTTATTGATTTGATTATAGTGATTAAAGTGTATAATCAGGTATATATAAATTCCTAAAAAATTTCTACGGTAAATGTTTTGTATACAATTCTTTTTTTTTTCATAATTTTTTAGTGCTCGTTTTCGTTTTATTCATCAACACAAGATGGATGAAATTAACAAATGAAGGAAGGTTACAAGAGGTATAAATTTCTTCGATAAATTTTTGGATGATATACCATCATTTGATTTGTGCATTACTCAACAACAAGATATAATTTTAGTTTATGTTGCTGCGATGGAGAACAAAAACGAGCCCATACCATTGAATACAATTAATTATGAGCTCGCATCATTGAAATCCAAGCTTGGAAAGAGAAAAAAAAAGAGTATATGATGAAGTAAAAGATGAAGAACAAAGTTTAGCAGAGAAGGTGTTTACTATTATCCAAACAAAATTTTGATACTTGAATACTAATGAACTTATTTATTTTTAGTGAATTATATAAGATCTATACTTCTGGTAGGGGTAACTCTTTATTGGGACGTCATGTTTTGAACTAATTCATTTCATATATTTGTATGCAGAAAATAATATATTATGTGTTAAATCGCCCCAGTGAAACTCCGCACATGTAAGTATATACAAATCACAACGTAATTTTGTGATTTGAACCAAATGTTAAGTCAGGCGCAATTCAACATAATTCATTGTGTATTTTCATAGGTGTATCGCTACCATAAACAACGTATTTGATTTTTAAAGTTTTTTATAACCAAATCAATACTCAATTGATTCGAAATTATTCCGTCCAAATCATCATTCGAAGCGTATTTCCTCATCAAAATGCCATCAACCTTGTATTCGATGTAGCAATTGTCTACATGTCATTATCCTGAATGTCTGATTAGAACTGTTATGCTTGACATTTCCTATCAAATAATTTTAAAAATTAATTAAAAAATTATATGTTGTTAAAATCGATTGGGTGATATAGTATTCGTAATAGAGTCGACAAACTCGTAACTGATACTTATATCAATTTAGATTTAAAATGTCAATGACTAAATTTTGTATTTAGATTGAAAATAGTGAAAACAAGAAGACGACAATTTTAAAATAAACTAATGAAGGATCAATCAACTTCTAGTTGTATTTATATTTAATATTATTTAAAGAGAATATTGGCATATTCGTAAATGAGAATAAACTCAATTAATGCAATTACTGTTATAATTTTGTATTTCATAAATGCGAATAAACCCAATAAATGCAATTACTGTCATACACATATTATATATTAAAATACTCGAATATCAAATTAATGACATGTATTTTTGTATTTTTTTCATACAAATACAACTATATTTAGTAGATATCATAAACATGACTAGATAAATATTATAACCCATAAAATATAGTCATTTATATAAGTTTCTCATAAATAAATGAAAGACAATATCTTCAATCTAAATTTGGCAACCTTTAAATTTTAAACAAACAATGTAATTGTATAAGTGAGAAATTTATAGCGAATAACGTGTATGCAATTATAAGTTTATGGAGATATATATATTTTTTTTAAAAAAATAAATTCTTGATAATCTTTAGAATTTCTACTTTCTCTATCAATTTACATATTATTGTTTAATTTGACACAAAATTTTTAAAATAAATGAAGATTTTTAAAATTTATAATTTAAAATAAATTTTAAGTATGGTAGCGGAGCCACATGGTGATCAAGGGTTTCATGTAAAACCTCTTTGATGAAAATTTTATTTTTATTTGGTAAAAAAAAAATCTTCACACATATATATATTAGCTGTGAAATCTCTTTCAGTTAGTTCGTGTGTGTACTTCTTGAACATTTAAACTCCTTAAAGAAAATTTTAGATCTGTCACTGTTTAAATATTTATGCAATTACAAATTATTTGTTTTATAAGGAAAATGACATTATTTTTTTAGGAAAATCTAATAGAAAAGTAAATCATATAAAATAACATATAAAAAGTAAATAATAAATTTTATTTAGATACTTAAATTATGATCTATTTTTGTTAAACACATAATAAACTACTTTTATTAGACACTTTATGCTTGTTTGCTTTTTTATATACATTCTCAAAAATAATGATTCCATAAATAAATTAAGAACGTAAAATATATAATTTTCTTTACGGTTTTTTAAATAAATAAATGAAGAGGTGGCAGGTTCAATCTAAAACTCGAAAAAAAAAGAGTAAAATATCAAAGACAAGGACATAAAAGTCATTTCGACAACCTTACCTTTGTGTCTTCCTCCAACAATGCCAAGTGGAGTACAGAAGTTCAATAAACATATTTTGTAGTACAAATAATTTTCACTAATCTCACATGCTGTCATGCTCACTAACGCGACCCACCAATAACACACGAGCTCTACCTTTTTTTACTCGCTCCATTTGATATAGGTATTAAAAAGTAGTAAATAATAAAGTAATTTTATTAAATTATTCTTTGAATATAATAAATATGATATTTTAAAAAATGTAATAGGAAAATAACTATAATTAATGATAAAGGTAAATTAGAAACTAAGTGTAAAATTACCTCTTGATTTCACAAAGTAGACAAATATTATTATACATCCCAAAATAGTATAGGGATCAAGTAAAATTGGACGAAAGAAATATCATGATCAAAAAAGTGAGAAAATAACCAATGATATTAAAATTTCGGACCTTAAAAAGTAAATATAAATTAATGTAAATTTTATCTTAAGAAACTTAATAATCCTATGATCTTTTCTTAAGTTTGATAAACACTTATTAATTTTCATCAATCTCGGATGGAGCCAAAGATTGACTATTTTTTGGCTTTGGAGTATGATGGAATAAAGCAAAATGACTCTTTAAACTGTCCGCACTTCTTTCATTTGTAAAGTAGCAGTCAGTCAATACAACTTTCAACGCTCCTCATGGTCATCTGGAAATAACCGCTTTATATTTTTTAAACATAAGGGTTAGGCTGCGTACATTCGACCTCCCCTCACCACGCAATGAGCGAGAGCTTTTTGAGGCACTGAGGTATGTTGATGTTGATAATGATAGAAACTTATTAAGAAAATATCTTTTAATCTAAAAAAATGCTTTAAAATCTTGTAAAAAGAACGATCCCTTAATAAAACATTGCACCTTTTCTCTTCTTTCTTCATCTTAGAAAAGAAGGTTAGAAGATTTTATTTTTTTAAATCAAATTACAGCAATAGAACAAAGTTAATATTCTTTTTCATTCTTATAAATTCATATCTCTAATAATTTACCTATCATGCTGAGTGATTTCTCCAGAACTTTTCAACACATAAAAGTTAAATTTTTATTCCTACGAAGCGAATATTATTTTCTATTATTTTGTAATTTAATATATATTTGTTCTAATTTTGTATTATCCATTAGTCTATCGAACTAATGATTTACAAAGTCATTTAAATACATATTTTAAATAATTTTGATTTAAAAAAATTAGTCAAAATGGAGATCTTTTAATTTTTGTTAGATATTTAACAAATTATGTCTCTTAATTTTAAAAGAATATTTTAAAGAAAATAATTTAACTAGAAAGTTTGAGAAAACTTTCATCAAAACCACAATACGAAAAAGTGTATTAAATATTGAGAAAATAAATAGTAATTGCATCTCTAAAAGTAGTATCAAAATTTAGAGAATAGGTAAAAATAATAAGAGCGATAAAATTTTTATTTCTCAATATGAATTTATATATATATAAACATATAATTTTTTATTTGATATTTGAAGCATAAATTAAAGCTCTAATTAAATTTGAATTGTACACTATAAGATCCATGGGAGGGTGGAGATCCCAACAATATTATTTTTCATGCCTAAAGCTTTAAGCCAAGACCTTTGATTAAGATAAAATAGTCACACAACTATATCACGATACATGTTAATAGTTATTTTTTTTTTTACATTCTTATCAAATCCAATATTCAATTTTGTTAAAGACTCAAGGAAAACAAAATGTTCTCACTTTAGATAAAACCTAAATGTAAAATTTTGTTTCACTACTTTAAATCTATCATCAAATATAATTATTAGTTCTTTTAATTTTTATGAAAATTAAAAGACTGTCATTCTCTTTTTGTCTATTCGATAAGTATTCAAATTATTCAATTTTACCTTTCATTTACTATTTATTTATATATCACTTTTCTACATTTTCTTCTTATATCTATTCTTACTATAAATATAATTTGGATTTCAAAAATCCTTAGAATACTCAATCATACTTTAATAAATTAGATTAATTTCACAAACCTAATTTATTCAGAAAAATTCTTATTTTTTTACACGACAAACTACTTAAAATTTAATCTCAAATTGAAACTCTGTTAATAGTCATATGTATATTTAGTTTTAAAAAACTTCGAAATTATCAAAGAAAAAAAAAATTCAATTTCACAAGACAAATTTAATTAATTTTTGGTTTGTCTGTGACCCAATGGCATCACAAAGTCGGCAAAAATTATAGTTTTTAGTACATAAAAAAGGCTAAAGTAAAAAGTATAAAATAAAATAAACAAAAAGGTAGTGGAGAGAGAATGTTGATAGAAGCTTAGAGAGAGAAGAGTGTTGTGTTCTTGGAAGACAAATTCCCCATTTTCTCCTTCCCCAATCCCATCACAGATAGGCGAAGAAAATAAAAATAAAAATTAGGAGAATCAATCTAGAATTGAAAGAGGCATGTGCTCTTTTGATAATGTTTCGGAACCTGTAATGGTTGAATCTCAATCCGCCATTTTTCAAACCTAAAACCCGATCGCTTTTCATCTGATTGTCTCGTTTCGATTTGTTCTCCCTTAATTTCGGATTTTAATTAATAAAACATGAACGGTGGTGATGTCGCGGCAGCTCCGGCGGGTCCACCACCGCCGCTTGAGTGGAAATTTTCTCAGGTATTTGGTGAACGTACGGCCGGCGAAGAAGTTCAGGAAGGTAATTTATTAATTTTTATGACACTTAGCCTTCTTTTGTATTTGGATCCGTAGTTGCTTTGGTGTCACTGTTGAGTTTAGGGTTTTGATCGGTATGCGGTAGCACCATGCTGAAACTTTATTGAATCTGTTAGATTTCGATCACGGGTTTGATTGTGAGTGATTTAGATTTTAGCCAATTGAGAACAGTATCGACTGAACTCTGACAAGTTTGTTCTTACTTTAACTCATCTCTAGATCTGGATGATTGTTCTTCTGAGTGTAGTTTGTCGTTGGTCGGACTATGAAGTGTAGGCTTTTGACTTTGATGCGAACGTCCTGTTAAAGGGCCGTAACTATTGTTTTCACTTGTTGCTTTGGTGCTTTGGAGTGTTAGAACTTTGTGTATACACAAATTTAAACCACGGTGTAGTGTAAGTGCACATGCAATCATGTATTACCACTCTGCTATGGGCAGTATTGAGGCAGTCACTGGACATTGTTTTAGCTCCTCACTCGCACTAAGCTTTTGAGCTTTAAGGTATAATGATGGACAGCTGCCTCTCTTCAAATCAGTGATAGTTAGACATCTCCCTTTGCCTAAATTGTCAGAAGATTTGATGTTGCTCATGGGGTGTGACATGTGAGCGTTAATTGAGCGTTGTTTAACCATAACTTGCAAAAGAAGATTTTATTGATGTCTATTTTGCTGCAGCATAGTATGAGGTTGTTGCGTTCTTGTGAATTACTTCAAGTTGTTGTATGAAATGGCTGTATATCTTTTAAGTCTCTCAGTAGATAGTTCCAATATGCTCTCTTGGTTTCAAGATGCAGTATATGCAACCTAGGGGAGTCGGTCTTTCCACTCTTGATTTTTGAGTCAGCAACTCAATGTAGATTATGGTAGATATGGTTGTCCTTTTGTAAACTAGGTTGAAGAGAATGTGCAACCAAAGTGGACTTAGTCTGGATGCTTGCATCACTTCGTAGATGCTACCCTTTTGCTTTAGCTTCCCCATGAAGATTCTTGTGATGTAAGAGTTGTAAGTTTCATGACGTTCATATAAGGGTTTGAAATATGTTGCGACTTGTATCTAGCTACTCCAGTATTTTATTAGTATGAAGAGTATATGCACCGGAAGATAATGGAGAGTTGGATTAGCTTGATGTCATTTTACCTGATCTGCTTACATTTTTAGTTTTCAGAATGAAACTGAATTGGGATTTCTCTTTGATTCAGCATCTTGAACTATGAGACTTCTTTCCCTAAATTGTGATTCATGGTGTGCATCAAAGTCCATTTTTTCTGAAGTTTATACCACCGTCAAGCTCCTTTTGCCTCTTGCCTTCTGCTCTTGAATCTCTTTCTTTTACTTCGTCTACCTCATGTTTTATTTGTCAGAAATATGCAAACTGTCAGCTGCAGAATGTAGGATGCACCGAGTTTTAGTCTTTTGATCATTGGAGTTCTCCTTTCCTAATGCCAACATATGTAGTTTAGAAGAAATCAAAGTGCCTGTCGTCTTTTATTGCCTCTAAATTCACTTTCATATACCATCCACTAGTAATCTTTTGATCCTTGGAGATATCCTTTCCTATTTCTTACTCATGTACTTTCAGAAGTTGAAGTACTTGTTTGCCTAGTACCAACACATGGTGTCCAAAGTTAAAACACATGGAATTCCTGACTTGTGTTTTTCTTCTTAATTTCTTAGTTTTGTCAGCACTAAGATTATTTTGTTAAAATATTGAAAAGCCCTCTGAACCATCAAATCCATAGCTACATCAATTTCATTATTCCCATTCACATCTATTCCCAAATTCAGATTCACAAGCTACACTTTTCCTGTATGTACAGTTTGTTTAGTTTTGCTCAAGCTTGCCTTCAAATTTTATTTTGCACACTGTCGGTGCTTGCAAGCATTGAAATGCTTCTTTCATGTTTTCTTCAACCCAGCAATATGTTGTATGAAGATAAAAAGGAAGAGACAATAATGCTCTCAAAAACCTCTTACATGAATTCATCTCCATGATACTCATCTGGTGCTCCATGTTGTATGACATGGTTTGACTAGTAACAGTGGCAGTTCATTATCTAAATTGTTGCATGGTGAACTCTTGGATTGTGATATGATCTCTAGATGAGATTAATTTAGAAACAGAATTTTCAAATCAAATTTATCTTGCAAAGTTTTTTGAAGTGCCTGGATAATACAGCTGTACCATTTCCAGTTGCATTGGAAGTATGCAACTATGACCTCATGTGCTTTGCTTTCTGTGTTTGATGTTCAGGACACTCAATTTTTTGAGTATCATGATGTATTTTCTTATCATTATTGTTGTAGTTGATATCATCTCCGCGATCGAGTTCGATAAAACTGGTGACCATCTTGCTACCGGAGATCGTGGTGGTAGGGTTGTATTATTTGAAAGGACTGATACAAAAGAGGTGGGTTTCTTCACAGTGCAGTTCAGTAGATTTATTAAAAATTGGAGGTTGTTTCTGCTGATCCTGTCTCTCCTTTTGCATTGTTTACTTTAGAATATGGGAAGTCGGAGAGAGCTAGAGAGAATGGACTATTCAGTGAGTCGGCATCCAGAATTCCGCTATAAGACAGAGTTTCAAAGTCATGAACCTGAGGTATCTTCTAGTTCTTTGTCGTTCATCCTTCCTTTTATTCTTCCTCTTGGTGTGATGAAAGAATGAGAAGAATATCATTTATCTGTTTCTTATGTAACACTTTCTTGTCCAGACGCAACTATGAAGGGTTGACTTGCTTCCTGCTGCTATTTCTCATTCTTCATTTGCTTTTTTTTCCTTCTTTTCTTGCTTCAAATAGTATTCTAACTTTTTCCATCACATCTTTCTGTTCAGTTTGATTATCTGAAGAGTTTGGAGATTGAGGAGAAAATCAACAAGATACGTTGGTGTCAATCATCTAATGGTGCCCTCTTTCTTCTATCCACTAATGACAAAACCATAAAATATTGGAAGGTAATTTAGTTCATCCAACTTGTGTTTATATGGTTCCTTAAACTCAATGTAACTTGCTTAGTTATTCTGGTAAAAAAATATAGTAGTGTTCTTCTGTACATCCATGGCTCAAGATACATTTTTGCTGTTGCATTGATGAGAAATATTGATTATTAATTTCAAGTGTGGTGGGGAGCTATTCTGATTGTTGGTGAGATGTATACTAGTTGAGAGTTGTCTATGTTGTATCTGTTGTCTACCTGTGAAGCCATTTGTGTTGTGGCTATTATTTTTATGGGTTCCTTGTCAATGTGCTGAGGTGTTCGCTACTTCTTTTACTGATTCAGGTCCAAGAGAAGAAAGTTAAGAAGATATCTGAAATGAATATTGATCCTTCTCGTGCTGTTGGAAATGGCAGTGTGGCCAGTTCTAGTGTTTCTTCCAGTCCCAAGCCGTGGCTTGCAAATGGGGGTTATGCAGATAGATCTTTCAATTGCTTGAGCGATGATTTGTCGTTTCCACCTGGGGGCTTTTCCTCATTACGTTTACCTGTGGTAGTTGTAATTTAGCTATATAATGCCCTGTATATTGAGTTGTTTATGGCATGTCGAATATGTCTCTGTGCATTACTTTTGTGTTTATAAACCAAGCATGTTAATTAGTGTTTGTGTTTGTACTTTAAGGTTACATGGAAAAGGAATGACATGAGCAATTTCATAATGACATTTGTTAGATATTGTAAAGTTCTTTGCTTTTTCATTACACATAAAAAAGAAAAAAAAGCAATAGATCTTATAAAGTCGGCGCTTGAGTTGAGCAATGTACATGGTGTTTCTGGACTCCTGATTACTGAGAACACTGTTCTTTCTAGTCTCTGCTAGTTGTAGTTGTTGTCTGTAGTCGCAAAAAAGGTACTTATACTCTAACATAGTTGATTGTGCATTTAAGCGCTGGAGGGTAAAAATTTTATCATATACAAGCTAGGGCATCATATGTTCATGTGTTATGTGCTTTTGTAAATGGCTTTGGTTTCTCTTGCTTGATATGGATACACAAAGATGTTCGCTTATCTTCAAATTTCCAGCCTTGGGTCATTGGAAACTTAAGCATTTTCTATGCCTTAATCTTTTCTCTTGATTATTAGAAGAATTTAGGTGCTCCACTGCATCTCCTCTCCCTAAGACAGTTGTTAGCTTTTAAACTTGACGTAATGTCCTCGTTGTTTCTCCATTTGAATCTAAAGGCATTGCATTGTTTATGATAGGTTACAAGTAATGAGACCAGCCTTGTTGCTAGGTGCAGAAGAGTGTATGCGCATGCACATGACTATCACATCAACTCTATTTCAAATAACAGGTGAAGATATTGCACTTGTAATTCTGCTTTACTATGTTGTATTTTCTGATTTGCGAGAGCTCATGGTAATTTGGCTGGCCTTTTTCTTCTCTGTTCAGTGATGGTGAAACATTTATATCAGCTGATGATCTGCGGATCAACCTTTGGAACTTAGAAATAAGCAATCAGAGTTTCAACATTGTTGATGTCAAACCGACAAATATGGAAGATCTAACTGGTAAGTTTTTCCTCAGTTTCTTTGTTCTGGAAACTTAAACGAGGCATAAAATTTATTTTTTGGAAGTGCCTTGTGTTATCAATAAATGATTAGACTTTAACCATATTTTATTTATTGCAGAGGTGATAACTTCAGCAGAATTTCATCCTACTCACTGTAACACATTAGCTTATAGTAGTTCAAAAGGGTCAATTCGTCTCATAGATCTGCGGCAGTCAGCTTTGTGCGACTCACATTCTAAATTGTTAGTTCCACCATTCCCCTTATTTCTAATTTTTTTAATGCATGTGGATATTTTTATTCTTTAAATGTGTTATTGTCCAACAGAAGATATGAAAGATGGATGAAAATGTCCTGGAATACAGCTACTTTTGCTAAGCATAGATATGTGTTTCTGATTACTTCTTGATAGCTTTATTAATTAAAAATTTGGTTCCTTATGCAGGTTTGAGGAGCAAGAAACACCTGGCTCAAGATCTTTTTTCACAGAGATAATTGCTTCAATTTCAGATATTAAATTTTCTAAGGATGGAAGATACATATTGAGCCGCGATTATATGACCCTAAAGGTTGGTTCCTTTTACTCAAGTTTCACATAATCTTTGGTGGAGTATTTTGAGCTGCACCAATTGCAGTGTGCCTCACATTTATGTGTCTTACTTTGTAGAAGACATGGTTTGAGCTGTCACTGCTTTGTAAGAAAAGCATAGTTCCAATGAGGGGCCATTAACATAGGTTATGGCCTGCTCCATGGTCTTCATTGTGCACATTACCACCAGCTCTTTGTTTTTTTTTCTTTTTCAATAATTATTATCCCCTATTATTCGATGGAGAACCCCTCTAAGTTGGTATAGTATTGAACCTATGATCTGGAGCACTTGCGCTTAAATGTCCTTGTAGGATTACTCGGCAAAATAACATTTATGAGCTTCTAGATGCATTAAAGTGGTTCATGCTCATGGTGCTTCCCAAGATTTTACCATTATTTGTATAAGTTGATGTGGGTGGGTGGGGGTGGGGTATGAGGGGCAATTTCACCTTTGATCCTTGTTTTTCCCTTCCGGCAAACTTTTGGATTCAGAAATTTTTTGTGCACTATTTGTGGTTTCCTGAGAGCTTAATTTTTCAACTGATGGATAAAATCTGCCAGTTTTTTCTGAACAAATCTTGGTAGTAATATCATGTTATCATCTATTTCAATCTCTCTTAGTTCAATGTGGTGGCTTCAAAAATAGTTTCTGTCCTAATTAGAAATATACAAACTTCCTTGACCTCTACTTTTTAAATTTAGGCAGTTGAACATTGGGTACTTATTTTCCTTGTTAATCAGCTCTTTCGCTTTTGGAGACATATATTTTAGTATTGAAATGCAAAGAACTGAAAGATTGGGGAATGGGATACAAATGATTTGTTTAGCCGCCTCCACTCTCCAACACCCACCCAACCCTCACCCC
The DNA here is from genome assembly GCA_025642045.1 of Solanum sejunctum. NCBI lineage: Eukaryota > Viridiplantae > Streptophyta > Magnoliopsida > Solanales > Solanaceae > Solanum > Solanum sejunctum. The sequence continues at coordinate 29,408,715 of JAOTQJ010000072.1, read as the reverse complement.
CGCCCCACTCTTTTGAATTTGGAATTGAGGTATGTAATATGTTTGATTAATTGATATATGTGTATTATTGCTTTCAACATGTCGTTTTACATTTTTCACTTAAAGAATCGTGTGAGAATTAGTTTCTAGTTTGTGGCTGTGGGTAGATAGAATGGAAGGTGCAACTTTTTCATTCTGAAATGATCAGAGACATATTACAAGCTGCATTTAAATGTACTGTATTTGATATCTGTTGCCTGAGGTTTTTTTTGAAGACTTAGCTGGCAAAAAAGTAAGAGAATGATTGGCGATCTCCATCTCATAGATCATTTAGTTTAAACCATGTTCTCTTTTTAAACGACATTTTTGTAGAAGTTTCAAGATTAAACACTTTTATGGCCGGCAGGGACCAGGGTGAATCTGGATCTCAGAGATGATCCATTGACTGGAAGAATCTAGTTAGAGTTTATTGTTAGTTTCAGTTCTGTCACAGGAACCACTCCACCTTTATCTTAAGAAAGTTTGTTAGATGCTGCTCAGTTTAGCTTTATTATCTTTGTCTAGTTCTATTTAAAACACTGCTCTTCAATGTTTGATGCTTACAACATACCCAATGTGATCCTATGGATGTGGTGTACATAGACGCTACCCCTACCTTTATAGGGTAGAGAAGCTATTTCCAATGGACCCTTGGCTCAAGAAAATTGTTTTTTTTTTTCAGGAAGAAAATATTGTTTTTTTCACTACTAGGAATTTCTATTATATTATCGTTGTTGCTTCTTGTTTTCAAGCTGGGTATTCCCTGGTTCAGCTTTTGTTAGGAGGACCACTGGTCTTCCATGTTTGTATGTTTTCCATCTTTGTATGGACACGAGCTCATGTTGCTTTTTTCAGCTATGGGACATAAATATGGATTCTGGTCCAGTGTCAACCTTCCAGGTTCATGAATATTTGAGACCAAAGGTGAGTTACCATCTGCATCAAGATGTCACTTGTCTAGTCGTGGCATGTCTCTTAGCTGATCATAGATTTTTTACTGATACACAGCTATCCGATTTATATGAGAATGACTCCATCTTTGACAAGTTCGAGTGTTGCCTTAGTGGTGATGGGCTACGAGTAGCTACTGGTTCTTATAGGTGTGTACACTGTCATCTATTTTTTTTTTCTTTTATTAGTACGCCTCTGATTTGATTTTTAAAAATATTACTATGATTTCAGCAATCTTTTCCGCGTCTTTGGTTGTGCTGCGGGGACTACTGAAGCAACTACACTGGAAGCTAGCAAAAACCCCATGAGGTACCATATATCTTATCTTCTTCATTTGAGTAGATTTCGATGTAAATGTTGTTTGTGTTGGTCTCTGACTGGCACCGATTGTGCTCCACCAGAAGACAATTACAGACTCCTTCAAGGCCTTCCAGGTCCCTGAGCAGCAGCATAACGCGTGTTGTCAGAAGAGGTATGCATACATATTCATGTATACACTTGACAATAAGTGGATGTTCGGCGTGACTTATTTTTGGAGTGACTTATTTTTTAGTGGCTTTTGACTTTTGAACACTTTTTGAATTTGGAAGTGTTAAAAGCACTTTTTTAAAAGCTGAAAAAGTTTTTTGTCTAAAGAAAAAAGCCAAAAGTTGAGGATTCCCAACTTATGGCATTTTGCGTTTAACTTAAAAAGATACTTAAAAAGCCAATCCAAACAACCCCTACCTCATGTTTATACTTTTCTTATTACCAGAACTTCTTTTCACCATGACAAAATATATACTGGAGTACATTTATTTGCATTATAGGTTCAGAAAGTCCAGGGGTTGATGCCAATGGAAATTCATTTGATTTCACAACAAAGTTACTCCATCTAGCGTGGCATCCAACTGAAAATTCAATTGCCTGTGCCGCTGCAAACAGCTTGTATATGTATTATGCATAAGTGTTAACAGGAGGAATGTAGTTTTCTTGGATAGCATTTTTTTCAGGTTGCTTTTGAGATACGTTTTCTTCAGAAGCAGCTTGAGGTTCTACCATTTCACTTCTAGGTGCCTCACCAACTTGTAACATGCAAGGTCCAGAAGTGGATGAAAGACTCCAAATGAACTTGGATGACCTCGCATTCTTATCCTCTTCTTCTCGTTTTCTGCTTCACTCTTTTGGAATTTGTTATTATATTGGGTCGAAGTGGGGAAAGAATGTCTTAGTTCTCCTACAAGCAAAAACTAATGGATGTGCAAAAAGTTGCCACTAGTTTTCAAGGTAAATGTAGTTTTTACTGGAAATGTTGGTGGAGGAAAGGAGCTGCTGCTAACTTGCAGGTCGCTTAGCTTATTTTCTTGGGTAGCATTATTTTTTGTAGGCTAAATCAGTGTGCCTTTTGTTATAGATTATTAACTAAAGTAAATTTTTTCTGTAAAACAAGTTGAAGGGCACCGACATTTGTTTACTTGTATTTTTTTGCTTTTGGGAAGTGAAGTTGGCACTGTTAAGCTTGTCACTCCTTACAGAATTTCAGTTTTTTAACATTCTAGTACTCATGTTAGATTGCATTATTAGTTTTGTACTGTCTTGTGATGGAACCGAATAATGATCTGGCAAAGCATGTTTTGACATAATTGATGATTTGTATGTTGCGTGATGTTGTCTTACGTTGTTTGTGCCGCTACACATTGTTTTCCACTTGATCCGTCAATTATATGTTCCATTATTCTATGTTGTGTGTTTGAACTTACATTTATGTACATTTTCTCACCGTCGGTCTTAATATCTCTGTCATTAAAGAAACTCTACTCTCATCCCTCGGGTAAAAGACTATTCTTTTTGAGTCTCTACTTATGTCCTCCCTAAAATTAGTCCATCAAATTATGGGATACTTCTTTCTTGTTTCTTGTTTTGGTCATCTCACAAAAATTACACATTTTCATATTTAGTACTCAATCTAACAACTTTTACAAGCCGACTATTTAAAAAAATTAATGTTTATTTTCAGTTGTACAGTTTGAAAATCAAAAGATAACTTGTTATTTCGTGTCTAGTTTTTTTTCTATTATTACTGATAGTCATTTTTTAGTATGGTTGTCAAACTAAGAAATGTATCATACTCTCTTCGTCCATCTTTAGTTGGCTTCTATATTATTTTTGGATGTCTAACAATACTTGTTCAGTTTATAAAATTAAGAAATAATTTTATACTTAGTTTTTTATTTATCATTATCATTAATTATAATTTTTTTATTACATTTTTCAAGGTATTATATAAATTATATTCAAAGGATAATTTGATAAAATTATCGTTATTATTTGTTATTTTTTAATTCATGTATTAAATCAATAGGGGCCAAGTAAAGATGGATGAAGAGAGTATTCGAATAACAAATTTGTCATTCAAATATCTGAAATAAATTAAGATAAAAAGAAAAGAATAAATAAATTTAGTCTGAAATAAATGTTTCTTTAGAAATTCAAGAAAGCATTAATTTTTAAAATAGCTGTGTTTGTTAATAGTATTTCTTTTTCGTTTCAACCACGAAAAAGATCGCGATTAAATTAAGATTTCATCAGAAGATTTATTAAAGAAGGTAGCTAGGATAAAGTAGTGTTGCTCTCATTCTTACACCTTATTTATCTGTTACTCCCTCCGGTCGAATTTATCATTTTTAGTTTGATTTTTATTTTTATTTATTATTTTTAAAAAATTTAAAAGAATTTCGTTATATTTTTAATTATTAATATTAATTAC
>JAOTQJ010000072.1:29388102-29401964 GCA_025642045.1 Solanum sejunctum | reverse complement strand
CCGATCTTATTCAATTGTCATATTGAGACTTGACATACTCGTTAAAAAATAATGATTAATATAATTATTTTATCATATTATTTTATTAATTTATATTTATTAATTAAATTTTTAAAAAATAAGTTATTAATGATAAAAATAAAATATAAAAAATAATTATTTTTAATATGTTAAAATAAAAAATGATAGGTAAAATAAAAATTTAATTTAAAATTATGAGCAAGTAAATACAAATAATAATAATAATAACATACTCCATAAAATTTTATAAGTGAAGTTTGTAAAAGATAAAATGCATATAAACTTTATTACTATTTTATAAAAATAGAAAAATATTTTTAAAAAATTCTTAACTCAAATATATTAGCGTGAAAGTGAGGAAGTTAATAAGAGTGTTATTAAAGTGTTCAATTTGTTGTAGTAGTTAGTAAGGTTAGTGATCATTATAAAGAGGAGAATTGACGTTTAGTCTCCTTGTTTGAATTTAATAACACCAATTACGTTGACGATTTAACAATATAATAATATAGCTTTTGGCTTTTCTTTTCCTCCCTAGGTCTCAAAGAAAGTTCTAACCATTTTTTTAATTATTTAGATTTTTCTTTCTTATTCTGCCCTCCAACTTTTTAAAAAATTGAATGGCAGTATGTCATTTTACTAGACTCCTCTTTTTAGCATTTAACCAATCTCCAAAATCAGCTTGAGTGAGACTTCAATAAACACTCCTTTAAATTGGCCCACGGAAAATTCCATTTTTTAAAGTTGTCTATTCGGTGTGCTGTCGAATATTTATTTTGATATTTAATTAAATTTATAAAAAGAATCTTATTATAATCTAATTGAATTTAAATTTATGTTAGAAAATTTTGCATTTGAGAGCAAAGTGTTGTTTAGTGAGTAATTTTTTGCAACTCCTTTCACTATTGGTATTTGGTAGCAATTTATTAGTACTTAGTAGATTTGTTATTTTGTGCCTTTTATTTTATAGTTTTAATTAATCTTTTTCTTGCAATCTTATTTGGATAGCATGTCTTTTTAAAAAAAAATAATCAAAAATACATGATCAGGAGATTAAATGTTCAAATCTTGCAAACACTCTCTTGAAAAAATACAAGTAAAATTATGTATAATAAATTTTTGTGGTCAAATCCTTCTACTAATTCTGTGTATAATAAAAATTTTGATGCATTGAACTTTCCATTTTATTATTTTATTTTATATCTAATATTTTCTACTTTTGAAAATAATATTTTTGAACCGAGGGACTTTTAGAAATATCTCTAAAAGTTGTAATAAGACATGTATATATTTTATTCTTCTCAAACTTTACTTATAAAATTTTATTTATCAAAAATTTATTAAAATTAATTTTTTTTTACCTTATAAGGATGTCGATCTACATATATTCAATCGATCTATGTTACAAAATTATATGAAGTTATTTTTTGTTGATATAAACTCGAAACTTCTTCGTGAAGAATAAAGAAGTATTTATGACCGTATTTGAAAAAGATTTCCAGTTCCATAAGCTTAAAAAGAGCATAAGAAAGAGAGAGGAAACTCTGCTTCCCTCGTCTCAACTCTTCTTCTTCTCTGCTTGTAGTATATTTGCTGACGACTCTCACGCGGAATTCTGCAAATTAATATATAATTTTACATCATTCATTCAAACTTCAAATCTTACTATCTGTCTCCTCTGTTTTTCTTCATTTTCTGAAAGATTTCAACTCAGAATTTTGGCTGTTTAATCACTGATTTGGTGGAAATTTGAAGGTATAGATCTTCAGAAATCTGTTTTTTATAGCTCTCTGTGTCCTTTAAAGTTCTTGCTATTTCTCAAAAACCCAAAAGGGCCAGGCCAGCAAACAAATCCATTGAAAAATCACCCAGTAACAGCAAATTTGGTTTCAGTTCTACTATTTCCTTATCATTTTTAAGCTCAAGAATTCATCACATACCCTTTTTCGTCGTTGAATCAATATGCAAGACCCATCAATTTATCCACAAATTAAGCCTCAATTCCCAGAACAAGAGCACCTGAAATGCCCTAGATGTGATTCCCCAAACACAAAATTCTGCTACTACAACAATTACAACCTTTCTCAGCCACGCCACTATTGCAAAAGCTGTCGAAGGTATTGGACTAAAGGCGGTAGTCTTCGTAACATCCCAGTCGGTGGGGGCTCTCGTAAGAGCACGAAACGATCTTCATCATCAAGCAAAAAAAGTTCCTCAACGACTCCATCAACTTCCTCTGCAACAACTCCATTAACTTCATCTGTTTCATCTTCATCCACAAATCCCAAACCAGAGCCTTTCAGTATACTTGCAATTCCATCTTTTGATGTGACAACAGGGTCATTCAGCTCACTGTTGGCGTCAACCGAGCCGCAATTTGGGAATTTTCTTGAAGCTTATCCGAATAATAATAATAATGGGTCCAATTTGCAGTTGGGTAACCCGATTTCTACCACGGTCTTGGATTCGGGTTCGGGTTCAGGCTCGAATTCTAAGCATCAAAATGGGAATAATCCATATTTGGGAGTTCAAAATGGTGGAGAATCTAATAATTGTTGGAATGGTGGTAACAATGGTTGGCCTGATCTCGCAATTTTCACACCAGGTTCCAATTTCCAGTAAAAAATATTAGAGGTAGTATATTATTAGTATTTATTTAAGAGAAGGTATTTAACTGCTTTGCTAAGTATTTAACTTTTAATCCTTTGTCTTATTTTATTTTTTTAACATTCTTTTGAGAGTGTTGGTGATTGAATATATCGATAACAACATATCTAGTACAATTTCAACGGATGAAGTTTGAGCAGTAGCATCTCTAGTATAAAGTATTAGTAGTACATAATTTTACTTCTAAAAAATGTGATGAAATGTTGTATATGAGCAATGTTCCTATAAACACATGATTACAATACTCACTTTCTATAGCTAATGCAATATAAAGCATGTTCAAAATGTGTATTGTTTGGTTTCCCCATCTTCAGACATTTTAGGTTCTTACTATTCAAACTCATTATATTTTAAAATTATGAATTCGGGATTAATTATTCGTTAAAATTTTATTTTTCAACCATATTTTTCTACACTCGGTAGTGGAATATTGATTTCAATATAAATTAAATCGAGTAATTATGTTCTTCATTGGCCGTTGATTGCCTATAATTGGTGTACAAGCAATTTTTTTTGTTCACGCACACAATAACAAAAATGAGTAAAGATGAGCAAATTTTATAGTTAAATAACAAAGTCTATTGCTAATAAATTATTATGAAATTTTGTTAGTTACGAGTAATTTGACAATATATTAGCTACTTGGTAACACTAAATTTACATTTTTGTAAAACAACTCTAGTCACCAAGAGTCGTTGCTAATATATGCAAGTAAACTCATCTATAGTGTAGGGATCGGACTTTTAGTGAAATGTGACAATAAAGGTTATTCAATTGGATTGAAAATTCTTGTGTTCAAATTTATGTCCTCTTCAAAACAAATAGAGAGAATAAGGATAAAAGAACTGGTATGACAGACCTTGCTCGTGATGTAAATGCTAAAAATTGAATGAATTGTCGATCCTAATTCAAGTTAGTTTATGTATATTCCAACTAATTTTACTACGTGTATCAACAAAATAGCCAATACATGTATTAAAAGGAGACTATTTTTCATTATTTTTTGGATTATAGATAAAATTGATTTGCTGGATGATGGGATGGGGTATGGTGGAAGACATTATAGACGCCAAGTTTAACACTTATTGAAGATTTTTAGACTTAGTAGCAATGTCTTAGAAGGACAAGACAAGATTTCAACTTTTGCCTTAACTTGATATTCTATCTTATCTTTTTTGCCTCCCCTTATTAGTGGTTTTTGTTTAGACAATTAATTTATTAGATCTCCTTCATCCCTATCTTGAAAGTGATGGGACATGTCTCTGACCACCATGGTCAATGTTTTCAAATGCTCCATAGAGTTATATGCTTCTACACAACAAAAAATCTAAAAGTATGTAAAGCAAATACACAATTTGTTGTATGAGTCTAAATAAAACTCAATAACTTTAGTTTGAACTTCATATATATGTCTAGAAATTTACTCGATATGCATTGGTTAGATATAATAAGTGGAAAACAAGTAGCATAAATGGGTCAAGGGTTCGATGTCAAACGAAGAATCATTAGAACTCAAACTTTTTTATATAAGAATAGAGAAGACTTCTTGTAAAGCTATCAAATTTAGCTTAAGGTTGTTCCACTTGCCTAATTAAGATTATATATACAATCAAGTTAACCTATAAAAGGGCAAATTCAGTGCAATAAAGCTTTTACTACATGCGGAGAAGAGCCCAATCATAAAAGTCTATTGTACGCAGTCTTACCTTGCATTTTTGTCAGAAGTTGTTTTCAAGTTAACCTACAACAACATCATATATTCCATAAGTAGAGTCTTGAGAGGATATCTGGAGAGAGTAAAATATACACAAACCTTACCACTACCACAAAGATAGAGAGGTTGTTTCCACGTTAACCTATTTTTAAAAATTTAAAACTAGTTACGTTGCATATATAGCACAAATGGACCAATACAAAACGTTATTAAATAATAGACGACTTTGAGTTGAACAGGTTAAATTATGATTTACTGCTAAATTTCAATTTGACCCCCTAATCATAATATAAGAAAATATTAAACAGATTGTAACGCTATGAGTTTGATTTTATTGTTTACTTTTTTAATAAAATTTTCTATTAATGAAGGCAAGTATTTACCTGTATCAGAATTGAATACATATCCGTATAATTCAATATTTGGGATCGTAAAAGTTGATATCTTTATTAATCCGACCCATTTAAACGTGTCTTAATATAGCACACCCCACTGACTTAACACCCCCTTCTCATTATTTCAATTATATTGTACAAACTTGAATGGGTGGTTGGGGATAAATCAATTAATTTACTTGTTAGAATTGGTATAATGGTTAACAACTACCACTAATATTACCAAACTAAGCAATTTGATTAGAATTTCTGTGATGTATTGCAAAGGCCCGCAACCCATAACGATGGACCAGGACCACTCTATCGATTTATGATTTTCCATGTTGAACCAACCCACATGAGTGGGCCTCTTGAGTCACTTGAACTATAATTCACGACGACGAAATTATTCGAGGATAATATTTATTTTTATGAAGTAATGATAACGTCTGTGTATATTTTATCCTTTCTATTCCCCACTTGTGAAATTTCACTGAATATTTTGTTGTTATTGTATCATTTATAGCAATACATAGTAATGACATGATAAATCTGTAATTGTATTAAAAGTGAATATACATGCAATATAAATATATTATAAGTGTTTTAAAATATATTATTCTGGTTTCTATTTAGCAACTCTCTCTAAACAGAGCATGAATTTGGGCCCACATCCATATAAGAATCAGATGCTGTGAAATATAAGGATAGATATTTGCTGGCATTGGGTGTTTATACTTAATTAATGCAATTTATTGTAATTAAGTGGTTTAATGAAGTAATTTAAATATAAAGTAATCTTGGCGTAAGTGATATGTGTGTATATTTTCAACGCTTATTATATATCTATTAGTTTGATGTTAATATTCGATAGGTGTTGAAATAGAATATCATAAGAGGTGGCGTTGAAATTTTATTTGCATTTGATAATTATTTTCATAGCATAGCTTTTATTGGATATTGATCACAAGTTCCAGTTATAGTATGCACATAGATGCACTTTGCGAATGCTGTATAAGATAATATAGTTTGTTGTATATTGGACTGAAGTGCTTGTATTGACTTGTGAACAATTGAACAACACGCTACAATTTTTTTACAACAAGGCAAATTGTTATTTATTGAGTAGATTCATTATTTCTGACTAATTAAAATATCTTGTACTCCTGCTTCATAGGCAAAACTAATTGGAATTATAATAGCATTTATTGCTTTTATATGATTATTATTGTTATATCGAGGAATGAAAATGCATTACCTAATACTAGTCTGCAGTGAGTTATTGAAACTGTTAAAAGAAGGTTTTAGATATAACTTACACCTTAAAAGCTAGCTCAAAAGGAGGAAGATTGTCTAAGCCTTATAAGGAGATCACTCATCTCATTAATCACCAATGTGGAACTTTGTGTCTCAACATTCCTCCTCACGCCCAGTGCTTAGCATCTGGTGCGTGGATAATTTTTTTCGAGGCACAACGTTGGGTGAGACGAGCCCTGCTCTGATACCATGTTAAAGAAGTTCTTAGGCCTAACTCATACCCTAAGAGATAGATCAAAGGAAGAAGGATTGTATAAGCCGGAGTGGTTTCTGGGACAACCTTGTTCTAAGATTTCTTAATCTGTCAATGTCAACCTTGACTTTTTTTTTTCCAACCCAATCTGCAGATTTCTGATTTTGGTTGTGATGCCAATTCAATGTTGTCTATTCTAAATGTGGGGAAACTCATTAAATTGTTAGTCGCTTTGAAGGGAAAAAAAAATTGTTGACCTTTTTTGAAAATTCTGTAGCACCCATGAGATTTAGGAATTTTTACCTAGCTAAATTATATTAGGAACTTATTTATTTCCACAAATTAAAGGGGTTTTAATTTAATTATAATTGATCTTTTACCTTCTTTTTTTATTTCCTTTTTTCCTCATTTTCTGGTTTTTTATTCGTCGAAAAATTAAATAACGATTTTAGATTTGTCATAGGAGTAGTAGTGCTATTATGGTTGTGTTGTTATTGCTCTCAAGTATTTTGCTACTTTTATTTTTTTTCTTGTTCTTCATTTTAGCCGTCATTTTATATTTACTAATTTCTTCTTTTTACTTGGGGCAAATACATTTGAAACAAAAGTCTTTTAGAAACAACCTCTCTTTATGAGATAGTGATAAAATTTGCGTACACTTTACGTTTTTTAAAAAATCCTATATTATTTACAAAATTATCATTTTATATGAATTTCAAATTACGCGGATCTGCTCTTGTATTTTTATGTTATATAGTATTTCTTCTGTAATTTTTAATTTTAACTTAAATTAGTCTGAGGGAGTGAAAACTATGAAAATATAATTAAGAAATTGAAAATTGTCTTCAATTCATCTCATTGAAAGAAAGAAACATATATAATAATATTTTATAATAGTGAGAAATAATCAACAACATAAACCAACGTTTTAAGAACTACCTTTAAGACACTTGAGCTTATCCAGACATCTCATCAAAGATAGTATTATTTGTATAAACAGTAGAGTAAGCAGGATTTGTTTAAGAGATATCACATGTTAAAACAAAAATAATTAAATAAAATATTATAACACTATAGTAAAAAATTAGAAAAAGATTATTTTTATTAATAATTTGCTTAGTATTTTTATGTGTCTAGCGGTATAAATTAAAAAAGCAACAACATCCTTCCTTAATGCCTCATTTGATCATGAAATAAGTTATTCAAAATTAATTATTTCATCTTTAATGTGAAATAAAAATAATAATATAATTTTGAAATAATTAATTTCGTAATTATATTATAATCAAATATAAAATAAATTCATCCTAAAATAGATAAATACAAGGTAGAATATGTGCATTTGATTTCTTGAAAAATCCACTAAATATGTCTTAAAATTTACATCAAAATTTTACACTCATCATGCTTTATCCAATCTTTTGGAATACAAAGCTGCTGACTTCGAATTTGCAGAAAATTCAAAAAATTATTTATGAAAACGTTAGGAAAGAAGAAAATCAGCGATGAAAAAAAAGTAATGTTACTAATTCAAGATTATATGATAATTTGGAGACATAATTCAGTATTATGCGATAATTTGTAAAAAGTGCTTGAATAAGAGATGATTAATAGATACAACGCATAGAAATAAAATCCAAAAATATGGCGATGGCAAGATACACTTTAAATTAGAAAATAACTATTAATGTAATTATTTTGAATTATAGTTATGCACATTGGTGTGTTTGCAAGTGATTTGCAAAAAAATTCAAAACTTTCATAAATAAAATTATATTGTCCTAATATTCAGTTCTTGATAATTATTCTTGTCTCTTGTTCATTTGTTTTGTATTACTCGGGTCACTTCGATTTTTCCTTCATTCAAACCATTTTATGTGACTAACTCTTTTCTATTATATTGGTGCTAGTCCATACCTTTTCTTTATAAACTATAAAAACCTTTTGTTGATATCATTTATTATTTGCTGATTTCTTTCCTTTTATATTTCAGGTAATTTCTTGTAAACTAAATTGTACTTCATCGGACAACTATAGGGTTATTTATACTAAGTAATATGACTTTTGTTGAGGATTTGGTAAAAGTTGATTCAACATTGCTATTTTATCAGTTCAAATTGATAAGTGTATATTTTTTAATACTGATTGGTATAATATTGTTTATTTTTATATGAACTCTTGTAGGTAATGATGTTTAGAGTTCATCAAAAAAGTTTTTCTCATGAAAATGAGCGTATTAGTATAAGAAAAATAGTGAATTTAAAATCTGTATCTAATGGCTTTAATCTTTGATCTGTTTAAATATAATGCCCTTTATTGTTATTTCAACTATGTTGAAAGCTTGAATTAATGGCTGGGGATAAATCAATCAATGTACTTGTTAGAATTGGTGTAATGATCAACAACTAGTAGTATTACCAAACAAAGCAATTTGAATTAAAATTTTTGAGCTGTATTGCTAAGGCCCGCAACCCATAAGGTGCAATTGAGATGGACCAGGACTAGGACCAGGACCACTCTATGGATTTATGATTTTCCAACCCACATGAGTCACTTGAGCAACTTTCTCTAAACAGACCATGAGTTTGGCCCCATATCCATGTTAGAATCAGATGGTCTGAAATATAAGGATAAATATTTAATTTATTGGTAGAGGATGTTTACACTCGATCAACGCAACTTACGCTAGTTAAGCGGTATGATGACTATTACATAATCATGGTTTAAAAAGTCATGTGTGTGTATCAACACGTATCATATATCTATTGACTTGATATTAATATTCAGCATGAATAAAGTTTGAGAAATTTTCGCATATAACCTCAAAAATATCTTAATTATGCTCTATACCTATAGTTTGGATAGTTAAATTTCATAATTATAGTTATAACAACGTTTTGTATAATTTGGTATACAATTCACAGTTTTTGTATATATTTTGTATATTTCGTTATACAATTCATGCACAACATTCATATAATTTGCAATATAACTCTCAATGTTTGTATAGTTTACTATACAATTTGATTCGTGCACAACGTTTGTATAAATTTCACGAATTATATAATATTTAAACTGAAATTAATTCAAATTATAGCTGTGTTAGTTAATTAACTAGTATACATTTGTTTATCCGCATAATTTTTTCTTATTTTTGATATAATATTTGCTGAAAAATTACAGAAATATAGAATATTATAAGGGATAGTTTTGAACTTTTGTCTGCACTTAGCAGTTTCTTTTTAGTTTTGAACTTTTGTCTACACTTAAAAAGTTTCTTTTTAGTTTTGGACTTTTGTCTGCACTTAACAATTTTTCTTTTAAAATAAGAGTTTATTGCAAATCGACCATGAGTTCTAGTTATAACATGCAGATAGATTAATTTTGCATATGCAGTATACGATAGTGTCATTTATTGCATACTGAACGAAAGTATTTATAATTAAGTTGTGAACAATTGAACAATACGTACAACTTTTTTCAACGAGGCAAATTATTATCCTTGACTAATTAAAATGTCTTTGACTCCTACCTCATAGGCGAAACTAATTGATGCACATAAATAATATCCTATGGCTAAGATAGACCTTTTTTTTTCTGTGCAAATCCCCATAATTTCAGTATCCTCTATTTCGAACCAAAATTGTACGTAATATTTTAAATATTGATGTTGATATAGTCATATAGATAACATTTATTGCTTTTATATGATGATTGTTGATATATTCAGGAATGAATGCATTACCTAATGGGCTGCAATGAGCTATATATTGAAGCCTTGGTTTTCGGCCTTGTTGGGTCCTTCGTTTGCCAACCCAAATTGATCTTTAGCTTTTTGAAAGTTTGAAAATCGCACGAATTATGTAATTTTATACAATTTGATTAATTAAAAATATATATTATTTTTTTATGAGATATTTATTTCCTTTTTGCAATACAAATATAAAAGAAGAATATTTTTCTTTCTTTTTTGAATTATAGTTAAAATTGATTTGGTGAACAAGGGGATGGGATCGTGGTGAAAGACATTGTAGACACAAGTTTATACTTATTGAGAAGTTCTAGACTTATTGCTATGTCTTAGAAGGACTAGACAAGAGCTCAACTTTTTCTTTTAACTCGATATTCTAGCTTTATTTTTTTTCGTAAAGGTTTTTTTGTTTATAACAATCAATTTCTTGTGGAAAATCTATTGTAGGATCACAAAAATAATAGAGTATTTTTAATTTAAGACATATACATATGACACTATTCTTAAAAATATTTATCAATAAATGTGTATTGCTCATCATTCAACAACTCTATTAACATAAATTTGGAGTTAAAATGACAAACTTATATAGCATTTATAAAATCCAACAAAAGAAAGGAGAGGAGGAAATTCAGATTTGTAACCCAAAAAAAAAAAAAAAGAGATTGTAAGCATATACAAGACAAATTTATATTTGATTATTTTCTATCTATGATATATCTAACTTACTATTTTTGAGACAAATACATTGGCATATTATAAAGGCAGGTCGCATGTGAGATTACGCTTTTTAATAATTATTTTGTAAGAGAAAAAATGTTGGATCCCCAATAGAAATTACAGTCCTCTTTTTAGTATATTCCTTCCAATATTTTCAAATGTCTTGGACACAATCATGGCACCATGAGGAGACGGGATGGTGAATTTAGGGATGAAGGAGTATTCTTTGATTTGGCAAAGTCTCTTTATATTGCACAGGAGAAAGCCATTTATCAAATATATGATTTTGAGCAATAAGAAAAAGAAGGAATTGAAACTTTCGGAGAAGATTGAATCGGAGCACCTTCGGAAGAGACAGAAGATTCGAGGCGAGCGATATCCAAAGAGACAGGAGAAGATAAGTGAGGATCGATCTCGGAAGACAGCATAAGATGCAGCATTGAAATCAGAATCAACTCAATAAGATTCGACGGCTAAAGCCAAACTTTAAAATATTTTTTTAATTTAATTTTTTATAAAAGATTATTTTATTTTTAAAAAGATCTAAATTTTTATAGCTTGCGAAACATTAGTTATTGTTTTATAATCAATTTATTTTAATAATTTTTTAAAATCAATAGTGTTAACCATCCACTTATATGTGTTGGTTACTCCACTTCTCAAACGATTGACGCTCAAAACTCAAAATCGATATGTTACTTCACAGATACAAAATTATCCATCAAAAAAATACTCATATAAAACTCTCCTGGTACTCATCAATTTGAATGTTGAGAAACTTTAGGAGACTACTAGATTCACTTGTATTTTTCATTTGTGTCAATATATACATTTTATTAGTGTAAACATTTTAATATTATTTTATTATATATTAATTTATCTCATACTTTAACTTGGCTTAATTTCCTATTTGCCTTGGTGATCAAACGTTATAAAAATATTTTTGAGTAGTGTGTCATGATTCGCCACTTGACCATCAAAAGTAGGGAAGAATTTAGAGTTAAGCAGAGATCTAAGAAAGACTGTAGAATATTATATAAAAGTCTAGAGTCAATGAGAGATTTTCGAAAGACTCTACAATATTGTAGATAACACTTAAATATCTTTAGAAATTTGTAAAGTCTTTTAGAGTATGGACTAATTTGTAAATATTGAAGGACTTGTGGAGTAGAATATTATTTACACTTTGATTCCCAGTTAATATTATAAATAGGGGTGACATTCATTCAATCAAGAAAACTGTAAGTAACCTTTCAACTTATAAAACAAGCCCTTTTTAAAGATCTCTTGTCTTTTCCGATCTAGAAATCCTTTAGCGATCTAATGAGTAAATTGTCAAGTGTCGCATTCTAGTTGACGACTCGAGTTAGTCGCATGGAAGTCCTAGTCGCTAAGTCCGTCTTGATTCGAGTTGGTCACACGAAAGTCCTAGTCGAAGTTTAAGTCCATATTGACTCGAGTTGTTTAGACAAACTTTCATATCATTTGATAGGAGATGTTTGTATTGTTGAACATCTATATTTAATAACTTTCATATTATTTGAATAGAGATGTTTATATTGTTGAACACCTATATTTAATATAATAAATAACTATGATTGAAGTGAAAGTACTTTCTAAATTGTAACTTGTAAGATTAAAAAGTGAAACATTAATTCTTATTGTAGTTCCGAATTAGTTTCGCCACCCTTCTTTTATCCTCGCCCTTGCAAAAGAGTTATAAAGAGTTATAAATTTCATTGTATAGCAAAAGAGTTATAAATTCCATTGTATAGAAAGATACAGTGTATTATTGTTATAAATTCCATTGTATAAAAAGATATAGTGTATTATTCGAATACATTGAGAAAAATAATTTTATTTAAAAATATACTATGAATTCATTTGGCTATTTATATCCTATTATTTATTTTGTTACCATTTTTTTGTTCTTTGATAGATTTGTTACTTTCGTTTTTCTTTTCTTTGATTGATTTAATAACATTGATCAGTTTCCTAGGTTTTCACATCATAAATTGTTTGCAACTAAAGATACATTAAAGAGGCTGATTTTTTATTTATTCCGTAGAAATTTATTGAAACATAGTTTGTGAGATATTCTAATATAAAATATGAATTTATGCACCACAAAAAAATTAATTATCATGAAAGTTAAAAACTAAACACCACCATAAAATATCTTTCTTAATAAATTCCAAAGTTATTTGACCATGAAATTATTCTATGATATTTATTCACTTTATTTTTAATTTTTTGTTTGATCGTACAAATACTAATAATAATTATTTTTTTTTTAGATTTTGGATAACATCTTTCATTTTTTTTTGCTAGTTTTTAAAAATTGAGGATATATATATTAAAATATATTTACATTCTAAAAAAATAAAATTAAATACTATCGTCAAACACAACTCTAACTCTAACTCTAATTCCAACTTCAAAGATTTCAAATAAAATAAAATAATTTTTTATTATCATGTCCAAATGCCTACTACTAATTAAAATGCTAACTTATTAAATTAGATATTTTTGAAGAGCTCTCCTCAAGTTTGACTCAATTACACTTATCTCTCTTGTGGTTTACAATGTTACTTATTACATATGCAATCTTTATTTTGACTATTTTGTAACGATTTCTTAAATTGATTTATTATTTATATTAATCTAAAAGATGTAAACTTTGACCAATTTTCCCTTCTCTTATGTTTTTTTCTTTAAACCTATACTACTTATTTAATAACTTTTTTTTTCTATAAAAGAACTTCTTATTATATAAATTACAGAGCATAGAGTAACGTCATATATCATTGCAAAATCATAGTATATTAAAAAACTTAAAAATTTGAGAGTAGATCATATTTAAATTTTAATAATTATTTTTCTTTGTAAAAGAACTTCTTATTATACAAATTACAGAGCATTAGAGTAACATCATATATCATTGTAAAATCATAGTATATTAAAAAATAAAAACTTTGAAAGCAATTTATATTTAAATGTTAATAATGTTTTTAAAGAAATATTGAATTGGTTCCATCAATCTCGGATGGAGCCAAAGATTGACTATTTTTTGGCCTTGGAGTATGATGGAATAAAGCGAAATGGCTC
>JAOTQJ010000072.1:29318017-29388002 GCA_025642045.1 Solanum sejunctum | reverse complement strand
CATCCGACCCCCCCTCACCCCGCGATGAGCGGGAGCCTTTTGAGGCACCGGGGTATGTTGTTGTTGTTGTTGTTGTTGAAATTGAAAAAACAAACCAATCTGCAATGTCTTATTTTATCAATATTTATTACATTACATATATTCACCTTATACGCTATTTGTACAACATCATTATATATACATATGGTTATTTTTATTATTGTTTCCCCCCCTTGTATTCTCTCATTATATAAGAGGATTTTTGAGGCTTAAACAGATAAGTCTCCGTTGATGTGTCCACTTTAATAAAAATATATTTTTTAAAAAATTTAAAATTTATTTTAGTTTAATTTTTTCAAAAATTATGAGCACACTTAAGCTATACCCTTTAGTTTTAAATTGACATTCTTTGGTTATAATTTTATTCCTTTGAATGTCAATAATATTTTGTATAGAATTTGTATCTAATTTGAGTAAAAGAAGTCAGTGGTCGATGAAGAAAAATAACTTTACTTATGGACATCGCAATAAGCCTCTTCACATTAGATTTGTAAGAAAAAAGAATGAGATGATTTACTATGTAAATATATATAATAATTTATTTTAGTATAAAAATTTAAAATTATTTAATCACTGCCAATTAAAATTTATTAGTGCTAATAATATTTATTAAATACGCATATATTTTATGTTTAATAAAATAATTCAATATTAATTATTAACATTGTTAAAATATAAAATTTGGATCTTAAACTTCTAGAGTATGATCTAAACAGTCATTCTTTGATTATGTAATTAAGTTTCATTAATTACTTGGACTAATTTCCACCAGTCCAACATTAAATGTACCTGCATTTGTGAAGTTAATTGTTACACCCTGATAATAATGGATTGTCACAAATTGAGTGGGTGTTATAAAATTAATTGATTTTGTGATTTTTTTAATTAAAAAGTAATTTAAGTGGATGTTTGGATTAGCTAATTTTTTGGATTTTTGATTTTTAGGCACTTGAGCACTTTTTATGTGTTTGGAAGTATTTGAGAAATGTTTTTAAGTACTTTTTATGTGTTTGGAAGTATTTGAGAAATGTTTTTAAGCACTTTTTTAAAGTTGAAAAAGTATCATACAAAAAAAAAGTCAACAGTCAAAAACAAAAAATTAATAGTTATCAACTTATAACTTTTGACTTTTAACTTATAAGTCATTTAAAAAAAGTCAATTCAAACACCCTATTATTTCTTAGTTTACATAGATTTTTAGTTTGTTGTTGCGAGGTTCATTGAGTTTAGTGAAGTTGGGAGTAAATTTTATAGCTGTAGAAGTCATAAGTTTTATACTTTTTTGAGTTGAATATTTTCACATAAAATGTTGTATTTTTATTTTACTACATTTACTATTTTGTTGAAAAACATTAGACAATTCTTTTTATTTAGATAAAAAAGTTAAGTAAATAATTGTAGATAGTATTGTAGATTTTGAGCATGAAAACCACATTAAAATCCATCATATAATAGAGAGAAAGACATAAAAGAGATTTAATATTGAAAATTGTTAAATGCGTAAAAAGGATGTACAAATAATATTGAAAATCTAGAGATTTTCAGAATATGAGAAGGAATTAAAAAAATGAATTGCATAATACTAAAACATTTTGAGAAAATAGAAAACAAAATGTAAAACTTTTGGGATACATAGAAAAAACAAAGATTAATTAAAAATATAGATATTGAGAGAAATATATAGAATGAAAAGAGAAAAAATGGATTAACACTAGTTTTTTTGTTGTGATAACACGTAAATTAAAATAGATTGCATTCATAAAAAAGAAAAACACAAATCAAATAGTAAAATTGGAGTCTGAAACTCTAGAAAAAAAAATAATATAAAAAAAAGAAGAGTAAAAAATAATAGTGAAAATACGTTATTTTTTAAAGAAAGATAAAATATAACATAAAATAATAGCATTAAATGGATCGATACAAGAAAAAGATATAAATAGAGAGAAGGCATTAAAAGGAAAAATAAGTAAAAATAGAAAATCTTATTAAAATTAGAATATCACTTTAAAGAAATAACCTTTGGCGTCATTATTCAAACTCATTTCGTGTAAGTATCAACAATTCTTACTTCTTGATTACACACATTTCGTAATAATGAAGTATTACTAAAAAATAAATAACTTATATTAATATAATACTCCTTTTAATATTGTAGATATTTATAATAAGTGAACCTAATATTATGAATGAAAAATATGATTATATTCCATAAAAAAATATGTTAAAAATATCCGAATTCTATTAGTAGCAAATAGGCCTATGAAAATGGCAAGAAATTAGAAAATGATGAACTTTTTTTCCTTATATGGTTTGGAATTCGAAACGAGTTATTGTTTTTATCTAAACGTAAGTTTCAGTAGGAGAGCCATGGGCCCACGTTAAAAAATCAAAACGGAAAAACCCACATTTAGTGAATTGCGTCGACGGCTCCCCCTTTCGCTGGGTATTCTCTGTATCTCAAAGGTGCGATTCCCTCTTTTGTCAATTTCACTCGCCACTTACGACTCCCAATTTCAGGACCCGAACGTAATGTACGGAGGTTCTGCGAAGCTCGGCCGTGGCGGCGGAGGCGCCGGCCGTGGCGTCGGCGTCGGGAAGCGCAACATCCAGTCACCGTTTCAACCACCGCCTTTCCATAGGTCATCCCCTTCGCCTGCCGGACGGCTTCCAGTTGGAAGTGGAGCTGTTGCACCGCGCAACCGCAACATGCCCTCCGGTCCTACCGCCTCGGCTTCCTCTAATGGAGTAGAGGAGACTTTTAGCCTAGTTACTGGAAATCCTTTGAATTATGCAATGATAATTCGGCTGGCTCCAGACCTAGTGGAGGAGATCAAGCGAGTGGAAACTGAGGGCGGTGCTGCCAGAATCAAGTTTGATGCCAATGCCATTTCTAATGGAAATGTGAGTTTTTGTTTGCTTTCATTTGGCATTTTTTGACTGATATCTAGGTAAAGAGCTTAAATTGGACTTCAGCTCATATATGCTATTGCACGGAGAGATTTTAGATTCAGAGGGCTGTAACTACAATGCAAAGAAATGAATAACTTGTTTAACAGATCTTTGTGCAACATATTATTTGTTGTTAGATGGCTTCCCCCCCTCTTTTTTTTTTTGCTTTACCTATAAGTTGGATCCTTTGAGCATATTGCGCTTAACTGGATACCTCTAGTGCAAGGGAGAATATTGGAGATTGCAAAAAACATTTGTTGATTTTCCGCATAAACTTTTCCATGGGCTACTATGTACAAGCTAAAAAATTGCCTCTTAGGTCTTCGTGACATGAACATGGAACACAAACATCATACTGCATGTGTTCGGCAAAAAAGCTTTTAGCAGTTTAAACCTCTAGCAGTTGGTGCAAGTTGATATTTATGTCTATCGGCAAGGACAAGATTTGTAGGTTACCTACTTATCTGAACAACAGGACTTCAAAGCAGGGGCTTGCGTTTAGTAGGATCCCCTTTGACAAAAAGGCAAAGTCTCGTGTGGTAGTAAACTAAGTTGCTTGGACTCGGCTGTGGGTGTTCAATACGGGTGCTAATCTAGAGGTTAGATCCTTTATGATCCAAATTTTAAGATTTGGGGATACGGGTGCTAGGATTCGGCTAAAAATAATTCAATATCTAAAAATAGAGTTATAAAACCTAAATTATGAGATTATGTGGAAAACCTCAGAGAAAATGTTGATCAAAAGGAAAATCCCAGAAGGAGATAAAAGGAAAGGGAGTCGCAATAGAAATTTATATATACAAAGTATTCCATTTTCTTCTCAAGATCGAAATCCACTAGGTGCAAACAATTTCTGAGGGCCATCGGAATGGATAAAACCTGAATTAACCATGATGCACTTGCGGGAAACTCCTTGCCGAGGGCCTGTGCACCCCCGGGATTAGTCGGGGCTCTAAGAGACTCGGACACCTGGTGCAAATCAAAAAAAAAAAAGTATTCCATTTTCTTCAATTTCTACTTAGTTTTTGTTTTGGTTGCAATAATCATTGAATCTGTTAAGAAATTCTCTAGAATTAGGTCAAGGTATCCAAAATCGGTTGATGAGGTCGGGCACACCCATACCCAAAACCCATGTCATGTCGATACCGAAAGTAAAACGTCCGAGCAACTTAGGTAGTAAGAAGGGTTCAAAACTTGCTTTAAGTTACAAGTTTAATTCCCAACTCTGAGATCCTACTATTTTCTTGAACTTATATCAATTCCTGGCTGTGCCGTTGTAGTTTGTAGTTTCCCTTTTGTTTGAGAGCTATGCATCCTTACCCTTTTGTGTGATTTCTTTATTGGACTTCCTAAGTAACGAAATATGAAAAACAGAATACCCAGGTTCGGGCAATATAATTTAAAAGCCTTTGAAACAGGAAATGTGCTTTTAAACAGGTCCTATATCAAAGTATTTACAACATTATGCTTTTAGTGTTTACTGATCTATCCTTGTAATTTGTCATCATGTAGTTATTCATTCAAAATGAAGAGACTGGGAGTATATTTTAGTGATTATTTTTCCTAGATTTTATACTACACTGCCATAATTTCCTAGCATAACTTACATCTGAAATGCCACTGAGCATTACTTTTGTCTGTTCCTTCTCCGACATAAAGTTTAGCATAAAACTTGCCTTGTCATCTTCGGTTATGCTCCTTATTGAGTTTCATGTATGGGTGCCTCATTATGAACTTCTGACATCCATTGACTTGATTTTAAACTCATGTTGGACATTACTGTTATTATGGTCGAGTATAATTGGATATGATTTGGCCAACTTGTCAGGTCATTAATGTTGGTAGTAAAGACTTCAGATTCAAATGGTCGAGTGAACCGGGAGATTTATGTGATATATATGAAGAACGTCAAAGTGGTGAAGATGGAAATGGTTTGCTTGTTGAGTCAGGTGGTGCTTGGCGAAAATTATCTGTAGAACGTGTTCTGGATGAATCAGTTAAAAACCATGTTAAAATGCGGTCAGTAGAAGCTGAGAAGAGGCATAAATCACGGAAGTATGCTTATTGCGTAACTTTTTTTTTTTGATAAGGATTTACTGACTTAACTGTAGATGACATATGCAAATGGTTGATTATTATAGTTAGATATGTTAAATTTATCTACTCTATTGTGCTCAATTTGTTGATGTTCAGGTGTATAAAGTTGAGTGTTTTTACTTTTTTTGGGAGCGTGAAGGGGAAGGGGAAGGGGAAGAGAAGGGCTTAATGAGGACCCGATTTTAAGCATTTTGCGGTTAGATTTTTATTTGCTTGATGAGAGGAAGGTCCTGTCTTAAACTTTGTTAAATAGCTTGCTAATGTGTAGTTAACTGTAAATTAAACCACTACACTTGGAGTAACAAGATTTCCGAGGTATTATCAAAGGCAAAAAGTAGAAAGAAAAGTTGCTGATATTTTCTGGAGCTTTAAGACAGAAAAAAAAATATAGACATTAAAATTGAAGAATGATAAACTACAGATAGGAAAAAATTATATCGATAAAGGAAATTATTATTGTTTAGTGTCGCACACTTTAAGAAGAAGTCTATGGTTGATGGTGACGAGACATACATCTTAGCACCTTGGTACCTTATGTCAAGCGTAACACAAGCGAGGCGGAGTGCTTAACTTGTTTCGCACCTAGCTTGAGGGCTTATGTGTGCTTCAAGTGAGCCTTTAACAATATTGCTTTTTTGATTGTGAAATGCTGAGTAAAAATATTTAACGCTTTTCCTATCCTTTCCAAAAGTTCCATTTCCCTCTGTTTCAATTTGTTTGACCTACTTTCCTTTTTAGCTGGTTTCAAAAAGAATGCCATTTTCATTTTTAACAAGTCTTTAGTTTCAACTTTCCACGTGGCATGGTTAAGACCACTAGATTAAAACGCATTTTGGTATATTTCACATATCTTAAACTCTGTGCCAAGTCAAAAATAGGCCAAACAAATTAAAACAAAGGGGTTACTATTTAATAAGGAAGATTCTACTGTTGCTTACATCTTACTGGTATTTGTATTCTCATTCCCCATTTTTAGTGATATTGTTGCATTTCTAAAGCAGAGCCATTGTTTTGGATCATGGCAATCCGTCTATGAAGAGTCAGGTGAGGGCAATGGCTGCGGCTGAAGGTATGCATCGTAATGAACATTGAAATTAAGCATTTGATAATCACTTTTCTAATTTACCCCTGTTAAGGTCTGGTAGATTTCTCTAAGTTCTACCTAGGAGTCAATCATTTTCTTGTACATTCATGGAATGAAAACTTTTACCTTCTTAAAAGGGAAAAAAGGCCTTGTAGATTGTTCTTAGTTGATAATTCTTCTGCAAATTGGATGGACTATAAACCTGAAGTAGAAATGCTTCTGGTATCCATTTGAGGATACAGCTACAATGCAAAAATCTCAGAAGATTTGATGGGTGTGCATTAGTATAGGAGAGAGCAAGACTTCTGGTATCCCATTTTAACTTTTTATTTACAAGTGGCAGAGGAAAAATTGATGTTAGTACCATATGAAAACAGCAGCTTAAACACTATAGTTAAACAGATGATGTGGATGCTAGTTTTCAGGAGAGTCTCTTTTTTCTTTCCCTGATAATGGTGAGTGGTGACAATATATTCATCATCACAGATTGTGCTGTAAGTCAGACTTGAAAAAGATGTGGGAATCCTAAAGATTATCTACTTATGAAGATTCCAAAACTCTAATATTGTATTATCTGCTTATCCAGATTCCAAAAACTCTAATATTGATTCAGACTAACAACAAGAAGTCAACAACTACCTACTCAGTGATATTTACTCAGACTCGTCCACAAAAAAATCTTTACACAGAAATGCAGAGACAATGAGGTGTCTTTTGTTTGTTGAACAGATACTGTGGAGAACATTGACTCTCTAATGGATGATCTATAGGGTCTGCATGTGTTTAATTTTCTGATATTGCATTTTAACGTTAATCTAACTCTTCGTCTCTTTCAGCTAATCCATGGAAAATGGGTTTCAAGGCGAAGAAAGAGCCTCCATTCAAAAAACGAAAGCCAGAACCACCTCCAGGTAATTTCGGGGCTGAAGTGTAGAGGTTTCTTATGTTTTCTCCTTGTAGTCCAGTCAGTATATTTCATGTCCAGGTGTTGGAAAGAGGGAACTTCTTGAAGGTAATTTCATCGTTTTGGGGGTGTTACATTTCCTGTATTCTCCTTGAACTTTATGAATTTCAGGGGGATCTTATGGACCTGCTTACAAATCTGCCTCGTCTGCAACAGCAAAACCCAAGGGAAAGCTTTCTGCTTCTCCTTTATCTTCTCCACCTGATCCATCTGGTGCTCCAGCATCTCCATTTGGCAATGTCAATCTCTTGAAGGGCCAACTTGTGGATGATGTGACAGCCACTCAAACAATGATTAAAGCTGCTTCTGACAAAGAAATTCCTGGCAAGGCGATCACAAGTTCTTTACAGGATAAAGTAGGACGTAAAAGTCATACAGGCACCACGTCTACTGATCTGCGTGGCATGTTGATTTCTCTACTTATGGAGAACCAGTCCAAGGGGATTAGTCTTAAGGTAAGCGTGTGAACTGAATTGGACCTTTTGCTTATTTACTTTTTTTTTTGACATAGAGTACTTGGTAAATTCTCAATTATATCTCTGTACATGGTAAGTTCTTAATTATATCTGTATACTGGACAGCTTTTTATTTCTTGCCCCTAAGACGTCTTGTTTGTTCTTAGGCACTGGAAAAAGCTGTTGGGGACATGCTCCCAAACTCAGCCAAGCAAATTGAGCCCATTATAAAAAAGGTAAATGGTACATGCTTTTGCTTTAATTCTGCTGAAAAAAGCAAAGAGAAGTGGAAGGCATGTCTATGACACAATAGTTATAATGTTTTACACATTAATTTGTGGGTGCAGATTGCTATATACCAAGCACCAGGAAGATACTTCTTGAAACCGGAAGTGGATATAGAAAGTTTCCTGAAACCTGCACCTGAAAGTGGAAGGTACAAGTTTCTTCACGCTGTTTGTTATTTTTTTGTCTCTTCAATTTGAATCCAAATAGTATATGTCAGAGTCAAAGCTGATCTGCATTTAGCATGCACACTCAAATTGAAGTCTTCATAAGTATACCTGTAGGACCCAGGGAACGTTCGATCAGAGAAAAACATAGAGAACTTTGTGAAACGATGCGCTATTAGACAAAGTGAAACGATATTATTAAGCAAAAAGACGTCGACATTTTCCCTCTATTTTGAGCTAAAACAATCAAGGAGCAAATACATGTTTTTGGCATTACAAAGGTTAATATGTACTTCCAAATTCATCTTTCTTTTGATTTCCAATTTAAAGGGGATGATGCTGACATACAGAGATTATATCTATATCCTGTGTTGCTCGGGCTCGGGTGCGGATCTGGAAATTTGATTCGGCAGAATCTAAATTTTAAGATTCCAGGGTATGAATCCGAGTATGGATATGGGTGCGGGATTCGGCTAAAAAATGTGGCTTCGTACGATGTACACATTACAATTTATAATTAAAGTCCTTTTAGGATCTGTTCGTCTCTTTCTTCTCCCATGACAACCTCTTTCGCTCCTCTCTGGTTCTTTTCCAAGACAACCTCTTTCGGCCTTCCAAATTACAGGTCGCTGGTGGGAATTTTTTCCCTCTGTTTTGTCCTGAAACATGAAGCAACAAACATATAATCAAGAGGAAAAGCTAAAAAGGTGACAAAAGGTAAGGTCTATAATATTGTCGCGAATTTGTTTTATTTTGATTTTAAGGAATCGACCCCCCACCCCCACCCCCACCCACCCCGTTTTTTTTTTAAACTCTGGTCAAAGTATTCAGATGGGATTGACCAAATCTGACACACCCCGCGCCTGCACCAATGTCGCGTCGAGACTGGTTTGGCAGCAAAAATCAAGAGTCCGTGCAACATATTTGATATGTATTTTCTTTGCCATTCCCCCTTGGTGATGGTGGATCCGATTGGGGTGGAGTATTTCTGATTGAGAGATTATTTTCGTTTCCTATTCACGTTTCACTTATGATCATCGGTGTTGTGGTCATGAACTATTGTTCCCCGAGAGCAGAACACATTGTTCCACATAACAGAACAAATTATGCATGCTTTGCTAATTAAAAATAGGATCATGCATGTGTGTGCATATGCAAGCAGAGAACAGTTGGGATGTATTTTCATATGGTTTTGGTTTGTGACTCAGTTGTTTATGCTTTGGTCTGTTGATTGAATCCTGTTATATGTTTCACGTATCACTTTGTGATTATTATAGGTGTTGCAATTTAACTTTTAATTTGTTACAGTCCCCTGATATGGATCTAGTTATGGGACGTTGCAAGATGAAATCAAATGTTCTCTTCCTAATTGCTATGGTGTTGGTTCATTAAAAGAGAACCTGTAATATCTCAAGTTGAAGTACTCAAAAACTGGATTAATTTTCTGCTTATCTTTCCATTGAATTCAAATAACATTAAATACAACATTGGTGGATTAACCACCCACCTAATAATAAGGAAATAACTTCCTTACTACTATTGAAATGAGAAAGTGGTGGAATAACCTCCTTATTGCTAATACCTGCTACAAATAAATAGGAGGACATAATTATTAACTGATAAGCTAAAGTATTTCACTTGCCGATTTCTTTAAATTTTTCATGTGAAAACAGTAATCCATGGTTACATTATTTAATTTTCAATATTGGTTTTGAACTCCACATGAATTTGTTGATGTTTCCCATTAAATCTTGTGGTTACACTATTTGTCTTTGAACACCTTTTGTATCCTATACATATTATATATTATGTACCGAGAACAAAAAAATGCGGATACAGTCGGATGGTAAAAGTTCTCTTTACCAAGTAGAAGAGTGGGGTTCGATTCCGGTATATTTAAGATGATAAGGAGTAAAGTAATAAATGGTTATCCATTAAGCTGGGGAAATCTTGTTTTATATTTGTTTCTTTTTCTACTTCTTCCAAGTGCAGGATAAACTTCAAGGGGTTGTGGGTTTTTTCTACCAATTGGGTTAGCAATCATAGATATCCTACCAATCTAATTGGCTTTTTTCTAAATGGAGCCTGGATACTTCCCTTTTTTAGTCCAATCAAGCCATTGGTCTATGATAAAAATGGGGTAAATCTTGATCAAACTAGGAGCTATCCTTTTTCAACCTACTCAAGTCTAATCCGTTTGGACCCTTAAGGAACGTGGACACAGGTAATGAAGGGTTGTGGTCAGCTTGTGTCATAAGGTGTTGGGTTAAGTCCCTTAACGAGTGCAACCTTTGTGTTTAGTTTCCATAGAGTGGGTGGAGGGAAATGGATTTTTCTTTTTTATTTCACAAATGGGTGTGCTAGATTATATATCTATAATAGATCGATTGATTGGTCAGTGAACCAGATCCAATTCTCTCTGATACGTTCCACAAAAATTCCGAATTCTATATCTACACATACCAAAACATAGAAAAATCCGAATACGGTACTAACATTACTCCCCTTCTTCAAGTTGTATTTTTCCTCAAGTGCGAGAAGTTTCCCTCTTTTTCAACAAATTCTTTCTCATCGTCAATGGAATCAATCAAGAAGAATTTCTTGCACTGATGATCCCGAGTGAATTAGTCACAGTTGAAAGAGTCCCTTGAGCTGTCTTTCATCCATTTCAAATCTGGTCAATTTTTTCACATATCTGGTGGGTTGTTGAGGTGAGAAATCCTTTGTCCTTGATCTACATGTAGCTGACAATTGCTAATTAAGGGGCTGTTCCTTGCGTTCGTAAAGCGGGCAGATACTCATCGCCGTAGCCAAATTTGTAAGATTATGAAACTCAACCTCAATTGCTATAATAATCACCTAGACCACTGATATAAAGTTCAATTCCCTTAAAACCTACTCAAACTTCTCTTGGTAATCTCTCATTCACCCGGTCTGGTATAATTTAGCCAAGTCCCCCAATTTTTGACTTCTGATTGGTAGCCCAAACCGAAGGATACAATGATGTTGAATTCGTTCCAAGATGGTTGAGGCATATCTATCTCTATTTGAAGAAACCAAAGTTATGCGTTCCCCTCCAAATGAAAAGAAGCAAGCCCAACCTTTTCTTCTTTTGGAGTTTGTTGGTGTCAAAAGAAGTGTTCACATCTGTTCAACCATCACAAAGAGTCCTTTTGGCCAATAAATTACAGGAAATCAGACTTTGTATATCTTGGAATTATGGAACCTCCTGTTTCTAATCCCAAGCCTTTGCCACTCAAGTTTAACCCTTCTAATCACGATTTCTGACTGGTATTTTCAGTTGATTCAGAAGCGGCCTTTGAATTTGCTAAATCCTTTGTGATTGCATCCAATTGAGCATTTATTGCTCCCTGCCTAGCTTAATTGATTGCACATTCTTTTTGACAAAGTTTACCAATTGTTTTTGCTTTTCATTTTAGTTGCTATTCTACATCCATTTTTCTGCTTTTGAGGCTGATATATTTGAGCTGAGAATTTTCCGGAAACAACCTCTAAATCTCTATGAGGTAGTGGTAAGGTTTGCCTATGTTCTACTCTCCCTAGATCCCACTTGTGGGATTTCACTGATATGTCGTTGTTGTTGTTGTTTACCAATTGTGCCAGTTGATGTTGAATTTGGTCTCCCATGACTTGCGTCTCTGATGCCAAGTTGTTGCAATCCCCTGAAAAATGGATCTAGTTATGAGACGGTGCAATATGAAATCAGATGTTTTGTCTCCACGACCTATGGTGTTCATTAAGAGAACCTGCAATCTCACTTGTTGAAGTACTCAAAAACTGGGACAATTTTCTGCCCATCTTTCCATTGAATTCAAATAACTTTCAATACACCACTGGTGGACTAAATACTCATTAATACCAAGGAAATAACTTCCTACTACTATTGAAATGAGAACGTGAAGACGTAACCTTATTCCTGCTAATAATTGCTACAAAGAATGTGTAAACTGTTGGTAGACTAAACTTGAGCTAACATAATTCTAATATATCTCTTCTATGTTGTTGCTGCCGAGGACCAGAATACTAGCTCTACCATGTCCCTGATAGGAGAATCATTTCCTGAAAAGATTTGCACATTAATTGAAATGCATGATTCTGTGTTAACTGAAACTTTCCTTTGTGCTGATGTTTGTTTCTGCTAACAGTTCTCCTGAAGATCATTGTCGGCCATCATCTGCCCCTGATAAATTTGACCAACTAAGTGCTCCGCAGCCAGTCTTACTTCCAAAAACTGATAGTGGTGAGATGGAAGAGGGGGCAGTGAGTGATTCTAAACCTCAAGAAGCATCTGATGCCATTGAAAACATTGATATCCTCCATCTTTCACCTGATCGAAGCGAAGGGCAGGCTAATAGCTCTAGCTCTAGCGGTAGTGATAGTGAGAGCAGCGATAGTGGGAGCGATAGTGGAAGTCAGAGTAGAAGCCGAAGTAAAAGCGTGGGCAGTGGGAGTAGCAGTGACAGTGAAAGTGATGCTTCTTCTAATAGTAAGGAGGCATCTGATGAGGATGTCGATATCATGAGTGATGATGATAAAGAAACAAATCATAAACTGCGAGCTTCTGAACAGCTTCAATGTGGAACGTTGGACTTTGAGCCAGGTCAATTTGAGGTGGGGGAGATTGAAGATCTTAATGTTGCTGATATTGTAGATATTGAGAATGACTTGCCTGATGGTGGCCAAGTAACTGAAATGGATGTTATTCCTGACTCGGGTCCTATGAGAGATGATGAAAAAACTGTTCAAGAAATCAGACCTCTATCATCTGACTGGCATGAGCATAAACAAAGCCAGGTCCAAATGGGCAAGCTTCCTCGTGAAGTAGAAGATGTTAGTTACCAAAACCATTTTAGTGAAATTGAAAGCATTGACAAAGATGGCTTCAAGCTCGAGCTGTCTAATAGCGTCCAAAAATCTCAAAAAAGTAAGTCTAAAAGAGTGCGTGATGAAAAACATTCAGTTGATAAAGGTGACAAGCATAAGAGAGTAAAAACTCAGAATGCTATTCAGCAACAAAGTTCTGGCGGTAGGAACTCTACTTCTGTGGAGAGTTCACATTTATCTCCTGATAAACCTTCAGAAGGGCCTTGTAAGGGCCTTAATATACAGATGGAAGACAGAACTTCCAGAGATGCTGTTGGGGATTTTGGTTCACAAAATAGTTACAATCAGGCCATGTCTAGAAAGTCTGCTTCAGAATACTTGCAGCCAGACTGGAGATCTGTTGATTTCTCTGCAAGGGGCAAAACTTCGACTGGTTCTGAGAGGCCAATTAAACAAGGCGAAAGTTCAGAGCATACTGCTAAGTACACTGAAAGAAGCTTTCAAATGAATGAAGGGTTCCCCTCACAGAGAGACAAGGTTAGTAAAGATTCACAAGATGAATATGGCATTGTTAGTGATAAGAGGGAAAGAAAAAATCCAAAAGATGGTGTTGGGGGCCAGCAAAGAACATTAGTTGATTCAAACCTCAATAAGTTTGATAGCACACTGCCTGGAAATTCTCCCGAGGATAATATGGGTAATACAGGGAAATCTTCTTTTATTAATGGGCGTGGGCACATGCTTCAAAGAGAGCTCTCGGACTTGGAGTTGGGAGAATTTCGGGAGCCTCCTACACAGGAAACAGCTGGTTTGAAAAAGCAGGTTGAGAGGAAAAGTTCATTTAAAAGTGAGAATAGACCATCAAGTTCGGATTATTGGAATTTTGAGTCAAGTAAAGGAAGAACTTCTGATAAGAATGTAGCAGACTTTAGAAGATCATCTCCTCTCCAGTTGAGCTCTGTGCCTTCTGGAACTCCGGATGGCTTATCTAAGAGGAGGACCCCTGAATGTCATGCTGAAGATTTTTCAAGATCTCACCAAAAAGTTGCACCACCTCAGCCTCAACAGCACCGTCCTAGAATTAATCTGAACGATATTGGGTCCCAATATAATCAACCAGTGGACGTGCATAGTAGTAGGCAAATTGAAGAAGAAGGGAGCTTAGGGACTGGTCAGGAGGTCCATGCTGACAATTGCAGAAAATCGTCTAGTGGTGCACGAGAACAACATGATCTAAAACATAGTGTACTTCCTCCATCGGTCAGGCAGAACAAAGGGCAAAAGTCCAGTTTGGCTGCTGAGATCAATGATAGGCATAAGGATGCTTCTTTGCTGGGGAGCTGTGAAGGTCATCAAAGGATGCAAGAGTCTTCTCCTGATGAGATGACTTCGTACTCCAAGTACGAAAAGGAGGAACCAGAACCAAAGGGACCGATAGAGAATTTTTCCCAGTAAGTTTTCCAATATTTACTTTTCCAGTGGAGTAAACATTTTGGGGCTTGTTGAAACATACATGCATACTCCTTGATTTGCATTAATACATAAAATAGAGTACACAAATGTAGTGTTCAAGTGTCAAATGCATTGGGTGTTTCAAGTCGTGTTGATTGTTGAAAACTTGTTTTCGGAACCTTCACTGACAAGAGAGTACACACATGTAGGGTTCAAGTAGTAAATGCATTGGTTACTGTCTACGAAGTTACCCTTTTACTGATAAAAAGGGAGTAGGTAAATTTATTGGATACTTCTGATCATCTTTATTTTCTTGAGACCTTTGTCTTTGAACCATTACTTAAAAAAGTAGATCATGTTGTGTTGATGTAATTAATGCTCTGTGTACTTCCCTATCATCTTTTTCCATTGAAAAACCTTTGTTCTTGATGTTACTCATGTCAGTTTCTCCTTGTTTCAGGTATGAAGAGTATGTGCAGGAGTATCGGGAAAAATATGATAGTTATTGCTCGATAAACAAAATATTGGAGTCCTACAGGTTTGTTGCAATAATAGAAATATCCTGATTTCTCTACGTTCCATGGATATTATTTCTTCTGGACTTGTTTAAGCAACAGCTTTTTCAAACAGTTTATTTTCATTTTGATTTAATCTAATAAAGATTGGGATAATTATTTAGGGATGAGTTCATGAAACTCGGCAAGGAGCTTGATGTTTTCAAAGGAAGAGACACAAAAAGATACAGTGACATTTTGGGACAGTTAAAAGATTCTTATCGCAAATGTGGACCAGTAAGTTTCCTCTCAATATGTTTTTGTAATCATGGATAAGCAGTTGGAAACTATACTCCAACAATTTCTTGTGGATGTCGATCATGTTTCTTAATGTTATACCAACTTTAGTTGACTTGTTCAGAAATCCTCTCCTGCATTTTTCTCAATCCTTTGGGATGCAAGTGTTAAGTGCCTTTCTGCAAGCTATTTCAGGATAACAGATAGCCCCGGAATAGTTTCAATGCCCTCTGGAGACACATTTTTCGTGTAGTCCTGTTTATTTGGATAACCATTGCTCTTTCGTTTGACTCCTTGAGTTGGTTTGTCAGATGTATCTGCCCACTTCCGCATGTGCCTTAGGTGATCTATTGATATTGTATTTTCTAGGTGATCTCTGACTCGTTGATTTACGATTTAAATACTGCAGAGACATAAAAGATTGAAGAAAATATTTATTGTGCTTCACGAGGAATTGAAGGTACTTATCGGACTATCACTTCTGAACGTATTGCTTCATTTTCATTGGTTCTTCTTTTCTTTCTTGCCTTAGTTTTCTTCTTTTTCTATACTATTCTGAACACTTCAACTTTTTGTCCAGCAATTGAAGCAGATGATCAAAGACTTTGCTGATTCATATGCCGGAGACCGGTAACCAGAATGATGGCCTTCTTAGTTCTGACTCATCTCTCCTCTGTTGGGGGGTGAGGGCCTTCTCTGTATTTTTCTGAAATTGCTTGCTGGAGAAGCCAGCAGAATGTCCTATGTCTTATTTGTAGATGAAATCAATGATTGTGACCACAAGAATTGACAGAAGATGTTAAACTTATAGTGGGAGCAACGCAAACAGGGTGCAGGTGGTCACTACAAGATTTGGAGTCACAGTTTACTGGATGTAAATAGACTTGTAGATTGCCTATTTTGCTTTCCTTTTTTCCATATTTAGGTGGGGCTTGTTTGTCAGTAGATTCTTGTGTAAATCTTTTTGGGAAAGTGTTGACTTCTGACTGTGAAGTCGCTCCAAGTGCAAGTTTTCCATAGTTGTCTTCATAGTGGAATTGTTCATGATCCGTTACCAAATTTTGATACAAACTGTTGTGCGTTTGTGTAGGTGATAGTTTTGGTTTCTTGAAAAGTTTTGTTTGCCATTTGTAGTTATAGTGATAAACGAAGGTTAGTTTCTTAATATTCTAATTATGTACATGTTTTACTCTACATATTGGAAATCTTATAACATGCAATTTGTACATATTTCTTAACATATTATTTCATGTTTAGACTTTCCATTTTGAATAGTACAAGTCTATTGTAGGATTATAGCCCGTCCACGTCCAGTAACTCGAATTTCAAATCAAATCATTATATTATCTTTTGTTAGCGATAATTACTTATTTTTGGGTTTTCATTATTGTTATTATTGGTGACACAATATTTTAATGTAATGTCACGACTCATCTCGCATTTTTGTATAGTCATTTTGCATGTTAGTGAGGTAGTATTACCTAATTTCATAATTTAAGACTATTAACTAAATTAAATAAGAGGCCAAACATTAAAAGAAGGGATAATTTTAAATATATAGAATGAATTAATTGACTTAGTCATGTGTTATTTATCTAAAAGATAGTTAAAAGTCATAGAAAATATATACAAGTAATTATATATATTTATATAATAATTTTTTTGATAATTATTTTGAAAAATGTAGCTACACAGGCATGTACTGCTATAATTATCCCCAAACGGAAACAACTAGAAATCTAGATGGGCCATTTCTAGGATGAGCCATCCAATAGGTTTATATGTAGCCCATTTCCCATTACGGCCCAATCAATTTCTCAGTAATGTTTTGGGTGTTACGGATGAAAATGGCAGACTGAAGATTTTGCAGGGTTTTAGGAGTTGAAAGGGGATTTTACGGTCGCCGGAGAAGAAACAGTAAAGTAGAAATGGGGAGGAGAATATTGAACGACGCGTTGAGGACAATTGTGAATGCAGAAAAGAGAGGATTTGCTTCCGCTGAGCTACAACCCGTCTCCAATGTTATTGCTAATTTCCTTCAAATCATGAAATATCGAGGTAGGTACCAACGAGTAGTTCTGCAGTAGATATTTTTGGTTTGGTATAAAATCTTAAATTGAAATGTTTCTGCTGAAATCAATAGGCAAATCCATCATATTTTCTTTCTGCATCGTCAACTTAAAGTCGGATACATATTTGAGTTGAAGTACACTATAGAACTAAGATTGAAAGGGAAAACCTATAAAAAGACAATAGATGGCAGAAAATTCTAGATGAACAGTTTAAATTTTTTCCTGTCTTCCTGATTTTATCTTAATTGTAACTATCAGTGTGAGTAATGGGAGTATTGTGTATATGATCATGTTACATATAGGTGAGAAATATGGAATGGGAAGTTATCAAACATAAATTTTAAAATCTGGTATTCGTATGTTTAGGCTGATTTGCTTTTGAATGTTTATCTGTATGTAATGAGTTATTGTGATCTTTCTACGAGCTTCCATTGTGTTGCCTTGCAAATCTCTTATTTGAGATCCTTCCTCCAATATGAGAGAAATCATGTTTATTAATCGAATAAGCCTATTAAAATCATGCGGTATATTGACACGGTTTACGTTGTGACTCCATTCTCAGGTTATATTAAAGACTTTCAAGTACATGATTTTCATAGAGTTGGTAAGATATCTGTTCAATTGGTTGGAAGGATCAACGATTGTCGAGCTCTCACCTATAGACAGGATATCAAGGCGGCAGCCATTGAGAATTATAAAACACGGACTCTTCCTACACGTCAGGTTTGTATTCTCCAATTTAAGACTCTTTTTACACCATGCTGCCTAACACTCATCGGTTATAACATGACCTGCACCATTGTTCACTGAGTTTTCAGTTTTGCCTCATATACTGTAATTCTGTTTCACATCTCTGTTTGATTTTTTCTCTCCAAATGGTAATCTATTGACCTCTGCTTGAACATGTTAAGTCTTGGAAGGTTCCCCTTTTTTAGTATTTTAGCATTGTCTTGCATTTCTTTTTATGTCTTTTTACCTAATGACTTTATCATAAAATTATTTTTGCTATATTATTTTTCATGTTTCAAATTCATCCTGTTGGGATTTTTCATTCTTAAATTTTTCAAAACTAATTGATCATTGAAAAATTGTAAAGTTTGGGGATAATTGCTGTAATGATTGAGAACTATTAATCACTCACGCTTACACATCAGGTTTGTGTCATCCATCCCGCAAAGTGGGACATTTTCCTCCCTGCTAACAAGCTCTCATCCGAGCCATCAAACATCAGCTGCATCATTGTTCATTGGGTTTTGAACTTTGAGTTGTGTCATTCTAGGCTTTGCTTAATCTTGTTCTTCCTATTCCTTATCTTCTTTCTGTTCTCTGTTTGATTTGCATTGTTTAGTAAATACTAATTTACTCAGCTCTGTTTTTAATTTTTCCTCTGTTTGACTATGTTAAGGTCTTGGACCATAGTACCCTTCTCTAAGTAGTTTAGCACTAAGTTGCACTGACTTTTCACTTTCAATGCCGCACCTGTGTTGAATTCTTCGAAAATACACTATTTTTGGCAAATTCGACACGCACACCCTGACACCTTCGAAGAGTCCGAGCAACATAGGTTTAGCACATATCCTAATTCCTTTTATTTTTAATATGACTTGCAATTATTTTCCCTATTCACTCTATCAGAAGAATCATTTTGCTCTATTATTTCTCGCATTTCATATTTATCTTATTACGTTTTCATGTTCTTAAATTTTTGAAAAATACATGTACAATAGGAGCAGAATGGTAACTTTTCCCCGGCAGAGTGGATTTTTATTTCTAGGTGGAATGTTTCTTGCTATTACTGGCAGCGCTTTAAGTTAGTGTGCCTATTTCACATTGAGACTGGAGAAGATCATGGCACACAAACCCAAAACTAAACTACAATGTAGTAAAAGATAATCCACAACCTCAACCAAACATAAAATTGGTGGGACTTCACAGAAAACTCCTTGAGAGGGGATCCTTTTGATATCTCATGTATCTTCCTCTCCATATTGCAAAGTTTTAAAGTTTGTTGATCCAATCTTTCTACCTCAGCAATTTCCCTGTCTTAAACATTTCTTCTGGAGTACACCTGCCATAATGGTTTTTCAGCCTGGACAGGAGAATATTCATCTTGAGTTGCAATAGTAGTGTCCCTAACTAGCAAGTACTGCACTGACAACGTACCATATTCTTTTAAAATCTTTTAGGCATGGAAGTCATGTATATGTGGATGCATATCATAGACGATAATTTCTTATCCTGATCATAGTTTCTTTTTTTGTTGGGTGGGGTGGGTGGGTAAAGTTATCCTGATCATAGTTGTAAGTGCAAATAGAGAAGGATGACTCCCTTAGATATTCAATTTTGATTTATATCAAGTATGGATGTGTTATTTAGCATCTTTAGGTACTTACACCGTACTTGATTCTTGCTCCCTGATTCTGACTGTTTACATGAAATGTTTGCTTACTGTAAATGGAAACATAATGCTTCCACTTTTCCATGGAAGGTGCTTTCCATCAATCTCGGATGGAGCCAAAGATTCACTATTTTTTGGCTTTGGGGTATGATGGAATAAAGCAAAATGGCTCTTTAAACTGTCTGCGTTTCTTTCAATTGTGAAGTAGCAGTTAGTCAATGCAACTTTCGACGTTCATCATGGGCCATCCGAAAACAATCGCGCTATGTTTTTAGACATAGGGGTCAACCTGTGTATGGAAGCCTTTGAGTCATTGGGGTAATGTTGTTAATGTTGTTTGTTTGTTTTCCATGGAAGCTGCCCTGATGGGGAGGGACTGGGTATTAGTTGTCATATTAATATGGCTAATTCTCATTACCAATGTGAAGCACTTTGCATGTTGTATATCGAGGCGGGACTGGGCCAATTTTTACTCTGCTGCCCTTGTAGACCAAATTTGTGCGACCAACATATCAACTACTTCCTCTTCCTGATGTTTTCACTTGTTCCTTCCCGGTTTCTGAATATACTGCCCTTTGTAATTTTCAAACCAGCTCCTACTGTATATCTATCCATTACCACACATTCTTTACTTCTCTGTTGCTCTTTTTTTTTTTTTTTTTTTGAGTTCCTGTTCTACGAAGACCTGTGGAAAGAATCCTAAGTTGGTTATTTATCTCCATTTTCAGACCAACCTCTTTACTGTCTTTCTGTCCAAAATTATCATTTTTATCCATCCTTCTATTTCCAGACACCAACCTTTATATCATTTCTGTCCAAAAAGAACCAGTTTGAACATCTCTCTATCTTGGAATAATGAAGCAGCAGGAAGTATCTTTGACAAGAAAAAGCTATCGTGCAGACGTGCGATTTGGTTTATACCACCATTGTCCAAGAGTATCATTCCCACAAGTAGTCCTCAAGTTACAATAGCTTACTACTATTAAACATCTGTGAGGATGCTTCTAAAAGTTATATTTGCATTGTGACTACATATATTTAAGTTGCATGCTGTGGTTGAGTGTGGAGCCAAATTTAAGTTGCACTGCCAGAGATTATGTTTTTAGGTCTTTGCTCTTCTCGCAGGGTATAGGAATGGGCTACATTTTCGGTTCTTACTTTATCATCCTTCTTGCTGCTCTTGTCTGTGAATATAATTTGTTTCGAAGTTTAATTTAGATTTATCTTTCCTTCTAAAAATGCATAATTTTGTTTGAAGACAATGGAAGCATATGCTTTGAGAAGTCATCCGTTGCTGCTACAGTTACCTGTGTTATTGACATTTGAACTTCATTAGACACATTGTATACCTGTGCTGTTAGTATCCTTGCATTAAAGCCAATCCTTAAAAAATGATCATTTGCTTTTACGTCCATCTATCCAAGTCAGGTTCTTCTCACCACTGTTTCTTAATTATGACTAAGAACTTATTACTAATATTTTATTTCATATAGAGGGTATTGATCTATTCCTCTTCTTGCAGTGGGGATATGTTGTAATTACAACACCAAACGGAATTTTGGATCACGAAGAAGCTCAGCGGCAAAATGTGGGTGGACAAGTTCTCGGCTACTTTTATTGACCAAGCTCAAACATGGTTCAAAGTTGGCAAGAGCATTGTTCTGATGTCATGTGTTTTGTACATTGTGGCTTCCTGCTGGCAACGAAGATTCAAACGTACAAGCAGCCTCGCCTCTCCAAAGGCCATAATTGAAAGTGGATTGTCCTTTCTATATGGCCAATAGGGAATAAAAACATGAGAATTCCTGTTAAATCTCTTTTCTTTGATTGATATTTTGGTGCGGAGATTTTTGAGTCAATGTTTCTATTCTATACTCTTAAATCTATGAGATGATAACAGCCTCCGTGGAAAAAACATAAAAAAAATTAAAATTTAATGCCTGCCATCGTAATCTTTAATATGAAGGGCCGTGATTTCCATGTCTCTTGGTGACCAGACTCTTTCTCATGGGTGCAGTGTGTTGGGGGGAAAATGTTTATGATCTGGGAAGGGTGTTGTATACACAGGGTCAACCTTACTTTATGAAGGTATAGAGGTGGGTTTTCGATCTTTCAAGTAACACATATCTAATTAGGTATGCAAGGGAAAAACCCAGAAAGATTTGAACCATTCTTCTGATATACTCTTGGCCTATTATAGCCTCCAAATTTAGCTCTCGCTAACTTGCACATAAGACATCCAATATTGCAATTCTAAACTATTACGAATAACAAACTCATGAACAGATGCAACTTAACCTAAATAATTGCCTAAAATTTCATATGGTATCAAAATCAATGGGACATAACTTGTGAAATCTTAATAATTCAATTAGTTGGCTATCTAAATTTTCACCTTATTTGTGTACTTTCAGTTCTAATTCCAACAGATACCACTTTCTCTGCATTACCAGTTCTAGGAGTGTACCATGTCCCAAAGCCTTTAATTTAGTTGCGGAGTTAGAAGCTACTGTATTGTATATAGATAGTGCCTGATTTCAATATCCTGCCTGTGACTCGAAGCTCATGAATAAATCACCTGTCCAAAAAGGATAGCTGGAATAGAATGAAGGAATTTGAACTTAATGACCTTGGTTTCCAATCACCACTTTGCACACCACACCCGTGGGTGCATAGCAAATAACCAGAATAGCACAAAACAACACAAAACAGATAGACACAACTTCACTTCTCTTCTAGCATGTCCATGAAATGCACATGGATGAAAGCTGCAGGGTTTCATTCTCTGTTTCATAGTTATTACGCAGAGAGATTAATTTCAATCAACTTGTGAAGGTGTTCTCCGCATGGCATGGACAACACCTCCACATGTTGTTAATAGCAATAAAATGGTGAGCATCCAGTGTTCAAGTGAGGCTCTAGGGAAGGGAGGGGTGTGATGCAGAAAATCTTACTCTAATGCAAATATTAGCAGTTGCTTCCACAACTCGAATCCATGACCCTATAGAGGTCACACGAAGACAACTTTACTGTGGTGAGGCTCTAGGGAAGGGAGGGGTGTGATGTAGAAAATCTTACTCTAATGCAAATATTAGCAGTTGCTTCCACAACTCGAATCCGTGACCCTATAGAGGTCACACGAAGACAACTTTACTGTGGTTCCAAGGAGCCTTTTCATTTGTTATAAGCACTCATCAGCATAATATAACTCAACTGGTAAATTAACTATATGAACTACAAAAGTACAATGCTCCAATTATGAATGATCAGATACAGGCAGCACCATAGAAAGTAAGTCAAGAGGACATGAATTTACTATCAAGTTAGCTGGAATTTTCCTCATTGCGAACTTCCCAAATGAAAATTTATGCATGCAGTAAGTTTCCCACTTCTTTCCCTTATACATTTAACCTGATTAGATGGAACAACCAGCTCACTAGAACTATGAGAAGATTCAGATAGTTAGGGTAATTTGCCTGGAACTTTTGCCATTCGTAGACTTGCAACAAAAAGCTCCATAAAGCACCCACACTCACAGTCTCATCCCAAGGTGCAACATATTAATGTTGCCATCAGACGCTTTTTGCTTAAAACTATTGTATCTGAGTCGCACACTATCTCAAGCTCTTCCCAGGCATGCTAAACTCAGGGAACTTTCGCTGGCCGCTCATAATATGTATGCTTTGTCTATTCCTTTATCATCATAGCTATACATGAATGATGGATGATTGAAGTAATCTAACAGAAACTTTTTAACTATTCACACAGAAACAAGTGCTGAAAACGCAATTTAAAAAATATCGAAACATTAGCTTCGTACGACAAGCTCAAGCTTGTAATAATTATCAACAAATTAGCTTAGCACAATGTCGTTTTCTGTTTCTGTTGATCAACCTGAAGCCATTCCAATTTAGAACACTCGGTACATTTGGCTCTAGTTTTTGAGATGAGGGTTATCAGGAAACAACCTCTCTACCTCTATGAGGTATTAGTAAGGTCTGCTTACATTTACCCTCCCTAGACCGCACTTGTGGGATTCCACTGGGTATGTTGTTGTTGGTATATTTGGCTCTATTCCTCCTTTTGTTTACCTTTCCTTTTTCTGATCAAATAAAGTAGTTCATATGTCTCAGGTCTCCTAATTATAAAAGATTTCTATAGTGGGGATACAATATGGATTGGAATCATATCAACAGCTTCTATTACTCATATACATAAGCACATTGAGATCATTTCTCTTATCACAATCACATGAAATGCACAGTTGACACATCGGACTTCTGTTAAGACCTTACTAAGCCTTGCTCACAGACTCACCTTACACTGGTACAGCTAACTGCACCAGAAGTTCTCCAGTTAATACCTGATGCAGTGACAATTTTCTGCTATAAACACTTGAACATAATTTTATTACTGAAACTCACTGAGCATAGCAAACAAGTACCTTGGAACATGCTTTCCACTGACACAGCAGCTCCAACAGCAACTATATTATCACTCGAAAGCTATTTTCCTGGACGATACACTATGGACCTAGTTACACAGGGGAACAGATTACATATACTCCTCTTCTCCTCTCTCTCACGCACAATCTAATTAGTAAAATTAATAAAAAATGACCTGCAATGTTCAATTGAGATAGTATGCAAAGTCACTCTGTAGAAAAATAAGGCAATAGGAAATGAAAAGTATGAAGTTATTATAAAGTTAAACCCTAACATTTTCCCACTTTTGGAC
This sequence comes from Solanum sejunctum, assembly GCA_025642045.1. Taxonomy (NCBI): domain Eukaryota; kingdom Viridiplantae; phylum Streptophyta; class Magnoliopsida; order Solanales; family Solanaceae; genus Solanum; species Solanum sejunctum. The sequence continues at coordinate 29,363,667 of JAOTQJ010000072.1, read as the reverse complement.
CTCCCAATGAAACAATGCATCTGTGCAATATGTTATTCACTTCACTTACTCACAAATTTGAATTGACAAGGTGGGTGATTATTACACTGCAACATACAACTATCTAGTTTGTTATAGTGAGAATAATAGATACAGTCAGCTAACTAGAACCAGGAGAGCACATCAAATTGGTGCGTGATTGAACTTAACCAGGAATTTTAGCCGCATACAAACATGTCAGTATCCAAACCCAAACCCACCCCACCCCGCAAGCAACAACAACTGCACCTTATTCCCAAGCAAGTTGGGGTTGGCTAAATGAATACGCACTTCTTCATTTAAGACTCATATCATCAACATTTTAAAACTGCTGTCAATATCAAATTGCAAAAATTATGACATGTGAGTCATGCAATATTCATAGATGTTTCCCTAGCCACGGAACGTAAACTTAAAACAACATAGCTGACCATTAACACTGCTGTGGATTCTTACCAATTTTGATGCTTTCTCTGGCTGAAAAAAGTGAAGTTAATCCATTTACAGTATCAGTAATGACATCCAATCCCACAATTTTCATCCTTTGTCTATTCCTTATCTTCATCACAAAAGACAAGCAAGGCAGAAAGTTAAAGTCCATGAACAGCACCAATTGGGTGCCCAAACCTCCCCACAACTGTTCACACGCGAAGAAATGCTAAAAGGATGCTATAACCAATTAGAACTATTTGAAGATTAGCTTGACACAGAAAATGTCAAGCTTGTATAGAACAAAGCAACAATTCTTATTCTCCTGTAGACCTACACCCTCCCTTCCTCCAATAAAAATGGTCCCCCACATTTACTTTCTTTTAACTGAGCACGACTCTATTCTAATTTCAATCCTCTGTTCCATAGAGATCAAGTACACCAACTGGATAGCTTTGTCGTCACAGGTAACAACCATGCAATCCGGACAAAGGTTATGAACAGATAAATTAGCAAGTCAAAGAACAATACGACCAGACAATGCATACATATCTCACATGCACATTGAAGTATATACACATAAATTTTGTAAACCATTAAGAAAAGCAAAAAGAACGCCATTAAGAAAAGCACAAGAGAGTTAAATGTACATTAAAGACGTTCAGTTTTCAGAATGAAATAGAGAGAACTCCACATACTATATCACAATATATCAATTGCAGCCTCATTATTAACATGAAAATCTCCAATTGCTCAATTACCCACGCGCCTTCAGCTCGGCAAGGCGCCTGGTTAGGTCATCCTCGTCGACTTTCTCACTTTCCTTGGTAGGAATAGCATGACCTGCTGCTTGTGGAAGCCCTACAGAGACCTCAAGGCCGTAGTCATCCGCCACCTGGTGCATGAGACTGTTAACCTGGTCTTCCGGAGTCGACAGCGAGGTACTTCCAGCCATAGAACTCTCCATAAACTCAGCTTGAACTTCCATATTAACGAACTGGCGCTCGAACTGGTCCATCGTCTCGGACATCTTCTGGAGATTACCGGTATTAAGAGAGGACTCAAGTGATTTGACAATATTGCCCATAGACTTGCTAATTGTGCCCATTTTTGCCTGAGTGTCGAGTCGAGCCACAACGGCGTCAAGGCGAGAAGATAAACGGAGATAATTCATCTGTTCGCTGCGCTTGCGGATTGCGTTCTCGGCGTAAATTCTAGCGCCGTCCATATTCCCTTTCTCGATCGCCTTTTTCACCTTAAGCTTCTCGGCTTTTTCGTCTTTCTCACATTTTCGAGCTTGGCGTTGAAGACTCTTTGATGTGAACTTGAGCTCCATGATCTGGTTCATCAATTTCTCTGTGTTTCCCATGGTTATAGATCTGCCGATAAACTCTATCAACTTTGTGAATTATCGATGCAATTTGGTGAGTTTTCACCTTCGATTGATCACTTTCTTCTGGTATTTATTAGGGTTTGAAGAAGGATATTTTCCCCGAATTTGTATATGCTACTCGCTTTCCGAGTAATGACCAATCTACGGTTCTTTTATTTCAATAATAGCCGTTAGATCAACGAAACGCGGGGTAGTGGGCCCACAAGATGAGTCGACCGTTGTACAAGTCTTTACTCTTTTTTTTTTTTTACATGTTGATATTTCTTTTTAAAATCTTATACTATAATTACATTTTTTAAATTTTACGAGTGACATTTGTATTTCTTCGACGCGTTTATTTACGTTCTCTGTTCCTATTTTCTTTGTAACAGAATTCTATTAATTTTTATTAAAATTAATACATAGCTAAAAAAAGTAGTCTTTCGGAAACAGACATTGAGAAGTGATCAATTGTTATGGGGCAATTAGATGTTTCAAATTTGAAGTATCTTAGATATGATATTATTTTTATTAAAAAATAATTATTTTCTCATATTATAAAAGAGATTAAAATGAGATTTTTTTTCTTTTATCGTCATCGAACAGTATATAAGTGTGAGTTCTTTCCTTCACTGTCAAATCAATTATTCAGCTCCAGTTAGTCTAGTACTATCAAGGACCTTCTTGCCTTTTTCCCTTCCAGACTCTTCATATTATTCCGCCTCTTTAGTCCTTCACGTGAATGAGCTCACGCGTTGGTGCCTCCGCCTCCGCCTCTAACTTCTTATTTTCATCTACTCTACAAGTAAACATCGCCTAGCTCCCGCCTGTGCTTCAAGCTGTCACTATTTGTGAGATCGACAAAGGAACGCCTTCTTTCTCCTTTCTTAGATATGCAAATGCTCAAACCCCGATTTTTCCATTGATATATTGTAGATCTGTATTTGCTAAGTTCTTTGGACATGAGAAATATATGAAATTTTGTTTCTTACTTGGTTTTACTGATAACTCTGATAGCTTATAGAAAAGAGAATTAATGACATACACTAATTGGTTTACTAAATCGTATTTTCCATCTTTTTTTTTAAATGTGTGTATTTAATGTTGTCTTTGTCGACATCGTTTGAGGGTCCTAGTTCATCCATAGGACATGAAGATGCAAATTTTTATTTTATATTTAGCTTATGTATTCACATTAAAACTCGATTAAATTTAAACGCGACCTTTGTTTTCCCAATTGTCATTTGTATTTGTTGGTTTTGTATTTATTGCTTCCTTCCTCAATTTTATTTTGTCTCTAACAATAATAACAACATATCCAATCTGGAGAGATAGGATATATGCAAATTTTATCACTAACTCATAGAAATAGAAAAATTATTTTTTTTGAACCCTCATCTCAAAACCCAGAAAGAACTAGATATGACAAAAAGAAAAAAGAAGGGAATAAAAAGAGCGACTAATAATGAATAACACATTGCAATATGTAAATATAATAAAACTAACACATGTACGACAAATAATGAGAACACATGATAAAAAAAAATATGTCCTCCACCTAATCCAATCAATTAGCCAACTACTCTAATTTACGACCTCCATTTCTTTATTTTTTCTGTGACGAACATAAAATTTTATTCACCCCATTCAATAAAAGTTAGTTGTTTTGATTATGATTAGTCAATTAAGAGCAGAGAGTGTGCTCCTCTTCCTCTTCCTTTTAATTCCTAATGTCTTCTCAACAATTTTAAAAGCTAAAAAGTATGGTTAGGAGTTTGATCAATCATTGTTCTATATATGGGTTATACACAACAAAAACTTACAATACCAAAAGAGAAAAACACTATTCTACTCTATAGATGAGGAAAGTAAGACTCAACAGGCATGAACTCCATTTACATTAAATTAGAAAAATCCTCTGCAAATGAAATTAGTACTGTTTCTATAAATATATACCTGTTAAAGTAAAGAAATTTATGGAGCAACAACAGCTTTTGTTAAGACCCTGACATATAGCATATTCTTTCTGCAATATTCGGTGCTGGTAATAATTTTTCTGCATAAGTATTCCCAGTAGCAACTTGTCTAGGAGATAAGAAAGAAAGCATGGAGGTCACCAATTTCTATTATAACGCTCATTATTATACATATAGTTCCAACTACACCAATTTGTTACCACCTCAGATGGAGTAGAATTATAATGACATCCTTCTGTTAAAACAAAAAAGATAATAATCACGTTTTTAATCATACTTTTTTATTTGAATTTAAATTTAAATTTTAAATATAAGAAAAAATTATGTTGAGAAAATCATCCTCAAAAATAAATTAAGAAATTAAGAATTTTAAATTAATTGAACTTCAATATATACGATTAAAAAATTAATCTACACATCTAATAATTTCTGTATCTATTTCTCTTTTTAATATGAATTATTTGATTTTTATATGTCGAAGAAACTATTTAGATTTTACCAAATAATAAAATTCTACTCCATTAAGTTTATATATAAAATGTTCTTTCAAAACACATTATTAAAAAGACGTGAAATAATTATATAATATATTATTTCAAAACACATTATTAAAAAGATGCAAAAGAATATTTCATATGTATATTATCTAAACTTATTTTTTTATTTTATTGCTAAAGTTCATTCAATACTTTGTTGTATTAGTTTAGTACATCTTCTCTTTACTTTTATTTGTTACAATGAATAGTCGATTTCTAACAATTAATCAAACATATTATTTAGGACCTAATTATGAGGGAGTTTATTTATAGTATTAATCTAATTTTAAATTTAAGATTTTTAAAGAACCAAAAAAATATACTTTTTTGTCTTATTAGATGTAATATTTTTTATAATTAAAAATAATTTAATTTTAATTTTTTTTATTTTTAATAAAATAATTTTTAATTCTATAAATAGATATGAATGATTTTAGATAATAACTTTAAATTTTATTTTTTAAAATATTACGTCAAATGAAGAGACTATTATTTAGTTCAAAACTAATTAAATCAAGTCATTTTCCGAAATTAATCGAGTCATTATGTAGAATAGAAAGGCTAATTAAACTTGTAATCTGCGTCCGGAATACAAAAAGACGAAAAAAGGGTCACCATGATCGATGAAACATTGATTATTGTGCCTGAAAATCGACTTGTTTCATGCTGGAAGGGACCTGAAAACGGTTACACAAAACAACAAAACGCCCACTCCACGTGTTCTGCCACTACTATTCATCCTTTCAGCTTATGTGTCTCTGCTTTAGCTCTCCTGAATTTCTCCGCCATTTTTTCTCTGCTAACAAAACGCTTATCTAGCCATCTTCATCACAATTTTTTCGCCCTAAATCGATAACGTTAATACATTGCATGTTCCATTAGCTTCAGTTGAGGATTCGCGTTTTCCCTCGTTGGAGTTTTTGGGGAAATGAATAGGAATAATGGTGCCCAGGAATTAGAAACGGCTGACTTGGAAATTGGCGTGGTCGTTCCAAAGAGTTCAGGGAATAATAAGGATGGAGATGAAACTGTTGATTGTATTGAGGTTCTCGTCGATGAATTTCGGAAAGCGGGGTTAATTATTGATAAAGTTGTTGGCCTTCAGAATGAATTCATCAGGGTCTGTTACGGATTTGTTTTTATACATTCAGCTGTTATATACTGTGGTTGATGTTACGGTTGCGCTTAGCTTCACAGGAGATCGATATTCATTAGTAAATTACTAGTTTAGTTTTTGTTTGAATAGTGTACTGCTAAAGAAATCAATATTGTCTATTTTACATTTGTTTTAGTTTCACAATTCTGGCTAACCAACGTGTAAACCCAAATGAATCTTTCTGCATTTCCTTTTCACATCTATGAAGTCACTTTCATATTTACTACGTCACGGATTATCTGCCCTTTTTCTCCTTACTAGCCTTATTTCTGTTGTGTACTTGCCTATATCTCTTTCTTCAGCCATTGTTACATGTTTCTTTGGTTGTGTTCATCTTTGCTGCTGTTATATGTTTTATCTTTTTAATCTGTCTTGGTTTCCCGTTTTAGTTGCTTTGTATCTTGCTAGGTGCTAGGGTACTGTTATATTTTCTTGCAAACATGCGTCATTTTTGTTTCTTTTGAGCTGAGGGTCTATCTGAAGCAATCCCTCTATCCCTACAAAGGCAGAGGTAAGGTGCACTTGCGGGATTATTACTGGGCATGTTGTTGTGTGTAACAATCAAAAAACTATATAGGATGGATATCCCCGAACGAATGGAGAATTCATGGGCGAGAACTCAAGTAGAATGCAGCAGCTACTCTAATTCTAGTAGGAATTTTGCAGTGTACTTATCTTCTTAGTCAGAACAGAAATGATAAGCAAGCTTGTGAGAACAGCATAGACCATAATATTAGTCTTGGATCACATAAATTAGGGTGGTAGGCATAATGTCTTTCTTTTGTGGGGGATATGGAGGACCCCAAAACTTTAGAACTGAATTTTGGATCCTTGAGACTGAGAACAAACACTCTTAGTTGTCACGAGCTAAGAACTAGTATATTCTTACTTTAAAGAGTTTGAACCACCACATATAACACAATAGGTTCTTTTACCTTAAAAAGTTAGCAAGATAGGCAATGCTTGAAGAGTCACACATGGGCCTCCAAGGGTGTGGCGTAGTTGTCAATGAAGTGGGGTTAGGAAACATGAGGCCTGATGTTCAAATTTCAGTGGAGACAGACAAACAATACTTAGGTGATTTCTTCCCATCCGTCCTGGCCTTGATGAACATAGTTAACTGGTACTTGATGTTACTGGTGGGAGGAGGCATGGCAAGTATTTCATGGAATTAGTTAAGGTGAGCACAAGTTGGTCTGGACGCTACAATTAACCGAAAAGAAGAGAGAGCCACACATGGAAACCAATAAGTTACCAATGTGTATGTATGTACATTCTATGCTGGCCGTCCCTTTTGTTAGATTATAATTATTTTTAATTAGAGACTACTGTTATGGGCATGATATATAGAGAGAGTTCATGTAACAAGATGTGTCTGATCACTCTAAAGATATTTCCTTCTTGTTGGTTAATTCTGAATTCTGTGTATGAAATTACATGATCTTAAGCTCTTTATTTCCAGTTGGGAGCGCCATTAAAAACTCTTGGCCAGGCTGCAGCAGAGTTGCAGTTGAAGAAACGGACTCATATTGGTGATAATCGTTAAATTCTCTTCAGTTTCGTTGTTAGATTATTTTTTTTCTGGTTTCACATTTTAATGTATGATCTGAGTAATTACTGGCTGATTCACCCATCCAAAAAAAATTGCAGGCTTTTGCTTATTTCTGAGCACATAATTTTGGTTTCAGGAGTGGATTTGCAATTTCACTGGGATGAGATTGAAGCTTATGAAAGGCAGCCAGATGGCTCCTTGTTTAGTTGGTTTGAGCGCTACTGTTGCTACCGTCACATAATATATGGAATTGTGAGTTAACTGGAATCCTAGCTTGCTCTAGATCTTGTGGTTAATTGTCCTAATGGATGCATAAGTTCATTTCCACCTTCATTTGATTGATTGTCTATATCAGATTAGGCAAGTCCAAAGCCAGTCTTTTCCAGTGCTATTTAATTGTTCCATCTTTGAAACTATTATTTCCTTTGTGTTTATCACAAATAAATCTTCTGTGTCTTAATTTATTCCAAAAAAGGAGTTGTCTGTGTCTCAATTGCAATGTAAACTGGTATAAAAAAAAATTTGTTATGTAATGTCTCTCAATGTATTCCTCCTCATATTTCTAGTTCATGTTTGCTGAGTTCAAAATTGCAGGTGAACACAAGCACCTCAGCAGTTATATTACAGTCTGATGGAAATGAGGTGCACTGGGAGCCAGGAAAGCCTCTTTTGCGAACATTGGAGTCTATGGGAATTGTTAAAGAAGTGTTCCCTTTGCATGGTATGTTTTCTCTGATATGTTCAAGTTAACAGTGGTCTAGAAACATCCGAAGAATATTAAAATTTACTTTGCAGATGAAAAAAAAAGGAAGCAGCTTCTAAGAAGTTGGGCATTGAACTGGTGGGACTTCACTGTGCAACCTATAGATGATATTTGTAACTACTATGGAACAAAGGTGATGTTTTTGGAGGAGTCTTTTGCCATTCTCTAATCATGTTATAGTCCACTGCTATACATGTCCATGTTATCTATGATGCACATTGTCTACTTGCTTAACACCCAATACATAATGTCAACGCAGATAGCTTCCTATTTTGCATTTCTTGGGATGTACACAAGATGGATGCTCTTCCCGGCTGCATTTGGACTTACAGTGCAGTTGGTGGATTTTGGGTAGGTCAATTCCACTTTATGTTCTTTTTACTGTCAAAGTTTGTTTTCTGGTTCTGAACAAGCTCTTATATATTCTCCAGGTCATTGCAGTTGTTTGTCCTTTCTGCTTTCTTCATCAGCATAATTTCTTGGGCTGTGTTATTTTTCCAATTCTGGAAACGTAAAAACTCTGCCCTTCTTGTCAGGTGACACATTCAACATGATTAATCCATTCGTTTCTATCACTTCTTCTCTATCTGCCATGAAGTTAGTTGGATTGGCATCTTCTCGTTCATATTTCACTGCCTGGAGTGCAGGTGGCAGATGAATAATCCGGCTGGTGCAGACAATGGATCTAAATTCTTGGAAGGTGAATGGTATCAGTTTCAGTCCCCTGAAGAGCTCATGAAGAAACAGGAAGTTGACAAAACTGATAAACCAAGAGAAAAAGAAGCATTCCAAAGAGAGGAATGGCTTGGTCATTTCATGAGATTCAGAAATGATGCCATGATTATACTGAGCATCATATGTCTCCAGTTGCCTTTTGAATTGGCTTTTGCTCATGTCTATGAGGTTTTGAAGTCTGACATATCAAAGTAAGCGGCTTTATATTCTTCTACCCTGGACATTAGAGAACTTAGTTCATAAGTACATGTTTTTATCTATATTTACCAACTTATATCATACTTTGCTTAAAAAACAAGAAATGAAAAATGTACCATCTTATGTCTGAAGTCCCAATATCCTCCTGGAGTATGAGATATCTTCAGGTTGATGGTTAATATTCACGTCAAGATCCTCTTGTTGGCGTTCATCTTAATGTAAATAAGCCAGGATGCATTACTTTTTAGTATCCCAGTTCAGCAGCGTAGGATGACTTAAAATTTCACTTCATATTAATTGATGTATTACCTAGTTTTTGATACTTTTGGAGAGATACCAATATTGTTAAAATTTCTGTTGACTGTTACTCCTTTATTTCATCTATTCAATGTCCTACTTTACTTCATGTTCTATTAGGGACGAGAACACTACCAGATTTGGGATGTCTAAATGGTACTTTTTCCCTTTCCATCGAGATTATTCTGCCATGCCAACATGCAATTTTATTTCATAAAACAACCTGCAAAGTTTGTTCAACCTTTCTATTATGTTCACCTTATGTGGTTTAGATATACTGGTGTTGAGAATGCATTCTCAAAATGTTGGTGTTAACCCCAAAAAGTTTGTTGTCTTCCAAATAATTCCAATTTTCTTGCCTGTTCAGTGCAAAATCTTTGCAGACCTCACAGTTTATATTAACATAGCCTTTTCCGTTCTTAAATTCACTTGTCTGCCACATACAAAATAAAATGCTTTCTGCTTCTTTCAGGTTTTGTCTGACAGCTGTATACCTCTTTATTATTCAGTACTTCAACAGAATTGGTGGAAAGATATCAGTGAAGCTTGTAAAATATGAGAACAATAAAAACATAGAACGGAGAGCTGACAGTTGGGTTTACAAGGTGGTTATGAGAAGCTTTGTTCCTTTCTCATTTGTCCAGAATTTTAGCCCCTAATTGAGAATTTGCTGTCTTGTGCAGGTCTTTGGCCTTTACTTCATGCAATCCTATATTGGAATCTTCTATCATGCTTTATTGCACCGCAATATTATGACACTTCGCCAAGTTATCATTCAACGTCTAATTATATCAGAGGTAGATGGGATTGTCTCTGATTTCTTTGACGTATGCCATCTGAATCTTTATTAGTATATGTTGTTACTGTTTCCCAGGTGCTGGAGAATATGTTGGAGAACTCTGTACCTTACTTGAAATACAGCTTTAAGAAATATAGAGCTGTGGGGTAAGGCACCTTGTTTTTCTCGGTTTATCTTCACTGGATTTGATTGGAGAGCTGATTTACTTTGGTTTATTATTTGTTTTCTACTTTCTGGCCCATCTGATATATCCCTTTATGTGAAGAAACAAGGCAAAACGTGAGAAGGGAACATCCTCGGAAAAGACCCATTACATGTCTAGAGTGGAAAAGGAGTACCTTAAACCTGATTATTCTGCTAGTATTGGAGAGGAGCTTGAAGATGGTCTTTTTGATGGTAATCCATGCTTCCTATCTTATTAAAGATCCCACATGATTTTAATCTTATTGAACACATTTTATAACATGTCCCTGTTTGAATAATTGCAATTGCGCAACTGTTTTAACATACCCTTAGCTAATTGAAACACCTAATAATTGCAGATTTTCTGGAATTGGCATTGCAATTTGGCATGATCATGATGTTTGCTTGTGCATTCCCACTTGGTTTTGCCTTTGCTACTTTGGTACATAATGCAACTGGACTCCCTCTTTTGATATAGTTCACTATTTTGTTTTTAATTAGTAGTAATAAGGAGTCTTATTCAATTTTGCTTTTGCAGAACAACATCACAGAGATACGAACGGATGCTCTGAAATTGCTTGCCATGTTAAGAAGGCCCATTCCACGTCCTGATGCAACAATTGGAGCTTGGCTAAACATATTTCAGGTACGTACTACCCTTTTCTTTTGCCAAACCCAATTTTAATCTCTTGCTTGCTTACAACTTGTTCTTGCAATGTCTTAATATCTTGGAATCCAGTTTCTGATTGTCATGTCAATATGTACGAACTGCATTCTCCTCGTATGCCTATATGATCATGAGGGGAAATGGAAAATATCACCTGGAATTGCTGCAATTCTCATTATGGAACATGTACTGCTGCTTATAAAATTTGTGTTCTCACGTATTGTTCCAGAGGTATGATTTCTAGTAGCTACACCAATCTCAGAAAATACACATTATTACGACTAACCAGTGTTGCTCATTTCCCTCATCTTGAATAGGAGCCAGCCTGGATAAGAGCTAATAGGATGAAGAATGCAACTCATGTACATGATATGTGCTCCAGACAACTTTTAAGGAGCATATCTGGTGAAAAGATGCAAGCTGAATTGAAAAAGGATGAATAGTAATATGTTACAGGAATTAAGAGTGACATGTTCCTCCTATCCACACTATGGTGTCACCTTCATTCTTCAAAGCGAAATTTGAAGGTAGATGTCGGAGCGTGTATGAAGATTTTGAGCTGTGGGCGACTGTGAAACATGTAACTTCCATCTTAGTGGATCCTTAGGTGCCAGTGTGCTTGTTCTGCAAGCCAGTGTACAGTGCGTTTTTCTTCCTGGAAAGTAAGTTTTGTTTTTGATTGAGCAGCTAGATTAGGTACCATTTCCTAGTTTTCGTAATATCACCTCCATGCCAAGCACAACATTTTCTTTTTCAAGGATACATGGGTAATTCATGCTTAGTTATACAACAACATATCCAGGCCAGATAAGTAACGGTAATGCATGCTCAATGGTGGGAAGGCAAATTAATTCGTCACGCTAAACAAAATGTATTTTTTTTCTCTGATCATATTATATAATTAAAATTGACAAATGAAAGAGCAATTAATAGAAGAAAAAAAGAACAAGAACTACCTCCCAAATCCATGTCTTGAGAGTACAATCCCTGTGACATTTCAGAAAGGAAAGAGGAAATTTCAGAAAAAAGATGCTACAGAATTGATTCCATGTTTGTAGTCAGGAAATTATGTACAGAAAAATCGATGATCTCAAAATAGAATTGAGTCCCTAGTTGTATTCTGCATTCTTTAGCAGTCCTTTCTTTGTATTATTTGCATATATGACACGGCTGTTTCCTTTTCTCCATTGTTGTGCATACCCCTGATAACTGTTTGTACTTTTATCTTGCATAATGATCTTCTTTTTGATATCTCACTGTTGAATCAACGGCGAGAGCTCCCAAAATGGTCACTGACTTGACGGGCATAAGAGACGACACTTTTAGCCCATTTCTTGATTTCTTCCTTGAACTTTTTAGAGTCCATATGTTTCAACGACTTCATCCCAGGATCAATTGAGATTTCCATGAAGGAGAAGCAGCTGTTGAAGCGTCCACGTTTTGCTGCAGCTTCATCGCTCTTCACAATTTGCCTCACTTTGCTGCATGAAGCAGCTGCTTCTACCGGAATGGGATCCTTTTCCATCCACTGCTCCCCAGAATGAGATCGTTTGTTTTTTAATTGAGGGTTAGTTGATTTAGGGCCATTTTTATATCAAAGGGAAATGAAACCAGAGGTTCCCAAGCCTATGTAGCAAGGAACAGTTCACTGCCATAGACTTTTCAAAATATTCTGCAGGGGGTTGTGCCACTAGTCAATTGCCCAGTTCCGTTAAAGCGTGTTATTCATTATTCTCAGATGGAGGCGTTATTAGATTTTACCGTATATAAATTTCTATAGCCACCTCAAATTAGTAGTATTACAATATAACTGAATTTTGCAATTTTAGGTATAGAATACTTTGTAAAACTTAAAGCTGCTTGGTCAATACTTGTTACCAAACTTCAGTGGACGGAACTAATATAACTAATACCAAGTTCTCTGCACGTTTGGACTTTATTTGGTAGGGAACTTTCCAATAGCCTACCAATCATACCAGATACAGTATAGTCAATAATCATATAAAATCCAGAAACCCTAATAACTCAAAAGTTGTTTGAAAGAGTAATTTTATCGGCTTGAGCCAATGAGGATCAAGAGAATCTGAATATTAATGGATTAGATAAATACAAATGTCCTATACTTAGCGTTTCCTTACAATAAAGGAATATATTTTGGGAGCCAAATAGATTCACATAAAGACCAGCATCTTTTCACTTTGAATTGTTTGCCAGGCTTTCTTGACAGCAACAAAAACAATAGAGAAAAGTAGGATTACTCATAAATTGTAAAATAATTTGACGTGCTTAAGCACTTTACAACTGATGCAAGAAAACAGTCCTAAAAATTGAATCAATGAGGAATAATCTAATAATGCTCAACATAAACGACTCGAAATTTTCTCCTGGACCTATTCATCAAAAGTAGATTTCAAAACGGAAAGATCTAAGCCGTATTCATACTATAACTAGACAAACTGCCATCCGAGAGACTACTACCACCAAACATCCACTCTAAATTCATCGTTAGAAGTACAACAGAAGTTGAGTGTTAGAGTCATGAGCAAATTGATAAGTGTCACCTAGGAGTTTTAGCGAGAGTTCTAACTCTCGTGACAAATAACTCACATTTACAATTGGGGATTTATCCACATAATACTAATACTAAACAAATATGGAAAAATCTGCAATGTTGCAATTTTTTAAGAACTTGTAAAAGAGTTAAATCAACGGAATAAATAAATGCAGAAGTGACGTGCATTTATAAAGCCCCAAGTCTACGACACCATAAATTAATGTAGATAATCTTTTAAAACTCTGATAAAGGATGTAAATATTAGGCTCAAAACTAGAGGCATTCCCCTTGTCAATAGCTACTTAAGAAACACAAAATCAAGTGCAAAACTTTGGCACCGAAAAAGAACCCATGAAATACAAGTCATACATCATAGCATTTCCTAGCACGAACTCCTAAGATTGTCTGTTCCTCTTCTTAGCACCTGACTTGGAGACCTTGAGACTCCTGTTCACAGCACTCAACCTTGCAAGGGCTGCCTTCTTCAGATCTGGCCTGTAATAGTTGTCTCCAACCTGTACAGAGAAGTAGTTAAAGTACATTCATACAAAAATGTGATGATACAAAGTTGAGACAACAGAAGTTTCATTTAGCTAAGACAATATGCTCAAAACGGACTAGCAAATTAGAAAAGCCAATCAGAATAAGATCATTATATTAAAAGCAGACACATCAAATTTTTCCAAGCATCTCCAAAGAAAAAAAGATATGCAAATGGCAAGAACAATGGCAAATCATTCTAGAAAAGAAGATATGCAAATGGCAAGAACAATGGCAAATCATTCTAGATAATTCCTGTGAGAACTTATAAATAAAGTACTACCTCATTATTCGACATATGGATCATTAAAGCTAGTTTGGACTACTCAACTAATCACTTCAATTAAGCAAAATAGAAATTTTAGCACCATAAAAAAGTACTAATTCTCAAAGCTAAACGATCAGCCACCACTTCCATAAAAGTCTTAACTATTATCAATTGCTTGTATTATTTCAAAAGTGTAAACTCTAAATAATTTAAGCGATTACACGAGATCCAAATCAAACATGAAAAGCCAGTGGGAACAAAAAGGGAAAATGGCAGATTCCAGTGAACATTTAAGTTTTGAACTTGAGATTACAAGAGTGGAATCTCAATACATCTGTATAACTAAGGAATGGGTTATTTAAGAATTAGTAACTATACTATTGAGAAGGTAAGAATGAGCAATGATTATGATCATTAATTCATTATATAGGAAGAAGACTAAATATCCATCATCAAACACTCAACCTTGATAACTTAATCACCATGCATCCAAACAAACATTTGTTTAATAATTTTGAGTAAGCCGCAGTAGCAGAGAAGCTATCCACTTTAGGTTTCATGAAAAACATTGCCAAGATGCAAAGTCAGCATAATTATTTCAGACACACAATTTCACAGAATATACTCCAGTAAAGCAGTGAACAGAGGTGAATCAAAAATCAACCTGGTTTGCTACAGCCTTGGCCATTCTGCGGAATTCCTTCTTCATCACAGATTTGTTAAGCAAACTGGAAGGCTTGTTTTGCTTCTTGGTCTTTGATGTAGCAAGCAAAATAGCTTTATCTTTTCCCTCAGGCTGGATAGTCACAGTTTTCTTGTTTGCTAGGCCTAATGAATCAATAAAAGCATAAAATGGGTTGCCTTCACCTTAATTTAACTAATGCCAAATTGAAGTTTCACAAACAACAAAACCAAATCAGTGATCTCCTCTAGGCGAAACTTCTACAATTTCAATGCACCACATCAAGCATAACAAAACTCAACTTCATCAATAGAAAAAAAAGAGCATATGTATACACTTCCAAAATCTCATACAACATTAAAATTCTATCTGAAAATTGCATGTATGCAATAAGAATTAAACAAAAATATAATCTAATCACGATAAGCAAATGACAACTTCAACAGATGAAATCAATGGAACAAAATCTCGATCTAAAAGTTCTAAGAGTAAAACAGAAATGTCCATTGCATAGGGACTAACCAGAGTGCTTGTAAGAGTGAAGGTTGTAGAGATTGTTAGGCTCTTTGCTGAACACAACGCCGGCGGTACCATTGCCGAATTCCTTCACCAAAAAGGAGTTGTTCTTCTTCACGATCTCCCATACTAGTTGCCCTGGAACTGTTGTCATTGCAAATGGATTCCTAAGGTTTTGCGTCGACGGGAAAAGATGCTGAGAGCTTGAGATCGCAAAGTGAGTTACATTTCTTATATATAGT
Source organism: Solanum sejunctum (assembly GCA_025642045.1). Lineage (NCBI taxonomy): Eukaryota > Viridiplantae > Streptophyta > Magnoliopsida > Solanales > Solanaceae > Solanum > Solanum sejunctum. The sequence goes on along the minus strand of JAOTQJ010000072.1, from coordinate 29,348,184 downwards.
GGTTTCTAAAACCCTAGCAGGAGATGTGGCGAATTGGACCTATTAATTTACCAAATTGCCCATTTTAATTTTTTCTTTTACATGTATACGCTTGCTTAAGAAAGAAAACATTTGGTCCAAACATGATAAGTTCAATTTCTTCTTTTCTTTTTATAATATTTAAATTCAAAATATTCAATTGATCTAATATAATTAGAAAATAGTAACGTGAAAATATATCCCATCTTTTTTTTCTTCATTCAATAAAAATAAGTCAATAACCATTCATTTTTTGTACCAATTAAACAAGTCTTAATGTCTTTTTGTGAATTTTTTTTTTTCGAATTGACAACATTAGATGAATTTTTTGACAAGTACCTTTTTTTTGCAAAAAATACTTTAATGATAAAATTTTTGAAGCAACTTTTAATTTTATACAGTCTTGCCTAATTTCAAAATACAATTGTCAACACAATACTTTGTTCATCAAAGACTCAAACAAATGATTTACTATACTAAACGTAATGAAAGTTTAGACTCAAAAGGCTTTGCTCCAACTTTTTTTTTACCAAGAGTGCAAATACACTACATTCCTACCATTACCATGACACAAGTTGATTCCTTTAATCTGGAAACTTTCAACAAATTATTCATCAACCTGTTTATCAACTCATTTCTTCTTTGGAACTGCGATGCAATCATGCAGCCAGACATTTACTAACACCATCACACGCGAACAGTGACACAAGTAAATCTACTGACTCATAATTTTTGACAAAGTTTCAGTTTATCCAAAACTGAAATCCATTTTGCCGTAACATATACAAAAGATGTCCCTTCTAAATTCAGATGGACATAACAAGACCATCTTCACACCTAATAGAAGTGGAGATTGACTCCTTGAGGTGAACGACAACAACATACCCAGTAAAATTCCACAAGTAGAATGTGTAGAGGATAAAATGTACACAGACTTTACCACTACCTCATGGAGATAGAAAAACTATTTTCAGAAGACCCTCGTCTTAAAAATTCATCAGCTATGATCTCATATGCTGAAAGCTCTGCAGCTTTTCATTTTCAAATATAGCCTTTCACTTTTCAACGGCTCAAACTTCAGGCCAAAAAAAGAGGGGAAAATTGTAACTGCACTGACTAGTCTGTGCAACCGGTACCATAAATATAAAAAAAGACTTCCAAGTTATTGACCCTCTAAATCAAAGTTGAAGAATTGAACCAATCCTAATATCAGAATACCATCTTTACACCTCAGCTAATGTTACATTATATACATCAACAAAGCAGCCAATCAGCAGAATTCCTCAACGCCACATTATCCGCAACAGTGATCACAACCTGTTATTGTACAGAAATGATTCAACTCTGAAATCCAGACTGGGCTGCTACAAATCAGAATTCCTAAACGAATTCTCTCATAGTCTGCTAATTCTGACCATCCTCATCAATGGAACATTATTCAACCAATGCTTGGTACAGGAGAACGATGGGCAGGTCGTATTGAGTTATTTAATGCTTCATTTATCCTACTGAACGCTATTTTCAATGGGACACAAGCTAGCGCAGGTCCTTTAAGCTTCTCCACCACAGGTTTCTTCTCTCCATTTTGCTGGTGAGAACCAGTTAAGGAAGACAATTTTCTGATCTTCTTTGAAAGGAGGCCATTTTTCCGTATCTTGGGCAACTTTGTTGTTGAACTACGAGGTTTCACCATGCGATGTTTAGTCGAAATCCTGCTCGCAGAACTTGGTTTGGATTCATAAACAATATCCGCGTCTTGCAAAGCTAAGCTGTTCTCACCGTGATCCTCATCTAAGTCACAGCTGCTGCTATAGCACTCAGATCCACTGACTAGCAGATTATCACAAAAGCCATCATCCAAGACTTCAACTGTGAGGGGGTGACCTATGATAGGCTGACCATTCAATTTGCTCATTAGAGAGATATATGGAACATGCTGCGGACGATAGCTGGCTTTGACTTCAAGATTAACATCATACAGTGAAGAATCGGCAATGTGGTGCCTAAGAGAGAAATCTGACGACTCATATTTGGGGTTAACTGTAAATCGAGACTGCCGATAGGGTAGCAACCTCTGGGGAGTAAGCAGGTCTGCTGTTGGCCCCTTCATATGAGGCTCCCTCAGAGAAACATTTCTGCTCCAACCTCGCAATTCATCCACTTGAATTTCTGTAAATGGTCTTGACTTCAAACGATAGTTGTCTACTTTCCGACCTGGAGAAAGAGGGAATGAATCATGATCTACAGCAGCCAAATATACATTTAGTTCATCTTTCAAATCTCTATATTTTCCAGAATCTTTCTTTTTAATCTTACATTTGTGCCTCGAATTTCTCTTTCCTTTCAACTGCCATTTTGAAGTTCCTTTCACCATCCTCTGGCTGAAACAAAGGGAATCATCACTACCAGAACTAGTGGAGCCCGAGTCATTAAGCTCCTCACTCCCAAATGACATAGCTTCAACTTGGCTGCCCTGGCTAGACTGGGCCCCAACACCACCTTGAGCTTTCTGAGATGTGCAAGATACTATAGGAGACAAACCTGTTCGGAGAAATAAACATCAGCATAAATCAGGCAGAAGAGCTGCTACCATGTGAAATTCAGAAATATAAAATCAGAAGAGGAACGATAAACAGGGGAAGGGAAGATTTTTTTAATTAAATTGCTTCAGAAAACATTGGCAAAAAAGCTATTAGAAACTCATAGCATTGACACAAAAAGAAATTGAAGACAAATCCATGTAGAAAGGGAAGTGCCATGACACGTTCACATGCTGAAAATGTATTCTCAAAACAAATCCAATGAAGATTTTTTCCCTGAACAGATCCACAGAAAATAAATTCTTAATTGAAACAATCAGAGTCAAGTTGTTCTTCTAGAGTGAAAGCTAAGAAGTCCAAGATAGGTAGAGACAGCTGGTGTTTAAGGTTTTGCGTGAAAATGATAATATCATTCATGCAAAACCATGAGATTAAATTAGTGATGGCAATGGGGCGGGCTGGGGCGAGCTAACCCGCAAATTTTTAAACCACCCCGCCCTGCATGATAATTTATTTATTTTTTCAACCCGCCTCGGCCCTCCCCATATAAACCTGCCCCGCATAATTTTTTTTAAGTTCTTTTCTTTCTTAATTGAATTTATATGAAAAATAACAATTCATAATTTTTTTTTCATTTTTTGCTAATTAACATCTCAACAACTAATTAACGGTTTCTAATTAACATTAAAACATCTATTTCTTGATCGTTAACTAACCATTTCTAATTATTGTTTCAACAACTACCAATTCACTAGACACGTCTAGTTAAATTTTAGAAAATATTTTAAAATTAAAGTCAACGTTTAATATTTAAACTTATATTTATTTTTTTTACTAACTACAAAGTTTTAAGCTTATATCATTTATTTTTACTAATTACAAAGTAATTTTCTTCGAGTTCCTGTTTGGTACCTTAAATCCGCTTAAACCCGCAACCCGCCTCATCCGGCCCCACATTGATTTTAAAAATAAGTACTTCAACCTACCCTGCATAACTTTAAAATCCACACCGTCCAACAAAGCTCTAAACCCGCCCGCCCCATTGCCATCGCTAATTAATATAGGTCGCTCTACTATTTAATCTGCCAAACTCAGCCTCAAACCCAACATCAACTACAGAAGAAAAATTGAAGTATGAAGAGAGACCCACTCTTAACTAATACTTCCATAATGCAAAAAAACCAACTGCAACCTTAAAGAGGAAAGATTCACCAAAACGACCACTTCATATTATTTAAATAAGTTCAGTCTGATGCCTAAGACCAATATGTGAGGCTTCCATGAGACACGGAAGCATTAGTTTAGGTCCTCCATAACTGAAGGTGAAGAAAATCCTGTTGCATGTATGCTCTTCTAAACCATATTATGCAGAGGTTATCCACCAGAAGATTCCAAGGGAAAAGCAATGTAGATCTCTGACAAATAGATCAACGAAAAAGTCCTCCAAGGCCAGCTTTTGTTACCATTTTCACTAGTGGCACATGTGCAACAAGGACAACATTTATTGTGCTTGCTCCAGATCATTGGGATCTCACGAATTGTCATATGATTCCTAAAATATCCCTCCATAAAACGAGCCAGTCTTCTTATAACGAAGTATAGTGAGCAAAAAGCACAGAGAAGTTCCAACTTCTGATGGGGCTTTTAGCCCAAAGGGGATTAAAGCGTGGGCTTAAACGGTGCTAGTGAAGAATATGTATGTGCATTTGTACATACGCATATATAATGCAAGGAAAAATTAAATACAAACATAAAGAATAATACTTGGACAAAAGATCAGGAACAATTATAACTAGCAAAATATATGATGTAAAAAAAATCACGTTCAAGTTAAAAATTTATTTAAATATCTGATATAGATAAAAAGATGTAGTTTTACGCTTCTTAAGAAAGTTTTCTAATACTAAACTATTCATTCCTTATTCCTAACCACTAAAACTTATTCACAATGTTTAGTACCGCCCATTTAAAGACAGACCTACTGATGATGAGGTGCATGCGTTAAATCCTTAGCGCCTACACTACGGCACCACCTAATTGAGGCCAAACGCACAACCTGGCTTAACTGAGTGCTTAAGCACACCTCAAACGAGCCTTTAATAACACTGCTACTACTATGAAGATTATAAACCATGAATGCAAAGAAATCTCTGCTAATGCATCTAAATACCTGCAGATTGCTTCTCTTCTGCAACCAAAGGCACATCAAACAACCTGTCAGAAGAACCATTCCTCGACAACCCCACAATACTGGAAATTCCATTCTCTTTCTGTTCATGTTTAACGAGGGAAGAATCATGAGTGTGGCCAAATGCTTCTAACGGTTTCCCATTCCCATGTGTAACTGAGATACTATCTGTGTCATTATTTAAAACTGTCGGAAAACTTTTTTCAGACTCGTTAGATCGTAATGCAAAAACTTTGCTCTCAGATTCCCCTGCAAGAGTAGAGCCAGTTGGACTGGGCAGTTGTTCACACATAATAGGAACAGACACCATTGCTGTACTCTCCAAAACCTTTGTCAAGGGACGGCGACGGTTCTTCCTCTTTAAGAAATCATGAACATGTGCTACCTGAGATCGCTTCCTTTTCAGAGATGACACAACACCCATCCCTAGGTCATCAAGTCCTTTCATGCGTTTACTACCCTCGGTTCCATCATCCTCTGAGTCATTGGGGGTTCTCCTCTGTGTCCCACATGCAGGTTGTTCCTCAGATGCAATTGTAAGATTTGGCGCTTCAAATGATACACCAGATTGAGACAACTCTTGAGCAGAATTTGAATTATTTCCAGAACTAGTCAGTTCCTCATCTAACTCTTTACCATCTTCAAGAGGATTAGATGAAGTATGTGATTCTTCCATCGGATGATGCTCTCCACCTTCTTTATCTATTCTTGAGAAAATATCTGTATGGTCTTTGCCAAGACGAGCCCTTTCAATCTCTAGTGCATGAATAATGGCATCCTCTCTTCGAGCATATTTGACAGTCTTTTTGGAGGAGTTAGCAGCAGCAGCCTTGGCTTTCTCAATACATTCATCATATTCCCCACAACGGAAGGCTTTCACCCGCTTAGATTTTTCAAGATTGTACCAGTCCCTGAAACAACAGCAACTATTAGACACTTTATCAAGAATCGAGCTAAAAGAAAAAGGAAAATGTTCAGTTCAACAGTTGGAACTCTTAAAATGGGTGAGCAAGGGAAAAAGGGTCCATGTAAAAGATACAAGACAAATACTGGATTAAACAAAGTAAAAGACATAGAATTGTGAAAAAGGAACACCACAAGTCCAAATTGTGGAAGCATTAGCAGGCTAGAAGATAGCAAGGTAACTGGTGTCTCCTTTTTCTTTGTTTTACAGACCAAAAGATTAGCAAAAAGGTGATATCTCCAAAATGGGAGAAGCTGATGCAACAACAGATAAAGGACTAAGATGCTTTTGGTACCCTACAAGAACTTTGAGCCACTTGAGCTGGCATTAATTGCCAGGAATATGTAAAACTGGATTCTGCAATGGGAATAGATGAAAAAGAGGCTCCAAATGACTTATGCCCTTGATGCCACTGAGCAATAATCGCACATACTGACCTGAGCTAGCTTGACAAATCAACTTTTACCAATAGAAAGAAGATAACCCCACGTTGCCAAAATAAAATCCAGCACGTCACATCCAGATAAGACAAAATGCTTACAATACTAAAAAAAAGCCACAAATCAGCATTGTTACTCGACAAATGCCAATAAACACCTAAAAATGTGATCTCACTGCCTACATAAACTTTTCAAAGCCAGAAACTGCTGTATGTACTGCATAAATGGCATAAGCAGTATACCCATTTCATGACAAAAAGAGTACCATAAGAAAGCTTAATTGAGATAATAAAACCTTGAATAACAGAAGCAGATGGAATAGATTGCATTGCTGACCCATTCTTCAAGACAAATCATACAATCTTAACATCATACTCCAGTTGCCTAAGATTCCGAAATGCTGAATAGATGAAGAGTAAAGACTTAACACGAAGTTATTTCTGTAGGTCTTCTATATTTTAATTGTCAGAAGTAGCTCCCACAATTTCTTGTTTCACAACATGGCAATGAGCTTCATTTATAGGTGGAAAGTGAATTGGCACACACTATGTCTAACATTTCTGTTCCAAACAGACACTATATGCCAATAGCTACATTGACTTGTGTGTGTGACAACCTTAGCAGCCACAAAGATTGAACCATACACTTGGTCAACTCCTTCCCTTCACCTGACTCTACGAACCAAATTTACCTTCCTTCATCTAGCTGCCGCTTCTAAGATAATTTGTCAAATCCTATCCAAATTCTAAGCATACAAAAGATCAACTAGCTGCACAGAAGAATCTAATCTGTTTTTCATCCATCTTTGACAAGCTAAGGATTGGGAACTATAATTTGGATTAAAGCAAGAGGAAACAAAAAACTGGATGAAAAAGGATCATGGTTTAACCCTTGAAAAGAAAACCATTAGAAGGTGAAATAATTTATAAATATGTCCACACCTCCAGAAACCACCAACCATCTCCAGTTCAAACAAATAGCGAGAAGAAAGTGCCAAACAAAAGAACTTAAAATCCTCATACAGATAAGAGATGTACTCAGAAGGAAACCCACAACAATGAAAGAAAACAAAGACTTACACACTTGCATCCTCTCTTCCAAGGAGCTTAACGGGAGTTCCTAATCTTGGTGAAACAGAGCAATTCTGAGGCAACTCATCTGACCCCAAAATCCGACCAGGCCACCACGACCCATTTCGCCTGCGGACCCACACCAGCCCCCCAACCGACGAATCAATGGCTTTAACAGAAGACTCACCAGAACTCCCCATCTCCTTCAAAGCCACAAGAGAATGCAGGGTAAAAAAACAATGGAAAAAAATCCCCAAATTCACTCAATCCACAGCATTCCTAAGCATGCCAAAGCCCCACAAAAATCATCTCTTTACCTGTCATCAAAAAAATGCACATAACCCCTTAAACCACATAACCAAAACAACTCAAATTAACGGAAAAATTGTCATAAAGAATTGAACCCTCACATGCAAAACGAAAACCCAGGTATCTGAAAACATTAAACACCACAGCCAAAAAAAAAAAAAGAAAATGCACAGACCAAAAAAAAACAGAAAGAAATCGATTAAAGGGTTTATACCAGAGATAATTAGATCTAGCTGATGAAAAAAAATCTTCCGTTATGAATATGATTCTTTCCTTATTTTTCATAAAAAATAACACCCACCACCATTTTTTCTTCTTATTACACTTCGGTGGACATTGAAATTTTAATTTCTGAGAAAAAACAGTATATATATACCAGAAATAAACAGAGAAAGTGAGGTGTCCGCCGCATAGAATGAGAAACTTGAAGAACAATGAAGTAGAAAAAGAGTGGCTTCTGTACGAACAAATAAAAATGGATCGAATGTACCCTTTTTAGTATCTTTTTTTCTCTTCCGAAACAGAGAAGAGAGAGAGAACCGTCTTCGTTCGCACGCTCACACACAGAGAGTTTTTCTTCTTTTTTTTTTCCTTCTGTAAGATAAAAATAAAAATTATTTTTGGAAAATAAGTGGTGTGATTCAGCACCGCAGGTAGTACAATAAGATATCTACACCTCTATGGTGAGTTGTCACGTGAAATAAGTAAATTGTTGCTTTAACCCTTAACCAAAGCATTTATTACGTAGTTGACCTCTAAAGTTTGATTTATTAATTTTCTCAGTAGGACGCAAACGGTGTGAAGAGATATCTTAGTACTTCTTTTTTCTGTACTTTTATTTATAATTGTTTTACTTTTTGAGTTTAATTTAATTAAATTATAAAGTTAAATTAAAGATAATTTATAGATATAAATTTAATATATTATTTTATTAATTTATTGTTATTTTTATATTTTTATACTTGATCATTTTTAAAAAATATATATAGATAAAATTCATTTAAATTTATGAAAACTTCATTCTATCATTTCTTGTATTTTTATACTTTGCTTTGATTTATAAAAACTCATTTATAATATTTGGTGTAAGTAAAGAGCATCCTAATAAAGATCAAAAGTGAGGAAACAATTTGAGTTTCATCTATTATATTTTTAAAATTAAATATTTAAAAAAAAAAAAGAAATCTCTAACTTTCAAGTTGCATTTAGAGAATATTAACAAGCTATGCTAATAATTATAAAATTTGAATTGTGAAAGAATACTTGTTAAACATATATATATGTGCAATGCAATTTTCATCTTATAAAATAAATTTAAAAAATTTTAATTTTCTTGCTGCATAGTTATATTCTTATATCGTCCTGTATAGCTTTAAATTTGCTATATGAAACTCATTTGCTAGAGTTATAAAACTAAAGCTATGTTTATAGGACATTAATTTACAAGTGAATGATTTAGCAAACATGCATAGGTTTTCAATTAGAAAGATATTGCCTTGTTAAGGGGTGAGCTTCCAAAAGCAAAGTGGAATAAAATTATCTATGAAAAATCTGATTTTTCAATTGAATTTTTATTTTTAGATTGATGCTCTTAGAAGACTACACATAAAAATCAAATTGCTATAATGGGGTGTCATTGGTGAAAAAAATTGTGAGTTATAACTTACGCAATAAGGAAAATGAAATCATTTAGCATTTTTTCTTTATTTACAATTACAGTTATGAGTTTTGGTCTAAATCACTTCAATGATAGAATATTTAAGAGAGTTGTCATGAAATAAAAGGATGAACTTAATTAGACATGCACTTATATATCTGCTAATGAAAATGATCCACAAACAACCAAATTCGTGATGATCATTGTACAAGATATGGATTTCGATAAATCATAAAATATTTTAAGCCAAAATGGTAATTAAGAAAATTGTACAAGACATATTTTACAAAAAAATCTCTCAAGAAAAAAACTGCGAGAAGACTAAATGTTACCACTAATATATAAGTTTATAATATCTAGCTATTTAATCTCTAATATGTGAATGTCATGTTCTCTCAATTTTTTTCTTCTTCTTTTATAGATTATGTACATATTTACTAATTTAATGATAAAATATAATTTAATTATTAAAAAAAGTCAAATATATTATTTTAAATAAAAAAATAAAATAAAAATTTAAAAATATTTTATCTTCCTATTTACTATAAAAATATAAATTTCTTTATATTCATAATTTCAACTTCAACTTCAACTTCTACTTAACTACTTTAAAAGGAAAGATGAAGATATTGTCTCATTTCAATTTTCAAACCATCAATAAATTACACTTTTAGAATCTAAATGATTGAAATGCCCTTTTTTATTTTTTTATTTTTAGTTACCAAGAAAAAAAAAATTGAAAGATACTTTAAGGTAAAAAGAAAAAAAGAAATTGATCCATTTTTGGTGTGATACTATATAATATATAAAACCTTATGAACTCAAATGTCACGTAAAGAAACCAAAAGGAGTCTTCAATAATTATGAAGAATTGACTTTGTGTTTCTGAGATATACGGCTCTGATTTTTCTCGATCACTGTGAATTCAATGTGTTTTTTAAACCTAGATTCATGCGAGTGAAACTCCAATACGACGTCGCAGCCTCACTCCATTGATCCTCTTTAGGTTTTTCCTCTACAGCTCTCCATTGAGTCTATCTGCTATTTGTGTGATCGCTAAGCTAGAACAAGTGAGAAAGTCCTCCAGAAAGCAACCATGACAGGTAATTCCCCTGAAAGACTTTATTTTCCCACAAATTTGAGATTATTTGACCTCTTTTCGTGATTTTTCTTTCGATATTTGAGCTGTTGTTTTATAGGTGTAACATTTTTAGTATCCGAGCTATTCCGTAGTATTTTTTATCACTTTTTTTATGCAATCGGACGAAATCCAGTAACAAAATTGAATCTTTTTTTTTTATTAAAATAGGACTCTGTATACCCAATTTTCCATTCTCATGTACATATAAAGTAACATATTTTGACTTCAACACTTACCTACACATTTAAGCTTGTGAAAAACCCTGAGAATATGTGTTAGGCATATGTTATACAGAATTTGAATATATTGGTGTGTATACAGTTGAATTCAATGATTGCAATCATTGTATCCGTCTTATTAGAACTTTGGACTAGACTATGTGCAGGAACAAGAGATGGAAATCGAAGCATTGGAAGCAATTCTTATGGATGAATTTAAAGGTTCATAACCATCCTCATCAATAAGTTGTAGCTTCTTTTTGCTCTATGTCAAATCATATTGGATAACTTTGTTGTGGTGGTTCTGTTAGAAATTCACTCCAGTGAAAGTGGGCTAAACACTTCAAATCGATGCTTCCAAATTACTATTTCTCCTCAGGTACGTTGTAATTTTGGTATTATTTACTGCGTGGCTATTCAAAATTGATGTTGGTGCATATTCTATTAGTAGTTGAGCTTCTGTTTGGCCTTGTCTATTGTTGCACTAGCGAAAAGGAACTTAGCATCTTATTGGTTACTTCACCAGTGGTATTTGTGCTGTTTTGATTACTATTATCGCACTTCTTATAACTTTGCTTTTTGTACAGGAGGATGATGAAGAATTAACACAATCATCAGGTTTTGCTATTTGTCTCACAGTTATTTCCTCTGCAGCTCTCTTCTTTACTTATTTTTCATCAAGTAATGAACTCCTTCTAACAATGATTGGTATCAAATTGTTGGTGCAGTTCGACTGGCTTTAATATTCTCTCACACAGAAAAATATCCAGATGAACCTCCACTTTTGAATGTGTCAAGGTAATTTAACCTTGCACTTGGGTACACCATCCTGGGACCTGTAGTATTTTATTTTTAGTATACATTGTTCTTCCAATGCTACATCATTACAAAGAGAATCATCTGTGTGCTCTTTTGTTGCTTGTAATTCAAATTGGACATTTACCCATAGTTCAATATATTGTAAATGGCATGTCCTTGATGTAGTTTCTTACAAAGATGACAAGTTATAGGGAGAGACTAAATAAATAATGAACTTAAATTTTAACGTGCTCCAGCAAACTTTAATCCAGAAATGAGTGATCCATAATTGTGTATTTGAAACAGCTTACAAGCTTCACTAATAGCAGCTGTTAGTAGAACTAATTTTTATGTAAACATAACAGGATGTTTAACTATCTTAGTTTTGCTTTACTATTATGATGTGATATTAGAAAATTTGTGCAACTAATACATCTAATTTCTCTCACTTGTTTCTTTAGTTTAAAAGGAATTCATTCTGGAGATCTTAAAATATTGAAAGAGAAGCTTCACCAAGAGGTATGTTTCAAACCTGATATATGCAATGCTCTCCCAAGTAAATATTGTTTCCTCTGCTAGTTAAAATTTGGCTGATTATTGTGGCAGTGGCTCTGACCCCACCCGGAAGGCTCCAAAAAGAAGACTTATTCTCTCCATCTTTCCCGTCTTTAATATTTAGCTACTGATGTGGAATAATTTATAGAATTGACGAGTGTTGTTCTTTTTTAAATTCACGCACTTGTTTTTTATGTCTTAGCTTCTTCTATGAATGGTTGCATTCACAGGCTGTTGAGAATCTTGGCATGGCCATGATCTACACATTGGTATCATCAGCTAAAGACTGGCTATCTGAAAGATTTGCTCAAGCGACAGAGGAAGGTGTTGTAGACGACGAAGCCACAAAAGAGGAAGTATGGTTTTTCTTTTCCCTATTAAGTTGTTGCATGCAGAATGAGCACTGCAAACTTGAAAACTCATAAATCAAAGAATTCAGTGATTTTGGCACATGAATCATGAATTCCCAACTTCTATGAGTAGACAAAACCAGTGTTATCAAAGGTGAAAAGCACAAAAAGCTCTTAGGCCAATTTGGGATTTAAGCACAAAGGGCGAATAAAATGTGGGCTTCAATGAAGATTGAAGAAAGGCGCATATTTGAGAAAAAAAATATGTATATGTAGTCCAAGACTAAGAATTATAATAAAAAATAACAGATATATGAACAAGAAAAGAATTATGCTGAAGTGAAATGTCAATTATTTAGTGTCGCCTTTTTAGGATTACGCTCTTTGACAAGGAAAAGTATGTCTTATAGCCTTGCTGAGGACATTGAAGTGCCCATGAAGCGAGGCAAAGCACACAACATGTTTTATGCCTTGCTTCAGGGATTTAGCACGCCTTTGATAACTCTGGACAAGACCTGGTTGCTTTAGTATGATTTTGATTACTTATCCACTCAATAAGAAATGGAAAAGAGGTTCGGGTGACGGGGATATCAACGGCATGTTCTATTCTGACAGTACTTGGAATCAGGCTCCAACATATATTCTTCTAATGTCACTTTATAAGTTGAGCTAAAAATATAGTTCATGTTTTGGCTTAAGAAGGAGCCGCATGGCCAAGATATTGGGCTGTATTTGAAATCTGCCGGAAGTTGTCAACACTGAGTGTAAGTGCTTTTGCTAGTTTGAGCATGAAAGTGATAAGACAATTGTATCTGTCTCTCAGTCAAGGCAGTCGGAGGTGACCAGCACTTCAATTCTTCATTTCTGTTAGTTAGCCTCTCCAGGAAACCTTGTAGGTCTAGCTTGCACCTACATATTTATCAGCAATTCTGTGGTGCTCTGTTGAACTACCTACTGGAAAATCATCAAGTCACTTATAGGTTTTGATTGATTGGCCTTGAATCTTGATCACTTAATGGTTATTGTTCATTTGATTTCAGGTGATAGTACCACATGGAGAAGCAGTTACTGTTGAAACATTCTTGGCATGGAGGGAAAGATTTGAAGCTGAACTAGCTCTGGAAAGAGCCAAGTAAGTTTCTTGCATTTGCTCCTTGGCCAAGGTTGTAGTACTTAAATGGGTCATTGTCATCGACTAAACTAGAAGCACTACACTTTCTGAACTGCCAGTGAAGCTGATATGGTAAAAACAAATCAACTGTTAATCTGTGAAAATCTTAAATCTTGAGCAACTTTAGGGGCACGTTGTTGCCAGAGCATAATTTTTGTTCTTTTTCTTGATTTTGGAGTGCAGAGACTTTTAAACTAGTTTGTGTGTCAGATATTTGGAATTGTTGAATCAACAAGTATCTAGACAGAATGTGTTGATCATTGCCATATTATATTACCTCTTAAAATTCCGTTGCTTTCAACTTTTTTTCTTTAGAAACTTGTGGCTGTCAACTATTTTTCTCTATTTCCTTTTCTCCAAATTTGGCTATTTTGTTCCTGATGTGCAACCATATATCAATGTTCAGATTAATGCCAGATGCAGCACTTTCTGTTTCGAAAGAAAAGAAACTGACAGGGAGGCAATGGTTTGAAAGTGGAAGAGCCAGTGGGGTAATGTATTCTATTGTGTAGTTGTTTCTAAGTTAATTATATGCTGAAATTTAAATAAAAAATAAATAAGATATTTTAATCTCATCGATGCCTATGTTACTGAATTGAAATTTTATAGTGGCTGTCAAAATGATTTGTATTAAAGAGGACACTGAACTATAGTTTCAACTTTGCAGATACTGACTGACCAGAGTTCCATAAGATCATCCCATTATGGGGAGTTTGTCTCTCTTTTTTGTGTCTAATAAATGTGAAGGCAATGTTATATTAATACAAAACGTCCAATTCTCTTTGCTAAAATATATATACTGACATTAGTCTAAGACATGATAACAATGTTCTGATCTTTTTCTGCATTCAACAGGATTGGAAATGTAGATGCAAGCAATTAATACCCTCTGACCTGATTCTAATGAATTCTATAAATATGATCTCACTTTCTCCCTATTATCTTTTGTTTTTGTGCTGTCAGAACTTGTGGTGTTAGAGAGACAAGGGTTATGAGGCTCAGAGAAAAGAAAAACTGTATGATAAAATGTTGCTCTGGGCCCTCTTCCTTTTCCTTCTGATATGAACTATTGCTAGTAATGTTCCCGCCATACATTAATTCGAACGATTAAAATGGTATTCTGCATTCAACTGTTTTGCGAATGATTGCAAGTCACAAGTGTTTGCTGCTTATGCAAAAGTTGTGGGTTCATGATATGGCTATGTGTGCCTGTTGCTAATGGCTTTTTTCCTGTTAACAGAAAGCTGCAGCAGCTACTGTTGAAGAATCTGATGAAGATTTGGATGATATTGATTTTGATGATGATGATTTTGAAGGTCAATTTTCTTATTCTTGTTTGTGTTTTACTTCTGTTTATTTGTTTGTGGATCAAAATGACGTGATTCTCTCTCTCTCTCTCTCTCTCTCTTTGTTTTTTGTGTGTGTGAACAGATGATGAAGAAGATATGCTTGAGCACTATTTGGCCGAGAAAACAGATTCATCTCATTCTTAAAGAAGAGCCAGTTCAGATAACTTGTGTTTATGCTGAACACGGAAGTATTATTTCGCTCATTCCTCAGTTGTTGTAATGAGGTATTGCTGGTTATACCTGTGCCAGTTTTGGCCCTAGATCAGACAGCAACGAGTGCTGAACATGTGTTTATTAGGAGATAAATACAGTTTTTGATTGGTAAAAGATTTGATGATGCTTGTGTATTTCAATTTAAAAGAAGTTCATCTGCTCCCGCAGGGTTTAGACGTGTTCAAGAAACTCTCTTTCTCTGTTGAGTTGAGGGAGGAGATTTACTAATAGAGACCAATAATGGAAGGAGCACGACTAAACGTCTCACTATGAAAGCTTGAATGCTCTAGGCGATTCTAGTGTTTTTGCCGTGTATGAATGACAAAATATAATTAAGTTTCAAAATTACCCCCGTTTCAAAGTGTTGACAATTTCAAATTTCATTTAAGGTTGGTTAATCGTGATGTCTACGCATTTTTGATGTCCTTTCATATAATTTCATTTCTTGGTTCTCCACACTTCCAACTGATTATTGGGTTCTTTTTAACGTGATTTGGTATCCAATACACTCTGTAACTGAGATTCTCAAATGGTATGAGAGGGATTGAATTTATTGTGAAACGATACCATAAGGTTTTGCATTGCATCTGTGTCGATGGGAGGTTGAAGATGTATGCGAATCAATTAAGATGAGGAAAGCAACAGTATATAAGGATGATGCATAGACTTCAATTAGAAATGGATGTTAAATCATATTACTTCCTCTTTTAAGTACAAATAGTTGAGTTATAGACTACGAGACTATGAATGACCACCACAAGTCTTCTTAGGGAGATTTTCCCCTGTACACTTTCTTCTTTGGATCGCTCGAATCATACTCAAGTTGACTGATTCGTGTGAAGTTCCTAATGACTCAGTTTTTGGATTAATTGGTTTGTAAAAATAAGAGTACTTTTTTGGTTCATCTCCATATCTGTAGTTCATAGACACAGAAGCTGCAAGTTTCATGAGACTTTTCTGAGCCTTCTGTAAGACTGTAGTTGTCTTTACTTTAGCTATATAGAAGCCAATAGCATCTAATACCATCCACTTCTCCCCTTGAACCCTACAATCTGGCCACGTTCCATTGGCATTGAAAATGGTGTTCCTGCTTCAACACCAAATGGTCCAAATTTTCATCTATTGTATTTGAATGCAAATCAGGGGGCAATCAAAGTCTATGGAAAGATGGTGGTTTAATTCAATTTTGTTTAAGAAGGAGTTCGAACGCAGGTGTGGGCTAAATAAATCAATGGGCAGTTTTGGTCCTAGTGAAAATACCAGCGAAGTTTGTCTTCATTTAGCACAACTTCATTCCGCTCGGGCAGGTACCGGAAATTTTCATTAGAAAGCAGTTTCATCCCCCGAAATCGACAGAAAGGCTCCGGACGAGTTGCTTCAGGTAAGGAGAAAGCATTAGATGCAGGAGCAGAAAGCAACTCTAAAGAATAGAAAGAGGAACGGGAATCGTCGAATTGAAAACCCCCCTCGCCACTGCTTTCGCTGACCCTATCCACCTCTTTTGCGGAATACCAGAAAAAGAGATGAATTAGCAGATCATAGGGCTAAGTCGAAGCATGCCTGAACCTTCTTCGTCGGAGACTGAGTTAATATATAATCTCACTTTGGAGACTTCCCTTCGAGATAGGTAGGACATGGTGCTACTGCTAAAAGTAGTAGATCTTATCATAGGACTGCATATACCATCGGACAATAATAGTCGCTAACGCCCATCAGGTATTCTTCTGGAATTTGCAACTTAATTTGGAATTGAGATTCACGTATTGTTAGGGGCGACAAAATTAAACCTAACTCCCCCCCCTCCCCTCCCCTATCCCAACTCGTTGAAATTTGGACAGGTTATTTATTAACTCAGTCCATTTAAAATTGAGTTGATATGCAACGACTCTAGAGAGATTTTGTCAAAATACTTTTAAAATAGTCTTTTTAATTTGATATATTTTATAAATTCAAAACAAATAAAAATATAATTTAATTAAGTACCAAAATATTGAAAAAGAACAAATGAAATAGATAAAACTTAATAAAAATTGGGTCTGAATCTTGACCTGCTCTATAACTCATCATCAACTCGTTTTGATCCAAACAAATTCGGATTAGATTGGATTGGACGTTGACCCAATATCTACATAAGTTTCCCATTGTTGTATTGATTCATTATGATCCATGCAAATTTGACTCAATTTGTTCAATTGTCACCCTTGCTTATGGGCATTAAAATTTGTAGTAATAACAAAATTTGACGGCAAAAGAGCCCCCAAAAGTAAAGAATTCAAGTTTTACACACTTATTAAGGTACTTTTAAAATCAAATTTTGTGAAGTGTCATACGTTAGGTGAGGGATAGGTGTCTCCTTATATTCACTTTATGAGCTAATTATTTACATCAAAGACCCGTTCATTGACATAGTATTAATTCAATCCTATCGTTAGTTTGTCCCACGAATTGTTTTCGGTATGTGTTGGGGAAATTTCATTCTCTTGAACTACCTAATGTCCATTTTTTAATTAAGAAAGCGTGCGAAATTAAATTTATTTATTTTTAATCGGACGTCCCCGAAGGGACAATAACTTGATAATTGGATAATTAGTCTATTTTTTAAATTTAAAAAACATACAAGATTAATTAATAATCTGATAAATAGTATGATTAATCTATTTTTTTAATTAAACAATATGCAAAATTAATTAATAATCTAATAAATAATAATCCCTCCCTCTCATTTTGCGGGCCATCTTACTGCGTCATGGCCATACTTTTGATCTAAGAAGACGCGTCCTCCATTTCGTCATAATTGCAATAACTTCTCACGTGAAATAAGTAAATTATTGCTTTAGCCAAACTCCTGCCAACTCTGCTGCTTAACTGTTCTTCCATATAGCACCGTTGTTCTCTGTTTCTTTTTCCATCATCTATGGCGCAAGAAGAGGCGTTCACCAATGGCCAATCGAAGAAATCATCGCCGGGAATTCCATTGAGGACTCGTATTGCCTTATCCTTCGTCTCTGTCGTTACCGATTATTCTCGCCGTCAAAATGGCACCGTTAACCGCCGGCTTCTAGGGATCTTCGGCCTTAAAACTTCCCCCAATTCTAATCCAGTTAACGGCGTTATGACCTTCGACGTCACTGTAGATCCTTCCCGAGATCTCTGGTTCCGCCTCTTCGTTCCAACTACCGATGAATCCCGGAATTTGAGTTCGCTTCCGGTCATTGTGTTCTTTCATGGCGGAGGATTTGTTTATCTCAGCGCGGATACCAAGTCGTACGACGTTCTTTGCCGTCGTTTCGCGAGTGAATACCCGGCTGTCGTTGTCTCCGTTAATTATCGTTTGGCTCCGGAACACCGGTATCCTGCGCAGTACGATGATGGTTTTGATGTGCTCAAATTCCTTGACGATGAGAAGAACCGTGGGCTATTGCCGGAAAATACCAATTTGTCGTGCTGCTTCCTTGCCGGAGATAGTGCCGGTGGAAACCTCGCTCATCACGTGGCCAAACGAGCATCGGAATTGACATCGACCTTCCATGCAGTGAAGGTAATTGGACTGGTGGCTATCCAACCCTTTTTTGGAGGGAAGGAACGAACGGAGGCAGAACTAAGACTAGTAGATGTTGACGCATTGATATCAGTGACACGAACAGATTGGATGTGGAACGCATTCCTGCCACCAGGTGAAGGGATGGACCGGGACCATGAGGTTATTAATGTTTGCGGCCCAAGGGCTGTTGACATATCAAAGCTGGACAACTTTCCACCAACGATGGTAGTGGTGGGTGGTCTTGATCCCCTTCAAGATTGGCAAAGGAGGTACTATGAGTGGTTAAAGATGTCTGGTAAAAATGTTCACGTCTCAGAGTATCCAAATATGATGCATGCTTTCTACGTTTTTTCTGAGGTTCCTGAATCTACCGAACTAATTCTTGAGATTAAGGACTTCATTCATAAGCAATGCTCGAAGGTTGTGAAGAATTGATGTGCCATGGTTAACTAACCAAGATATCAAATCATGTGTAGTTATTATAGGGTTCTCATGGAACTTAAAACAAGTACACAGGCATATATTCATGAGGACCGATTTGTATGTAGTGTTGTTGTAATAAACAAATTGTTTCTACTTTCTATATTTATGCTCAATTTTTAATGTTATGAACCAAGTTCAACTCAATATGGATATCAAGGCCACTAAAGTAGTTATTCAGCTGAAAAGTGCTATCGGGCTGAGAACACGTAATAGGGCAAGTTAATTTGAGATCTGTGTCGAGTCGTGGGCGTGAAAAGGCAATAATGTTGAGTGATTTAGGGGTTATGCAAATTATGGAGAAAAAATGTCTAAGTCCTCTCATCCTTTTTTGAGCTTCACATCTCTTTCCTAATTATCTTTTTCAATAATTTCATTGTTTTAATAGTTCATTTGTTTCTTTGTTAATTCTGTTTTTTATGGTAACTTTAAGTTTAGTGATTATAATACTTGAATATTTTTATTGTGAAATTGAAGTTGTTACATTAATGGTATCATTAACGTACTCTAATGGTGGTATTAGATTGATTTAGTGGCAACAGTGATCCAGAGGACTGGATTTATGAGGCAGAGCGATACTTCACTTTCCTAGGCTTCTCTGAGGAATACTGGCTACCTCTTCCTTCCTTATATCTTGATGGTGAGACCTTTGAGTGGTTCCGTTGGATGTTTCGCAACAAATAAATTTTTTATTGGAATCATTTTAAGAAGAAGTTAGTCCTGCGTTTTCAGAAACAAACCCATGCAACGTTTTCTGTGCTGGATGCTCAAATTTCCAGTATTTTTGCTTTGGTTCAGAAGATGTCTCAACAAGTTCTAGTAGAAGATGCAGGGGTTAGTGCTACTACAGTCCTTAACCGAGAGATTGCTTCTCGGTTGGCCACAGAAAACTCAAGCCCCGACTCCCTGTGTATACTGTCGTGAGCCATCCGAAGATAAGTCATGTGGACAATCTTTTTGATGAAATGTCACTGGAGTTTTCACCAAAGTAGTAGAGGAAATTTCTTCCGCTTCTAACTTTGTAGCTGATTTGAATAATATTCAGTCACCTAAGGTTCTCAACGAATTTTTTCATAGTTGCTATACCAAGATAGTCGCAGAGGTGTACCCCGAGACTATAATCCAAATGCTTGATGAAGAATCTCGAGACCTTGAATGCAGGGATGTCCAACTGTTGGATGAATGTGTCCTACCAGATATGTTAGAGGTACACTACTAATACTTCTCTGGATCATGGCTCTAGTGAACAGAAAATTGTATTTGAGACATTCGATGCCAAGTGTCTTCCTGAGTTTTCCTTGGAGCCTGAGATTGTTAAGGATCTATATCTGGATGATTTTTTTCTTAAGGTTGAGGATAGAATTCCACCAAGTAACATACCTTCGGATGAAATGTTGCTTTTTGTGGAACATGGAAACACTATGCATGGATTCAATGCTCACAATATTTTGTGTTCATGATATGGCTATGCGTGCCTGTTGTTAAATAGTTTTTTATTTCTGTTAACAGAAAGCTGCAGCAGCTACTTCTGAAGAATCTGATGACGATTTGGATGATATTGATTTTGAAGGTGAGTTTTCTTATTCTTGTTCGTGTTTTACTTCTGTTTATTTGTTTGTGGATCAAAATGACTTGATTATTTTCTCTTTAATTTTTTTTTGTTGTGTGTGTGTGAACAGATGATGAAGAAGATATGCTCGAGTACTATTTGGCCGAGAAAGCAGATTCATCATCTCATTCTTAAAGAAAAACCAGTTCAGATAACTTGTGTCATTGTTGCAGTGAGGAATTGCAGGTTATACCTGTGGCTGTTTTGGCCCTAGATCAGACAGCACCGAGTGTTGAACATATGTTTATTAAGAGAGAAATACACTTTTTGATTTGTGAAAGATTTGATGACGCTTGTGTATTTCAATTTAAAAGTTGTTCATCTGCTCCCTCTGGGTCCAGATATGAGAGGGATTTGCATTTGCGTCTATTGCAGATGTACCAAATCAATTAAGATGAGTAAAAAAGCAGTGTATAAAGGTAAACCATACTCTAAAACGAGAAATGGATGTTAAATCATATTACTTTTATCTTTTAGTACATGAGACTGAATGAACAGAAGTCTCTAAGGGAGAATCTTCCCTTTACACTTCTTAATCAGACTCAAATTGACTGATTCATGGTGAAGTTCGTTATGTTCCAGTTTTTGGATTAATTGGTTTGTAGAAATAAGAGTACTTTTTTGATTCATCTCCATATCTGTAGTTCATAGACACAGAAGTTGCAAGTTTCATGAGACTTCGTTGAGCCTTCTGTAAGACGACTGTTGTCGTCTTTAGTTTAGCTATATAGAAGCCAATAGCATCTAAATACCATCCACTTCTGCCCTTGAACCCAACAATCTGGCCACCTTCCATTGGCATTGAAAATGGTGTTCCTACTTCAACACCAAATGGTCCAAATTTTCGCTTGTTGCTGCTAAAAGTGAGGGATCTTATCACAGGACTGCCACCACATACCACCGGACAATAATAGCCACTAACGCCTGTTAGGTATTCTTCTGGAAATTGCAGCATAATCTGGAATCGAGATTCACTTATAGGCATTAAAATTCCAAGTAATAACAAGATTTGACGGCAAAAAGGCCAACAAGAGAGAAAAGTTCAAGTTTAATACACTTTAAATTATCAGAGTATGTACTAAAATGTGTCACCTGCGCAGTTTTATTGCCTCCAACTCCGCCATGTTTCTCTGCTTGATAAGGGTTGCCATTTGGGTCATAAACCACAGCAATGGAGTCTATGCAAAGAGAATAAACAAGGGTAATTTCTCTTACTCCATTGAAACTACCATCATCCCATGGGCTTCCACCATGACCACCCCATGATCCAAGAACAATTCTCTTCTTTATTTCGCTTCCTTCATCCTTCTCCACCCTCTACACGCAGTTTTTCCGCACAATATTAGTCCATCAATTTTAAAATACCATAGCCTAAACAAATAGAACTTACATGTGTACCGAGATGGATAAAAAATTTGAATTTTGTAAGTTACCTTGTCCATCACCGTAAATGCAAAGATATACGCCAAAAGTTGATTTCAAGAAAGGACCTGTTTTATATAGTGGCAGAAGTCGAGCCATGGTAGTGTTTATATAGTTTTGTAGCAGGACGTATCTAATTCCCCTTTTTTCAGTTCTTCAGAATCTTAGCTTTACATCTTTCCTATAGGCACTAGAGGAAACATTGCAAATCTTATCATGATTGAAACTTTTGACAAGAATCAGATGCGTATGGCAAAGGTGACAGAGACAGAGATGGCATCACCTGGTACAGGGGTGGAGCCGGGATACCTTGAGGGGTTTCATATGAACCCACTTCCTTGAAAAATTTCACTATACATGAAGTCAAAAGTGAAATTGAACATCTTTAACAGTGGTTATTCCAATTTCCAATAATCACCAATGCACCTTTTTGTATCACTAAAAGATGATTCCTTTACTTGTACCAGCACTAAGAGAAGCTGAAATATGTACAGCGAATAAGTCTTTCAGATAGTTCCCCTATGACATGAAAGGGAGCTGATAAATTTAGGAGACGAAAGTTCCATCCCAAATTCTGGGAATAGCATGCAAAACCCGACCATCACAAAATGGAGTTGACAGATAAGGGGGCTGGATCAACCAAATTCAGCTTTACTTTCACAAAAGTATAATATTTCAAACCAAAATATGATAAGCTCGTCCGACTGTAAAGTGATAATGAGAACTACTGCAAGTAAAAGACATAACAAGAACAGGCAATGCATATATGTCCAACGTATTACTCATTGATATTTGTTGGCTCTCATATCACTACATCTTCAGGCAGAGGTGAGGGCTGGCTCCATTTTAGTTCAAAGCTCATACTAGCATTCTCTGCAGAGGAAGCATTTGGAAATAGCGACATTTTAACACCTAAATAATGTCGCCAACATTTCTTTGAGTAATATTTACAACAGCTAGGAGTCTTCTCTTTGTTCAGTATCTTGCCCTGTATGAACTGTATTCCACAAAAAATAACAATAAGTCCTATCCACTGTAGTGATAGAAAGCATTGAAGAACCAGAAAGTATGAATTAAGGATCCAATCAAGAAAGAGGTCATCTTACCACAAGGAGGTCACTTGTGAGAGATGTCTTCCAGGTAAGAGTGTTTGGGTGAAAATCCCGCAAGTGACTATTGAGAAGATTTTCCAACATTCTTGCTGATTTAGTCATTTGTATCTTGTATGCTCCAAAATGAGGAAGATGAAGCCCTCTAAATTCCTCATAGATATTCACATCCTATAAATGCCACATGAATAAATAAGCAAATAATAGAACATATGAGAAATCCATATCAATCATTGTTGATCAGAAATTTGACAAGTTTGAAACCTGTTTGGAGGCAAGAAACAACTTGAAACCTTTGCCATCAAACCCTTCAATGAATTTCTGCACCAACTTCTGTTCTGCGGATTTCAAGTGAAGGTTCACTTCTTGCAACTGTGAAGCATTCATGGAAGAAAATGGTAGCTCGGCACCAGTATATTCAAATGAAAGTAGATTTGGTGCATCAATGTTGGCTTCCTTTAGTTTGTGGCACCTTATCAGAGAGAGTTTCTTCAACTTGCCACTCAATATTGTAATTCTGTGTAATGCATGGCATTCCAATAGAAACAGTTTTTCAAGTAATGGGAAGTGTGAGATATGTTCCTGAAAGAACTTATCTGACATATTTCCGTGCTTCAAAGTCAAATTCTTGAGATTTCTGCACCCTGCTAAAATAAATTTGCACCTTGAAGATCTCTTCCCATAGAACAAAAACGTCTCAACATTGGGTGCCTCAAGTTTGACCGACCTGAGGTTGCATCGCTCGTGTACCTCAAACCTATTTAGTTTAGGCAGAGATGAAACATGCAAGAATTTAAAACCATAGCAATTGATCAGGCGCATATCCTCAATCAAAGGGCAGCCTTGGACAAAATTATGGACAATATTCTCATCGATATGCATTGCTTTCATAGATAACTCCCGCAGGTTATGGAGCTTTATGGCAGTAGAATCACTCACTCCACATCCATAGAGCTTCAATGAAGTTATTGTCCTGGAAGCAAAGACAACCTGAGGCAGAGAATAAAATGTCCCATCCATTTTCGCATGGACGTCAAGCTCATTAACATTCTTGTCAGTAGCAACAGAAATCCAGTGATCCATAAAGGGAGCCAAAAGATGAACAGAAAAGAAGACATGCAGCCTGAACTTTTGTATACTTGGCACCTGGTTAACTCTGGTTGCTAAGGCATTCTCAACAAACAGAATGAACTTCTGTATAAATGGGAGCTCTGCATCCCCCAGGGATTCCTCAAACAGCTGTTTAAAAATTGAGCTCTGTTTCTCCACTGGTAGAGGTTGGAGATGATCCCATTTATCTGCAGCATTTGCACATTGAAAGCGCCTCTGATCAAAATCAAAAGATGTGAAAGATTCCCAAATGGCCTTCCACTTCTTAGACAAAATACTTGTCCTTGCCAAATCTGCTGGCCAGCGGAGAAGACAGAGGATGTGATGTAAAATGTGTTCAGGCAACTCAGAGATCCTGTCCACATTGTTGGTGATCTCTGTCATCTTTCCCTTCTTTCTATTGACCTTTCTTTGTGTCCTGCTTTTTTGTTTCCTTTTCTTCATTAGCACCACCCGTCTTTGCCAAATCCAGAGACCCTTCATTTGGTTTGACTATAGAGCTTCAGAGATCACACTGTCGCCAAAAATTCATGTTCAGATTTGAGAAAGAAAACTCCATTTCTTATCAGGTGAGGACAATGAGAAGACCAAATCTGTAGTGTTAGCACAAACCAAAACCCCAAAGAGACCCAAAAGGAAAAACAACTGGAATAAATCAATGTAAGAAAACATAAGGAAAGGTATCAATCAATCTTTATAAGCAGGTTATTAACACAAAATTTAAAAAAAAAACAAATGATTTTACTAATACTTGTGCCAAATAACATGATAGAATGCAAAGTAACCAAAGCATAACTATCTTAATCAGCCTGAAACCCTATCACAATTTGATCGTACCATTTGGCAGAATCTAGAACTATTGATTTGGCAAAACATTAGTGTAGAGCTTTAGACATCACACTGTCGCCAAAACATCTTGCTCAGATTCGGAAAGAGAACTCCATTTTGTTAAAGCCTCCATTTCTCATTGCTTGAGGGAAATCAGAAGACCAGATCAGTAGTTTCAGGGTATAACGACCAAATTAAAACCCCAAAGAGACCTAACAGGAAAAAAATCCAAAATAGGAAAGATATCGATCCAAAAACCCTTTCTGATTTTACTGACATTTGTACAAAATAACGTATGCATAAACATCATAGAGTGACAAGAAACAGGGGATAATAGTAGTTCAGTTGTTTCACCTTGTCGACGAGATATCAATTATCTACCTTCTGATCCCCTCCCTAATTTCCCCTTCTCCTAACCCTATATATAATTTTCTTCTTAAAATTAACACAGAATCCGAAGAAACCTAAGCATAACCATCTTAACAACCCTGAAAACCTAAATGCCAAATGGAGTAACAATCTGATCGTAACGTTTCGTAGAAAAAATCTCAGAGAAAATCAAGGAAAAGAGCGAAATTACCTGTGGTGGCTGCAGATACTTGGAATTAGAGAAGAGGAACTGTGTTGATTGGAGACCTTTTTGACGGTCGAGAACTCTAAATATTTATAGAGGGAAGTCAAAGGGTGTCAAAATGAACCCAAATATAGGTAACCTGCCCAATCCGCTCAAAATTTTATGGGTTGGGCTCAAGATAGTTTGAATTGGGCTCAATCTCAACCCATTCAAACCTTAACTCATTTTGAAAGAATCTTCAACTGAGCCAATTTAATCTTCAATTTCAACCCGTTCAAGGCTCTTTACTTGCTTTGATGTAATGTATGTTTTCTATCTATTTTATATGACAATACTACAAATACAGCAAAGAAGTCATAAGATAGTTCCCCTATGATATGGAAGGGAGCTGATAAAATTTAGGAGACAAAACTTCCATCCCGAATTGTCCGAATAGCATGCAAAAACTGACCATCACAAAATGGAGTTGACCTTGGTCAGACAGATAAGGGGGCGGGATAACCAAATTCAGCTTTACTTTCACTAAAATATAATATTTTGAACCAAAATATGATAAGCTCATTATAAAATGATAATGAAAACTACTACAAATAGATGGCAGAATAAGAATGGGTAATGCATATATGTCCCATGTATTACTCATTGATATCCGTTGGCTCTCTTATCACTACATCTTCAGGCAGAGGTGAGAGTTTGCTCCATTTTAGTTCAAAGCTCATACAAGGATTCTCTACAGAGGAAGCATTTGCAAACAGCGTCATTCTAACACCTTCTAAATAATGTCGCCAGCATTTCTTTGAGTAATATTTACAACAGCTAGGAGTCTTCTCTTTGTTCAATATCTTGCCCTGTATGAACTGTATTCCACAAAAAATAACAATAAGTCCTATCCACTGTAGTGATAGAAAGCATTGAAGAACCAGAAAGTATGAATTAAGGATCCAATTAAGACAGAGGTCATCTTACCACAAGGAGGTCACTTGTGAGAGATGCCTTCCAGGTAAGAGTGTTTGGGTGAAAATCCCGCAAGTGACTATTGAGAAGACTTTCCAACATTCTTGCTGATTTAGTCAATTGTATCTTATATGCTCCAAAATGAGGAAGATGAATCCCTCTCAATTCCTCACAGATATTCACATCCTACAAATGCCACATGAATAAATAAGCAAATAACAGAACATATGAGAAATCCATATACAATCTTTGTTGATCAGAAATTTGACGAGTTTGAAACCTGTTTGGAGGCAAGAAACAACTTGAAACCTTTGCCATCAAACCCTTCAATGAATTTCTGCACTAACTTCTGTTTTGGGGATTTCAAGTGAAGCTTCACTTCTTGCAACTGTGAAGCATTCATAGAAGAAAATGGTAGCTCGGCACCAGTATATTCAAATGAAAGTAGATTTGGTGCATCAATGTTGACTTCCTTTAGTTTGTGGCACCTTATCAGAGAGAGTTTCTTCAACTTGCCACTCAATATTGTAATTCTATGTAATGTATGGCATTCCAACAGGAACAGTTTTTCAAGAAATGGGAAGTGCGAGATATGTTCCTGAAAGAACTTATCTGACATATGTCCATGCTTCAAAGTTAAATTCTTAAGATTTCCGCACCCTGCTAAGATAAATTTGCACCTTGAAGATTTCTTCCCATAGAACAAAAATGTCTCAACATTGGGTGCCTCAAGTTTGACCGACTTGAGGTTGCATCGCTCATGTACCTCAAACCTATTTAGTTTAGGCAGAGAAGAAACATGCAAGAATTTAAAACCATAGCAATTGATCAGGCGCATATCCTCAATCAAAGGGCAGCCTTGGACAAAATTATGGACAATATTCTCATTGATACGCATTGCTTTCATAGATAACTCCCGCAGGTTATGGAGCTTTATGGCAGTAGAATCACCCACTCCGCATCCATAGAGCTTCAATGAAGTTATTGTCCTGGAAGCAAAAACAGCTGGAGGCAGAGAATAAAATTTCCCATCCATTTTTGCATGGACGTCAAGCTCATTAACATTCTTGTCAGTAGCAACAGTTATCCAGTGATCCATAAAGGGAGCCAAAAGATGAACAGAAAAGAAGACATGCAGCCTGAACTTTTGTATACTTGGCATCTGGTTAACTCTCGTTGCTAAGGTATTCTCAACAAACAGAACGAACTTCTGTACAAATGGCAGCTCTACACCCCCAATGGATTCCTCAAACACCTGTTTAAAAATTGAGCTCTGTTTTTCCACAGGTAGAGGTTGGAGATGATCCCATTTATCTGCAGCATTTACACATAGGAAGCGCCTCTGATCAAAATCAAAGGATGTGAAAGATTCCCAAATGGCTTTCCACTTCTTAGACAAAACACTAGTTCTTGCTAAATCTGCTGGCCAGCGGAGAAGACAGAGGATGTGATGTAAAATGTGTTCAGGCAACTCAGAAATTCTGTCCGCATTAACTGCTCTTTCATCTGTGTTGGTGATCTCTGTCATCTTTCCCTTTTTTCTATTGACGTTCCCCTGTGTCCTGCCTTTTCGTTTCCTTTTCTTCATTAGCGTCCCGTCTTTGCAAAATCTACAGACCCTTCATTCGGCAAACAATAAGTGTAGAACTTTAGAGATCATACTGTTGCCAAAAATTCATGTTCGCATTTGACAAAGAAAACTCCATTTTGTTAAAAACGACATAAGTAAACTCCATTTCTTATCAGGTTAGGGCAATGAGAAGACTAAATCTGTAGTTTTAGAACAAACTAAAACCCCAAACAGACCCAAAAGGAAAAACAAATGGAATAAATCAATGGAAGAAAAAATAAGGAAAGGTATCAATCAATCTTTAACCTTTATCAGAAGGTTATTAAAACAAATTACTAATGATTTTACTAGCATTTGTGCCGAATAACATGATAGAATGCAAAGTAACCTAAGCATAACCATCTTAATCAGCCTGAAACCCTATAACAATTTGATCGTACGATTTGGCAAAATCTAGAACGATTGATTTGGCAAAAAATAAGTGTAGAGCTTTAGACATCACATTGTTGCCAAAAAATCTTGTCCAGATTCGAGAAAGACAACTCCATTTTGTTAAAGCCTCCATTTCTCATCACTTCAGGGGAATGAAAAGACTAAATCAGTAGTTTTAGGGTGTAACGACCAAATTAAAACCCCAAAGAGACCTAAAAGGACAAAAAAAAAAAGGAAAGATATCAATCAATTTTAACCTGCATCAGCAGGTTATTTAAACAAAAAACCTAATGATTTTACCAAAATAACGTATGCATTAACATTATAGAATGTAAGAAACAGGGGATAATAGTAGTTCAGTTGCTTCACCTTGTCGACGGGATTTCAATTATCTAGCTTCTAATCCCTTCCCTAATTTCCCCTTCTCCTAACCCTATATGTAATTTTCTTCTTCAAATTAACACAGAATGCAAAGAAACCTAAACATATCCATCTTAACAAGCCTGAAACCCTAAATGCCAAAAGGAATAACAATTTGATCGTATCCTTTCGTAGAAAAGATCTCATAGAAAATCAAGGAAAAAGGACAAACTACCTGCGGTGGCCGCAGATACTCGGAATTTGGAAAAAGGAACTGTGTTGATTGGAGATCTTTTTCACGGTCAAAAACCTCTGAATATTTATAGAGGGGTTTGATGGTCTCAACAATGAATTTTTTTTTGTTTAGCAAAAACACTATGAATTTTTTTATAAAAAAAAATTTTAATTCAAAAGTCATTTAATTATAATTTTTTTATTTAAAGTTATTTATCATTAATTTTTAATTTAAAATTTATTTAACTATGAGTTTTTTTTAAAAAAATCACTCAATTATAAATTTTTTAACTTATAAAAATACTAAATTTATTTAATTAATTTTTTAATAAAATTTATTGACATAAAAGTTTTATTTAAAAAATAAATTTTAAAAAATAAAAATATTATTTTATCTAAATATATTTTGAGTTAGTAGCTGGTGCATATATATTTTCGATTAATACCTCAAACGTCCAGTGATGTAGTGTTTTTTTTCCTTTGTGTTAAATTTTGGCCTTGGTCCGTTTTATTTCCAAAAAAAAGGCATTCACATCATCTGAGGGTAGGAGTCTAAAAAAGTCGGCCCATGAGTATCTACACATATATCTACTAGTTATCGTCCTTTTATTTTCGAAAAATAATCTTCCCATGCACGCAGCCTTGGAAAATGTGCAGTTCCGACTCAAGTTCTCTCAAATTGGATCCTAAACTTGGCACCATTTTGTAAGTTGGAACTTAAACTTTCAGAGTGCACAAATAGGACCCTCAACTTGGCAATTCCTGAACAAGTAGACACAGGTGCTGACGTGGCACAGTGAGTGCAGTACACTCGCAGAGGGGGCGCGTGAAAACCTTATTTTTTACCATTGTAACCGAAAAATAGATAATTTGACCATTTTACCCTTGCTATATTTCTATTTATGTATATTATTTATTTTCAAATTAACATACACTTTCTTCTTCTTCATTTTATTAAAAATG
>JAOTQJ010000072.1:29305419-29317635 GCA_025642045.1 Solanum sejunctum | reverse complement strand
TATTTATTGGTTTCCTAATTATCCGTAAAATTAGGTGGCGACTCTGTTTTTCCTTTCGAATTTCGAGAATTGGTTTTGCTCAAATTAATTGAGTTTAAATCAATTTTTGATTTTCGAATTATTTTTCTTTTCAAAAAGCCATTTTTCGGCATAACAACAAGTGACAGTTAAATTAGTTTTATACTTCTACAAAAGAATGAAATGCTGTTTTTACATATTAAAAAATGTACTTACGACAAAAATGCACTTGAAAAAACACATGTAATGAAATCGGTCAATCTAGTATTTTTACGTTTAAATTCGACATATACTTCAAACTTAACTAACTGCTCTTTTTATTCCATATTAGTAAATTTATGAGACGTTGAATACCTATTAAAAAAATTATAAGAATAATAAATATACATTATTTAATAAAAATATAACTATTATGCGAATTAATTACGATTCACAACTAAATTTTAGCTGTCTTTCTCCTCTATTCGTCGCTCTTGCCTCTCTCCTCTTATATACTTATGTAGATACAAATCATCAAATACAAACTATATACATATATAAAATTATATGACAAATATATAAATATAGGCAGCCTCTCTTATCCCTCTCTGCTCTCGCTCGCTTGCCTTTCTCCTTCTTCTTCTTATTTTGCTTGCCAGATATATAAATACGTATGTATATCAATTATAAATTATACACATACATATGCAATTATATGATAGATATACATATACAATTTGGCTCTTTCCACTCTCTTGCTCGATTCTCTCCAATCCCACTTGCTAGATATATCGATACTTGTGTATACTAATTACATATATATAACTATTTGACAAATATACATATGTAATTCGCCTCTCTCCTCCTTCTAACATATAACTATGAATCGTAATTAGCTAACTATAGCTATGAAGCATAATTATGATATTTTTAAATTGTTATATGCTATAATTCCTAAAAAATATTATTAAAAAATCAAGGATATAATTAAATTATATTTTTCACTAAATTTATCTCCTAAAAAATATAAAATTTTATTAAAAAGGACCAAATATAATAAAAATTAAATATTTGTTTTTTACTTTAAATAATTTAATTATTTTAGAAAATAAAAAAAATCTCAAAAGTTCATTTAATATAAGATTGATGGAGTATTATTCAATTGTGAATGACAATGAGGTTTCAATTAATAACATGGTTAGATTTACTTATGAGATTTTACTGAATATGTTATTATTGTTATTTGTTAGATCCATGTAGAGTTTCATGAGTGCTTAAGCACTAATTGACCTCAACCTAAAATATGTTAATATATAAAAATATATTAAGAAACCTATATAATTAATAAGCAAGAACTCAATAAATAATCATTGAATGTGGCTTTTTAATTAGCAGTAATAAAGCTGCGGCACAAGTCGTGGAATCAATTAACAATAGAAGTCTAGATTAATAATAACATTATTATATTTTTAATTTTAAATTATTCAAAAAACATCGAATATACTCAATTTGTTCTGATAATTTCGACACCGTAGTTTATTACTAATATATTTTAATTTTTAAATTATATACTTCATTCTTTTTTTTATGAAATTATAAATTCTTTCATTCGGGTAATAGCGTATATTTAAGGTAATCATCATCACCTACACATTACATCTCGACACAGTGAAACGTGTAATCACACCACAAGTAACTTTTTATATATTTATAATATTATTTAATTCGCTTATAACGTATAGGGCATTTATAAGTATAAAATAATATTATAATTATTTATTTTAATTTTAAAATACAAAATGATCTAATATAGTTATAATTCATGACTCAAATTTTTTAATTATGATAATAATATTAAACATATTTTTCTCAATAATTTTATATACAATTGTATTCAAATAGTTCTTGCACCTATAATTAAATAATTACGTGGACCATGATGATTTTATGTTAAAGTGAGCACCCATCACTTTCAGATTCTAGATTGCTACTACTAAGTAAGGTCATCAATCAAAGAAGGATAAATGAGTTTATGTTGTTAGTTTGAAAAATAAGACCTGAGGGGGAGTAACATTTTGAAAATGATTTAAAAGTTCAATCCTAAATCCTTGGATCTGGAAAAAATTTAAATGACGAAAAAAAACAAAAAAAAAAGGAAACAAAATGACGTGGAATTTAGCAAAATAAATGCTCATTTACATAGTTACTACTATGGAAAAGCATAAGACAAATCTAATTACGCAAACATCTAGGTTCTTCCAACAACAATCAAAAACATACACCTATACTTCGCCCCCTCCCCCCCTCTCTCTCTCATCTCTTGGTTTCCCAACAAAGACAACTTCGATTACTGGAAAAGAACTTTAAAATTTCTCTTAAATTCGACATTTGGCGGAGATGTCATCTACAAGTTAATGTTACTACACCAACAGATTTGGTGTGACAACAAGATACTGTTTTTATTCTTTTACACACAAAAACTTCTTTTTGGTCTCTGGATTCTTTTTAAAGTTTTGTTCCTTCAATCACGCCCATACACTCTCATTTATTAAGCCCAATTGAAAGATTAGTTCAATTTTGGACTTTCTCCACCCCCATGATATGTGTTTCACCATTTCTTGCATAGTACTGATTCAGTAGCCAAATTTTTGGGTGTGAATTTTTCTACTTTTTGTGATCTGTGGACATATCCACTTGCTTTGTTTAGATTTTCTTGATCTAGGGTTGAAAGTTTATTGCCTGAACTGTTTGGTTGAATCGGCTATTTGATGTGATTCTTGACAAGCCTTGCTCTTTTAGAAGTAGAATGTTGTGAACCACATATCATTTGATGATAAGTATAGGAAGCTCCTAATAGCAAAACCTGAGTTTTGTCTAAGTGGTTTTGTTTGTGGAAGAAGAGTTTGGTAGATTTAGAAATGAAGTCAAGTGTAGGGAGTCAAGGGTCATTGGAGGAGGGTAAAGATCCTGTTACGAAGGTGGTGAATCATTATAAGCCTTTATCATTAAGGTTACTTCAGTTTCTGTTGTTATTTTTGGGTCTTGGTATTGTATTTTCATTTCTTAGTATGTATATGGTTCGGTATTCAGTAATGCAGAATGTAATTCCTATGGTACAATCAAGATTTCAGCCCTGTTTTCAACAGCTTAGTTTAGAAAGTTGGATTAAGCCTTCGTCGAATTTGTTGCATTCGATGAATGACACTCAGTTGTTTTGGCGAGCTTCATTTGTTCCTCAAATCAAAGATTACCCTTTTAATAGAACGCGTAAGATTGCATTCATGTTCTTGACTAGAGGGCCTATGCCTTTGGCGCCGTTGTGGGAGAGGTTTTTCAAGGGGAATGAGAAGCTTTATTCAATCTACATCCATTCATTGCCATCATACAAACCTGATTTCCCACCTCAATCAGTATTTCATGGCAGGCAAATTCCTAGCCAGGTAAAATGAACACATTTAGTTGTACATTATGCTTGAATTTGTTCTTGCCATTATGTGTGGGAAAAATATTAACTTTGCAATAGTGTCCACCCAAGTTCTACTCTTACCTAATGTGTGTCTCTTATAATTTTGGGATTTTAATATGGGGAATTGTCAAAAAGGATTCTTTTTTAATATCTCATTTGATATAAATGCTTATCCCTTATACTTACTATCAGCAAAGCCTCAGCTGTGGTCTATGATAATATTTCCGTGTATTATGCCTTTTCAGACTTTTGTTGAAGCAGATATCGCATAAATTCTAGCTATTTAAAAACCTATCTTAGTTTGTTATTGCCCTGGGACTCTCTAAAGGGGAACCTCGCCTAGCTATTCTTATTAAGATCTCTGGATTCATTGTTCCACAAACTATCTATGATTTAACCAGAAAGTTCAAGATAGTGGATGATACATTATGTTCAAAATACACTAGACATATCTGGACACGGTTATAGGGATACAAAGTTGGTAATTTTCCCTTTCTTCTTCAATTTTTATGGTTATGGGATACACCTTAGTTGTGAAAGTTATGACATAAGGAAAAGTAAGTTCTTTGTTGGAGCTCATCATCGTCCGCCTCAGGTATGCTTCGGTGATGTGTTACTGCCATGGTGTTTTACTTGAGGTAATGTTAAGATCACTGAAAAGTTGCTTGCTTTCACAGTAAAGCTTCAATAAGGGCTGAATTGATGAAAGTGTTTTAAGAGAGTTTAGCTGCAGGTTTTCTTGTTGTATGAGTTGGTCACGGTTGTGTTCAATTAGATAGTTTCTGAATGTTTGTGGCAGCTAATTCCCATGAAAACCTTTTATGCCCTTTATCTCAATCAATGCTCTAATACCAGGGGTGCAAATAATTATTCCCTCTATTAGGAAGTTTGTACTGTGATCTTATGACTTTCAGAGCAACCATGTTGGCTATGTACAGGTGAGATGGATTTCTTGTACATTATAGTGCAGAGCTGGGTTAAGCTGTCCTGGGTAGTGCAGTCGGCCCAGTAGCTTTCCGCTGTCTTTTTCTAGTAATCATTCCATCGTTTTTATCCTATATCGGTTTTATCCTTGGGGAAGAGAAGCCCATTTATGTAAGCCTGTAAGAATTATTTTCTTTGATAAAGCTGTAAGGAATATTTTCATGCATATATCCATATAGGATGATTAATATTTGTTAGATTAGAAGGCTTACATGAGCTACTTTAGTGACTGAAGGAGAAGCTCACTTGTTGAATCCTTTTTTGCGAATGTCCGTTTTTCATTTAGCTGCAATTAAGCACTCTGTAAAGCTTAAATTTGGTAGTACATGAGAAGTTGGAATGTAGAGGCCAGTTTGAAATAATAGATCAATCTCATCATTCTGCTGCTTCTTTTTGTGTAGGTGGCAGAGTGGGGAAGAATGAGCATGTGTGATGCTGAAAGACGGCTTCTTGCTAATGCACTGCTTGATATCTCCAACGAATGGTTTATCCTCCTATCCGAGGCATGCATTCCTCTCCAGAACTTCAGAATTGTCTATCACTACATATCAAAATCGAGGTACAGCTTTATGGGTGCAGTCGATGAACCTGGACCTTATGGAAGAGGGCGTTACAATCCTAATATGTCACCTGAGGTTAACATCACTGACTGGCGTAAAGGATCACAGTGGTTTGAAGTTAAGAGGAAACTGGCTGTTGACATTGTTAAAGATGAGGTATACCACCCTAAGTTTGAGCAGTTCTGCAGACCAGCATGTTATGTGGATGAGCACTATTTTCCAACGATGCTGACGATACAATCTCCTCGCCTCTTGGCAAACCGGACTCTCACTTGGGTGGACTGGTCCAGAGGTGGTGCCCATCCTGCTACATTTGGGAAAGCCGATATTAATGATCAATTTTTCAAGAGAATTTCTGATAGCCCAACGTGTATATACAATGAGCAGCCGACTTCACTTTGTTACCTTTTTGCCAGAAAATTTGCTCCTAGTGCTTTGGGTCCTTTATTAGAACATTCGTCCAAGTATTTGGGCTTCTGAAAATCATAACATTTGTCATAGAATATCTTTTGTGAGAATCTACGTAGGAATTTTCCTAGCAAATTAGATCCGGTGATCAAGTATCATGCGTGTTATTAGATGCTTCATCATTTAGAATGCTGATACATGATCCAATATGCTCACTGTGCTCTCTTATATGATGATATCGTATTCTTGCCTTTATTTTTTAGATTTGAAGTAACAAGCCAAGGGTTTTCAGGAAATAATTTCTCTACCTCTGTAAGGTAGTGCTAAGGTCTGTGTAAGACCCCTCTGTGTAAGACCCCATTTGTCTTAGCAACTGTGACTACCTGTTCTGGGCATGTTGGAGTAACAAGATCAGTGAGGTTCATATAACCAATCCAACTTGTTTTGAACTGAGACATTAGTTGGATGGTTCCTAAGCTTGCCTGTTCTATATCCTGCTTTCCCTTCAATACATGCTCGTGCAATTGCGCAGGTTTGAACTCGTACTGTGAGTTCAGTCCACACATCTAGCAACCCAGTAACTTGTATCAGCTATCTCATTTACTACGCTTGGTAGCACTTCGTGAACAAGTCAAAGAAATGCAAGAAAATGTACAACGTTGTTATTGTTGATGAAGTAATTGTTGCATAAACATTGCCCTTTCTGCAAGTACCTGGTTTGTTCCAGGTATACAGTTTAAGCTAGGTTGGCCAGTTCCAGCATTACATAAAAATGGACAAGGATCTATATAGGTGCGCATGCCTACAAAAGAGTAGCACCTTACAATTCATCGTGACCATTTATACTTGACGAAGGAACTTGTGGTTGTGCTTCAAGAAGATATCTAATAGCCAAAGATGCTTGAAGTGCAGCACCGAAAGGAAGTGCTTTTTCGTTGATTTTAAAATAAGGTGAATGGACTAATGCAGGATTTTCATTTGTTTCATCCTGCATTCCGAGTAGGTAGAAGTAACCAGGGATAACCTCTTGGTAAAATGCAAAATCCTCTGAACCCATTAGTGGTTCCATGTCTTCTACATGATCTTTACCAAGCATATCACCTGCAACTCTCTGGAAGTGTTTGTGCAAGTTTTTATCATTCACGGTTGGAGGGAAGAAGGGTTTCTCGTTTGTAAGAAAATCAACAGTTGCATTGCACCTCTGTACAGCAGCTTGCGCAACAATAACCTACGTGAAAGGAGAATTAGTGTCTATCATGGAGAAAGCATGGATAAACAGAATGAGACTCTGGAAGCCAAATGAATCCAGGAAACAGAAACAACTTGCAGCATAGTATTACATCTGAAGTAAAACTTCAAAGAATGTAGAGACATCAACAGATAAGGTGGGCTTTGCAGGATGAGCGTGCAATTTCATTCCATATATAGCGTATAAATGAGAACTAAAACCCTGAGTTAAATAAAGTGAACTGTAAATAAAATGAACATCCACGGCTTGCTAGGCAACAGCTTCAGATGCTGACTAATTTAAGAATTGATCCTACCTCTTCAATTCGCTGCCTAAGCTGCAGAAAGCTCTCCTTTGAAAAAGCCCGAAAAGTGCCACCAATGGTAACAGAGTCTGGAATAACGTTAAATGCACCCCCTCCTTGGAATTTAGCAACTGTGACTACCTGCAGTTCATACTTTATGTTGAGTAAAACTACATGACTAAGTTGGAAACTGAGAATCATCTGTTGAGGAATGCCGATCTTTATCTTAAGGATAATGTTTGTAAATGCATCATAAATACAGGAAATTCACCAAGTCACTTCAGCTGCAGAACGAGGTTAAATATCATAAACCCAGTAAGTGTACTAGTCATTGTACAGTCTTAGTGAGAGAGAGAGTTCAAAAGTTCTTAAATAATGTTTCCATAGTATCATCTCATGAGATATGACCTTTGGTTTCAAAACAGAAATCAGAACAGGGATAAGAAACTTGTTACTATGGATAATTTCACAAGTCGAGTTTTGTTAAGGAAAGAAGAGATTTTGACCCCCAAATTCCAAACAACCTTTCAACAAATTCCTCCATCTTTGAATATATATTTCCGTTTTCATAAAAAAGATAATAACTTCTTTTGGCTTTGGCTTTGGCTGCAGGCAGCAGCACGAATCCTGAACTTCCTCATCCAGAAGAAACATGAATCAGAACACAGAGAAGAAACTTCACCTACTTCAGATAATTCCCAAATTTGGGCTTTGTTAAGGAAAACAGAGACCTTGACCCCCTAATCTCAATTAAACTGGTTCCTCTATCATTGAGTACTAAATAAGTTCGGCCAAGTACTTGAGATATTATTTAAGGAATTCCATTTAAGCATCTCAATAAGTCTCCTTTTTATAAAGGACATCACCAGAATAGATGCATATGGTGATTCAAAGCAAGGGAGACAGAGAGGGCTGCACTAGGTGATTTGAGTAATTTCTGATGGTTGGCTTCTAATTTATAGAATTGGACTCTCATAGAGGCTCAGAAAGAAAATTTTGAAGATAATTTTACTTCTGATTGACTAAAAAGTCGAGAGGGACAGGGACATTCCTGTTATCCAAGAAATTCGGTATGATTGCAGGAATATGAGAATCTTTTTCATTGAATTGAAAGAATTTTCTACAAACGGAAGATGATTTTACATCAACAAGTACAGGAAAACAGAAAGAGGGTCACTGGAAATGTTGAAGATTTATATCATCTTTTATAAGTACAGAGCAAGGACAAAATCATTTCTCTAGTTCACTCAAGCACATAGTAATTCGAATCTTATTTGCAATTCATAGTTCTTTAACTGGATAGAGAATACCCAATCAAGCAATGAAATCAAGACAATTTCTCTGAATTTTTCATGGGTAGTTCGGACACTGAGTTAATAGTGACTAGTGGCTACAACATGCAAGAGCCAGTACAGCACAGATGTTTCACGTCCGATTTTGAGGAGGTGGGGAGATACTATAGAATCCTTCCCGATTTTCTTTTGCTAGGCCCATAACTACAAAACCTACTTTCTTATGATTACGAGGTTTCTATTAAACAAAAATCAGTAGAATTTTCTGGTGGTACAGTGAGGCCTGTCCATTTGGGAAGAGGGAGTGCATGGGTAGAAATATACCTGAGAATCCAGAGGATCAGCCTCTCGGGAAACAAGATGCTGTAAGCTGACAATTACATTTGATGCTGCCAGAATTGGGTCTATCGAATGCTGTGGAATAGCGGCATGACCACCTCTTCCAATAATTACAGCTTCAAAGAAACCACTTCCAGCCAAAAAGGGTCCAGACCTTGAAGAAACTTTACCTAGAGAAAAGTTTGGATTGACATGCAGACCAAATATTGCTTCTACATTTTCTAGTGCTCCAGCGTCTATCATTTTCTTGGCCCCACCACCTCCCTCCTCTGCTGGTTGAAAAACAAGAGCAACTGTTCCCTGTCAAAATTAGCCGAGGAAATATCAGCTGCCAGAAATACATGCAACTACAACATACCCAATGAAATCCCACAAGTGGGGTCTGGGAAGGATAGAGTGTATGCAAACTTTACCACTACCTCACAGAGATAGAAAGACTGTTTCCGAAAGACTCTTGGCTCAAATATATCAGCCTCAAAAGAAGAAAAACATAAGATATATAATAGCGACTAAAATGAAGAGCAATGTCAATTCCGCCAGAAATACATGACCAAAAGATATTGATATTTTTATGTGCTGAGGACCAAGCTGTGGATTTGTTAGGAAAGATTTCTGGATATAGTTTTTCTTAAAAGGTAATCAGGTTTAACAGCACAGTTGATATTTTCAGAAACTGAAATAGATTAAAAAGCTTAGAACATTCTCAAAGATATTTCCTTTGCTGGTCAATAGAGCTTCTTGCATCCTCTCCGACACTTTGCAAAGTGAATCAAGTTAAGAATTAAGATTTCGTCACAAGTTATCTTGATTATCCACCAGCCAGAATACAATACCAAGTTGTTGTCATATGTAGAGAAGGTACACATGATTCTGCTAACTCCTCCTATTCTATTGTAAAAGATAGGATCTTTGATTTTTCAACCCAGACAAAACTTGGTGAGATTTCACTGTAAAGCATTCTCTCCATGTAACAGCACATTTCACACCATATAACTTGCTATCACCAAGGATATGATTCCCAGGCCCCAATCCCCTTTTTTCCTTAGCCTCAGAAATGCAAAATAAGATCTATCTTTCTCCAATCAAATTACATTGGCCTAAAACTCATACAATGTAACAGAAATCCAGCATACATGTCAAACAAGTAAAGTTCAGATAAGATGCCAAATGAGAAACGAGCAAAAGTCAAATCTTGAGCAGACTAAACAAAATCATGATACTACTAATACAAGAATCAAACCTTCAAAATGTTCTGATGTTCTTGAAGAATTTTGGCAGCACCAAGAAGCATTGCAACATGAGCATCATGTCCACATGCGTGCATTTTACCAGGATTTCTACTTTTGTGCTCCCATTCCACCATTTCCTGTTAAAATTAAGGTGTAAACCTAATCACTTTAGCCAAAAATCTCTGCATGTTTGGTGATCTCTAATCAGTATAAAAAAAACCAACTTTAATATCAGAATCAACAATCCACTAGCACTAAACAGACAGAAAGCATTAGATTTCAAACCTGCATAGGGAGAGCGTCCATATCCGCTCTGATTGCAACAAAAGGGGGTTTTCCTGAACCAATGAAACCAACAATACCAGTAGTGGCAAAAGGGTATTTATAAGGAATCCCCAACTTGTCCAATTCTTCTCTAATAAGCTTACTGGTCTCTAGTTCTTCATAAGCCAGCTCAGGATTCTCATGTATCTTTCTCCTAACCCCCACAATCCAATCAAAAACCTCAGTTTTCTTGGCAAAATCAAGGAACTTACTCGGGATTTCCGATAGGTCCCGCGAACTCAATCGAGAATCTGAGCAGATGGGTATGGGTGCAAAAGAAACAAAAATCAAAATCAAGAAAACCCATCTGGAGAAATCCATATGAGGAAAAAAAAAGTTGCAAAAAACCCACAGAGAAAATAAATGAAAACTAATGGAGTAGGCCAAGAAAGGAACAATTTCAACTGTGGTCTCTGAACATTAATATTGGATTAGGTGAGAACGATGAAAATATGGGGAAAATGAATTGAGGGTCCAATCCAATTCCAATACAAATGAGAGTCGTATTGAATTAGTAAAAATATTTTGGCAGCAAGAGCCAAGAGATGACTACTATAAAGATGCCAGCAGTGACAGCTCGAGTGGTTTTCAGGCTACAGTTGACCTCACGTGCTTAATCGAAATCTCTCACGTGATTATTTCGCCAGCCGCTTTTTTCTTAATTTTTTCTAAAATCAGTTCAGGGTACCTTTCGTATGCGCCGTGTTATTGAGTTTTTGGTGTAATTGTTTAATTTATTATAATATTAATAAGAATAAAAAATTAATTTATTTATTTATAATATAAATATGTTAATAATTTGATTAATTTGAAGTTGACTAGTTAGAAGTTAAAAAAATAATAAAAATATAATTTTATCTAAAGTAATAATAAATAATAAAATATTAAAATAATATTTTTAAAAGTCTTCACGCTTTTAATATTATAGATATAGATTGATTATAATCAGAATTTATTTTGTTTATATATTTTTTTAACTTTTGATAACTATAAAATTTTGAATTCAGAAATTTATTTCTTTGACGATTAATTTTTTTAAAGAAATTTACTTGGCCATGAATTGAATCTGAATTTTTTTTGAAATTTTAAAAAATGTGCTCAAGATATTGATAAGACTTTCACTCATAAAATTTGATTTTTTTAACTTAAAATATATGTCTAAGTATAGCTTTAAATATTAAAAAATAATCTTTTTATGTCTATGAGATAATAGTAAGATTTGTATATATTTTATTCTCCTCATACACTATTTATGAAATTCTATTGAATATATTGTTATTATATAACTTTAAATTCTTAAAATTAAAACTTCAATTTATAGTGAAATAAAAACTTCAATCAACTGAACTTTCTCAAACTATTTTTTGAGAAAAAACAAGAAGATTTGTGCCAATAGCAGATCTTCAAGTGCAGAGATGAGAGAATATTTGTTTCGATTAAGTTTTGACCATGCAAATAAAGATCTTATTTTAGCTCAAAAAATCATTCAATAGTTTTTCATGGAGTATTCTTTCTTTTAGTGAATCTTGAGGTGTATGAACGACTTGATAGTCGTTATTTCAAAAGTTTAAAAGTGAACTTTTGTTAAACATTTGAAAATTATTAGTTTTATTTATACGTGTTTCATATTTAATTTAAAAGTTATTTAAACTCAAATTCATACTTAATAATTTCATATTCATAGTTTGAATACAAACTTCTGTTTTACATCATAGTAGGAAAGACACAAAATAGATGCCATATTTCATTAAACAGTTAATTATGTTGTTAAGTGTCACTAATGATTCAAACATGATAACATCATTGACATCTTGATTCCCTCATATAATAGTAATTAGTCAGTGACTTGAAATGATTGGAACTGATCTCTTTATTTCTTTATGTCATCAATTGGCATGCTTCAGAGGATAGAACTTTAAATTCCATAAATTCTTGCGCATAATGATATAATTTTTTTTATTTTTTATTTAATGAGAACCTATTTTTTAAATATTTTAATATATCAAAATATTAGTTAATTTTATAATTATATTATTTATCAAAAAAATTATAATAAAAAATAAAAAATAAAAAATTATAAAATTA
>JAOTQJ010000072.1:29291023-29305319 GCA_025642045.1 Solanum sejunctum | reverse complement strand
TAAAGAAAAAAGTAAATTAAAAAAAGAAGAAGACACGTTCAGAAAATAAAGAGAAAAGAGAAGAAAGAGAAAAAGAGAAAGAAAAAGAAGGAATTTCTTGTAATTTATTAATAAAATATATTATATATTATAATTAAAAAAATATTCTAAAAAGGATAATATTTGATATATAATATATTATTTATGTAAATATTTTATTAAAATATCTATAATAAAAAAATTCAATCGCAATTTAAATTTTTACAGATGTTTGATCTTTTTAGTGTTTTGTTCAGATTTAAAAATTTTAACTATACATTTTAAAAGTATGAACAGTATCTAAATAGTAATTTTTAGAAAATATTTATATAAATCAGCTATCGAAATGCAATAAGCACAAACACTTTTATATTAGTCGATGTTCAGATGAACTGCAAAGGTAAATAATCATTTAATGTTTAATCATTCATCATCGAGTTTGAAGTTTTAAATTTTGAGTCTAAAGTTTAAAATCTTAAAAGCCAAACTTCATGAATTTGAAATTTCTCAAAATAAATTAAACTATAAATAAATTAAAATTCTTGATACATTTTAAATAATATATCTAAAAATAGCTATAAATTCAATTTTTTCATCTAACAATAACAAATAATAATAATATATTTAATAAAATCTGAAAAAGAATAAAATGTATGCCAATCATATCCTTACCTCATCATGCAGCCTTACTAGAAAATGAGCCTAAAATGCGATCATAAAAAACTATACACAAA
The DNA here is from genome assembly GCA_025642045.1 of Solanum sejunctum. Taxonomy (NCBI): domain Eukaryota; kingdom Viridiplantae; phylum Streptophyta; class Magnoliopsida; order Solanales; family Solanaceae; genus Solanum; species Solanum sejunctum. The sequence goes on along the minus strand of JAOTQJ010000072.1, from coordinate 29,304,567 downwards.
CCCTGCCTCATCACTCGACCTTACTAGAAAATGGGCTTAAAAATCCAGTCTTAGAAACCCAAAACCAGTCTTTGACGTTAGCTTACGGAATTCTAAAGCCCAACTAATCATAAGCCCACTAATTTGGGTGATCCAGCCAGCCCGATCCGACCGTTAAAGCCGAAGTTTTGGGATTAGCCGCCCTATCCTTTAAACCGCCAAGTATCGTTTGTAGCCGGAGTTGTTTTCCGGCGCCTATGGTTTAATAGTTACTCCAATTCAAAATGGCATCGGCATCGGCTACTACTTTCGGCATTCGCTCCGTTCCTTCTAAAACTTGGCTATACAAATTCAGTGCTCGAACGGCAGCTGCATTAATACGTTCACGTTCATTCACCACTCTCGCTTCTCTTTCCCCCGTTGAAGATACTGAAGACATTCAATTGAACGTAATCCCAAAAGAAGATGCACGGGAGTCGGTTCCTAGTACTGGCAACAACAACAATTACAAGCCCAATAAGTCGTATTATCCGAAGCGAGGGCAAACACTGGAGCTAGTATGCGAGTCCCTGGCTTTCAAAGGAAAAGGCATCTGCAAGGTTGATGACAGTGGTTTTGTGCTCATGTGTGATCGTGCACTGCCTGGAGAACGATTTATTGGACGTGTCTCTCGCAAAAAGGATAATTACGCCGAGGTGTCTGCCTTTTCTCCTTTAGTTCCAGTTTGATTATATGCAATGTCTATACTTATTTATTATTTATTTTCTTTTGAATGATTTAGCGTGTTATTTTCTTTCAATTGGCGAGGATAGTACGGAGATGTAATTTATTGTGATCTTTTAGTACTCGTGCCAATATGTTGATTGATGTTATGCTGGTTGATAAGGAGGGCAGGTAAAGAAGCTGAAGACAATAACACCTCATTTGGACTACGTCGAAGCACCGTGTGAATATGCATCACACTGTGGAGGTTGCAAGACGCAGAGTTTGTCGTATGAAGCCCAGCTCAAGGCCAAAGAGCAACAAGTTCGTGACCTAGTTGTTCATGTGGGCAAGTTTTCTGATCAAAAACCAGAATTTGCAGGTGTCATGAAGCCAATTGTTCCCTGTGATATCCAATTTCACTATAGGAACAAGGTCAGTAAAGGATTCATCCAAATTTTTACTTTTGGAATGTTTTGACTTGAGATTTTACTTACTGTTACTACCAATGTAATCTAAGACGTCTTTACTGGGCCTTTTACCCGTGTTGGTTGCATACCTTTGCTTTATTTTGTATATTGTTTATTTTTTCTGTTGTGGCCCAGAGTCTGAAGAATTAGACATACTTTTGACTGCCAATGCTTCATTCGGCTTGGTAGTCAGTGGTTAGAAGTATGGAATTATATTTAATATATGAATATGAGAGAACATTTTGATAATCAGATGATTTGTTCAAATACATAGAAGAGGTGCATTTATTTTCATGGCGAAGGCATTAAATGATTTTATGCCTTTTCTATTCCACTAGATGGTCGGGTTTATACAATACATACAAAGGGCCTTTCAGGTAGAATATAAAACAATAACAAAGGAGAAATGATATTGTACTAAGAGATCAAGGTTAGTTTTTGATTACTGTTGCATTGCATTAAAAGATGTTCGATTTTTTTTTAATAGGCGCAGTGATATAATGTTATTTTCTTATGAGGTCAATATGAAGATTTAGAAAGTGAATTTCCTTGCAAAAATCATGTTGGTTTCTTTGTGTGTGTATAGCAAACTTTTTAATTTTTTTTCTTCCACCTTAGTTCACCTGCTGATTTTGCCTTCTTACTACTATTATAAGCGAGCAATAAGTAGTTCTGATGTTCAGAAATATGCGAGCAATAATAGTTCTGATGTTCAGAAATCTAAGGGGAAACAAGAGGAAAAAAAGAAAAAGAAAGAGAGAATGAATTTTGAAGAGTGGGAAGCCAATGTGTTTACTTTGTTTTCATTACTTATGATGCAGATGGAGTTCTCTTTTGGCCCAAAGGGATGGGTGCCTGCTGAACAGCTGCAAGAAACCTCTACTGATGAATGTGGCTATGCTTTGGGTCTGCATGCCCCTGGATTTTTTGACAAGGTTTTAAATGTGAATAAGTGCTTATTGCAAAGTGATGCAGCAAATGAGGTATGGTATGTGCCATTTGAATGTAGCTAGATTTAGTTGCCAAATGTCTGCTTTTCTTCTTCTCCTTTTTAATTGTACATGGTCTTTCGAGTTTTGATGGACTCTACCATTTATGAGGTGTGCGGAGTAAACAAGGATATTGTATGGAGAGAGTGCAGAGGAATGAGAAAAGACAGAGAGAACTGTCAATAAAGGGGGTAAAGAGGTATTCATTATTAGCGTACTATTGAGCATAACTGCATACTTCAGGTCTGTATTCCCAGAAGAGAGAGAGAGCTGTGACGGCAAAATTGGAGAGATAAGAGTCAAAGAAGTTTTATGTGGTAAGCTGGAATGTAGTCATACATATTTCCTAAGAAATAGGGGGTTTGGGCAAGATGATTTAAGAGAATAAAGCAAAATATTAAAAATAACATCATAATGCATTAAAAGAGCATTAATAAAGTGGGTGCGGGTTCCTTTTGTCATGAAAAGAAAAAAGAAGTACTACTTGAAAAATGGATTCTGAAATCTGGCAATGAGAGTCATGCAATTTGGAGGAGGATGGTCATTGTAGAGGATCATGGAGTCTAGGTGGGGAGAAAATGGCATCATAATGTCTTTGGAAAATGAGCATGAAACTATGCATGAGTTTCACGGATACGTCAGCTTCAAAGTGGTAATTGAGATAGGGAAGCACATTTCCGACGATATTTAGCATATCAACCTAGAATATATCAATGGTAGCATTGGCATAGAGAGGTTAGGAGGAAGGAGGAGTACTAGGTTGAGAAGGAATCTGAATTGAGTTGGTAGATAATTCCAAAATCTCCTTTTTAAACTCGACTAGTAAAGTTAATATTAAATTGCAGACATATTGGGATACCTGGAATTGAAGAGACAGCGAAATGGGACTTTCTGAGTTCTAGGTTGTCATTTTATAGATAGCGAAGAGAGTTTAGAACGTTCACCAACTCCGTTAAGCTAGAAAACTGATAAAGAAAAAGTGTCCTCCATCTCATATACATTGGTTTAACATGATTCAAGACCTATGACTTATAATTGGCTCATGTTGATCTTTATGTGAAGATTTTCCTGCAGCCGGAGTCTTATTGATGCAATTAGACAGTGCTGAGAGCATATTGTTTCCCTCATTTGTACTGTTCACAGATTTGAGCTTGGAATAAATTTTTCCATCTATTATTTTTCAATTCTTGCATCTGATTAGTCATTGATTTGATGTAGATTTTTGGTTTCAAGGGTGATATTTGTGCTTTATTTATTTTTCTTTGCATGATGTAGTTTCTTCTTGTATGAAAATGATTTTGTGATTTAGGTTCTCGCAATTGTGCAAGAATGCTGGCGGGATCCAGAGTTGGGGCTATCTCCGTGGAATGTGCACTCTCACTCTGGTTTTCTAAAGCATCTAATGCTTAGATCAGGCAGGTATTTGATCTTATTTCTGTCCTTTGTGAATAAACTTTGAAGTCTTGTTAGTTGTTATGCTAATCATCTGTTTCTTCCTTTTTTTGTGGGGAGGGAGGTTGGGGTAGGGCATTGGGTTGGCCATGTATATAGTTTTAGTTTTAGGTGTTTCAGTATTTTTTTAGGTTGAATTCTTGGGTTCTTGAGCAAGTCTCAAGTCTTGCATTTTCAGATTCTTCCCCAGGAACCTTTAGTCTGTGTCATGCTGTATATATTTTGTATGATATACCTTGAACCTAACAATAATTTTTCTTACTGCCTTTCCTTTCAGGAATTTTGAAAGTGGTCTTCCTGAGCTTATGGTTAACTTTGTAACTTCTTCCGACAATCCCGGATGCTTGAGGCCCCTTGTTGAGAAAATTGCAACTATTCCTGAAGTGGTAGGTTAACACTATCAGTCTTTTGTTTCTTTAGGTGAAGAAATTCCAAAAATTGATTGCTTACACTGGGAATCATATTACTTTGACCACTTAAGTGCTTTCATCCTGAGCCAAGTTCTGGTTTCATGAGTCAATTTCTTCATTAGCTCTTCTTTCCTATAGGTGGACCCATTGCGCTCTTTTAAGATGCCGCCTAACCTTCTATTTTCCAAAAATTACTTTTTTATTGCCAGTGTGCATCTGTGCTACCTCTATGAGGTAGTGGTAAGGTCTGCGTACCCCAGACCCCACTTGTTCCCACTGGGTATGTTGTTGTTGTTGTGCATCTGCTTGTAGGAAATTTATCATTGGTAGCATCACTACTAAATTTGTCATTGATATCTAACAGGTAAGCATTGTTAACAATGTGAACACTTCTATCGGCAACACATCTGTTGGGGAGAAGGAATATACATTGTATGGAAAATCTACCATCACAGAGATTTTAAGAGGGCTTACTTTCCAGATTTCAGCAAACTCTTTCTTTCAGACTAACACACGACAGGTATTTGGTAAAGAAATGGCTAGGCCAGAACCTTGATCTCTTTAGTTTATACTTCCAAACCCTGTACAGTTTTGCTTATTTTTTAAAAATTTGGTGCTAACCGCAAACTCTTGAACTTTGCAGGCTGATATTCTCTATAAATTAATCGAGGATTGTGCATTTCTTAAAGGAGATGGGTCTGAAATTGTTCTTGATTTATTTTGTGGGACAGGAACCATTGGCCTTACACTGGCCAAGAGGTAGATAGGTTTTCTTCTTTGAGCTACTAGTTCTGGATTTTGCTGATCTAACATTTGTATTTCGATTTGCAGGGTGAAGCATGTATATGGTTTTGAAGTAGTTGCTCAAGCTGTATCAGATGCACGTCAAAATGCCACACTAAATTTCATCAATAATGCAACCTTCATCGAAGGAGATTTGAATAAAATTGATTCGACCTTCGCCAGCAACTTGCCCAAGCCTGACATTGTTATCACAGGTTATTTCTCTTCCTTTTTTCCTGATTTGATGACATTTCGATTTGAAGCTTTAACTTCCGTTGCTTTAACAAAACCTTGGTTGTATGACGCTTAGGAATGTTTTAATGGTTAAGTCTCCCGGGGCAAAATTGTCCTGTGAGTGCCCCTTCAGTTTAAGTTTCCAATCCAATACCTGGCAGCAAGGTTTTTGCTCTATTGGTGTGTGGGCAGCATTTCTGATATCATCGGATCAGTAGTCCTACACTCCTACTGGTATAAGAATTTTCAAAATGATACAACTAACATACATTGAAGTGTGAAAATTGTTTAGAAAGGAAACATCGTCTCTGCCATGTCGAAACAGGATGTTTGATCTACTTTTGACGAGGTCTTTAGTTTAGATTTCTGTTCCTGTCCCCTCCAATGAAAAAGATGAAGACCTACATAACAACTAGATGACAGAGGCTGAGAACTTCGGTCACAGTTTGTATAATGAGCCACTGTAAGAAGACAGCCTGAAGTACTGGCCACCCTTGTACATATCTTTATTACTATACTGGATTCTTCGAAGTTACATAGGATCTTCTATGTACAATGTGCTAGGGATTGTTAATATTGGTTTATCCTTCCGAATAAGCAAAATGTTTACATAGAATGTTTATTCCAAAAAGAATGAATGAGGGAGTTATTTCCCTATAGTTAAACGTGTTAACATTGTGGTAGATAATGCAGGTCTCAAAATGACATCTTTGATGGCATTCTCAAGTATGTTATGTGAATGGCATGTGAGACAATGATTTAGTACTTAGTATACTTCATACCGAATGAGCACTTGTTCTTGGCAACTCATTGCTAATGGTCTGATAGATTTTACTTACAGATAGGAAATTGCAATGTTTGCCTTTTTTCTGGTGCACCTTTGGAGTTTCACAAGCTTGCTTACATTTATATTATGTTGCCAAACCTGCAGATCCTAATCGCCCTGGCATGCACATAAATTTGATCAAATTTTTACTAAAGTTGAGGGCATCACGGATCATTTACGTATCGTGCAATCCGGCCACCTGTGCTCGTGACCTTAATTATCTCTGCTATGGTGTGGTGAGTGTTTGAATTTTCATATGTCCCATAAACATCTACCATTCGCTCTGCTAAAGTCCATGACATTTTTCAAATGCAGCCGGAGCAGAATATAGAAGGCCGTTACAGACTTACTAGTTTACAACCAGTCGACATGTTTCCCCACACACCTCATATTGAATGTGTTTGCTCGCTTGAGCTTCAATGATAAACCAGTAGTATTGTGTATCTTCTCATTCCCAACTAGTTTGAATTTCTTGCATCTGTAATGGTTCTTGCTGCGTTCTGGGACTGCTGGCATAGATTCCTATGAGATTTAAAAGGTGGAAAATATAAATGTAATTTATGAAGCAGCAGTCTAAGGAAGTAGCTGGACTAGTGAAAGATGATTAGCTGTTCGATGGTTGGATCCGATTACATTAGGAGTAACAAAGATCCATTTTAGCTGAACATTCTTGTAAAAGGACTGACTTTCTCAAGTTATTCAAATCATGTATATTTAATATATTTGGGGTGTAACATTAGACGATAACATCGAACCTAATTATCCTGTTGGATATTGCACCATAGTCATTTTCTTAAGCTCTCCACTGTATGAATTAAAACTTTATTATAGATGTATTATAAGTGTTAAATATTTTTCCTCTGTGAATTAACAAGACAAATTAAATTGTATATTAAGTTGAAAATCAGGAATTAAAGTAGAGGCCCAAACAATCACTGCCAATTATTCTTTATTTTTCAAAAATGACTTAACAATTTGACAAGTTTCGAAATGGATAAATCGTACGTAAATGAAATGACAAATAAATTAAATCAAAGAGAGTAGAAACTATTCATCCCAGCTAAACATAAAATTGGTAATCCTCTCAACTAGGGGAGTGGATTTCAACCAAGAGTAAAAAGGGGCTGTTCCGCCATTCTCAACAGCGCCTTTGTGAGTAATGACTTCGTTTAGTGATCTTCTATTGTGATTCTTCCAGTATCCTATTACCGTCTCATGGATTACTTGTTATTTCAAATGTGTGAAAATCTTAGATAAATAGATGTGTGTCTCAAATGCAAGATTGTTGTACCAACTTGTCCACATTGCCAAAGTTCAAAGATTTTGATGCACGTTTATAAAAAAAGATATTTGCTCTTTTCAAGTTAGAAGGGTCCATAGTTGAGGTGGGCATACACATTTTCCCACTTTCCCTCAAATTTGGAGTTAACAAGTTGACTTGCTTCGGATCCCTCCAATGGCACAAGGTGAATTTCCTAAGCTTGTGACTCTCAATTTTTGTTTCCTTCATTACGTAGCATCTTGTTAGTTCAAGGGCTGAGAACTGAGATAATTTATGTTCCAATTTCAGAATTTGTAGCGTCTTATAACCATCTAAAATATTAATCGTGCAAGGCAAGGTTTGAACCTCAACAGAGGCGCACCTTTATATGCAAATTCCCCAAGATTTGGAGCCTGGATTTCCACCTTTTCGAGTCCTTCACAATCAATTCCTCCAGATTTACTAGGCCTGAAACACACAAACTATGGATTCCCTTGCAATCGCATATACTTATTAATCGACATGTACCAATTTATTGTTGTTGTCATCAACTTCCAGGTTATAGCGATAATTCAGTCAGCATCTTAGCTGCTAAAGATGTGAGATTATGCTTAATTGCTAAGTCCAACCAACGAGGGATGAACGAGGCAGAGTGTTTCGATCCTCAAGTTGTTGCAACGAATTTAACAAACTTCTCCAAATTATTTATGGAACTTTCGTGATTATCACATCAGGTCGCCTTCTCCAAATTGAACACCATGTCTTTGACAAGATGTAACTGCCGGTCAGCCATACGGCGTTCGAGCTACTTCGCTTAAATTACGAACCCATGACATGTACAGCCAACTCTGATATTCTATCAATTGCTTATGAGGAAAGAATTTCTCTTCTTGCCTTTCTAAGTACCGCAAGTTACTTCATAGCGTATATATAAAACTTAATAAAGATTTCTCGTTGGACTTGGTCGCACAAGTTCATATGGAACGTATACAAAAAGAACAAATTGTCCATATATGTTTTTAAGTGGGTTTGACAGAAACTTCTTCATATTGTGTTGCTTTGTGTAAGACAGTTTCATGTGTAATCTTTTAGTGTGCCAAGTTTCTTACGTGGTTGCCCTTTTTCTTGCTAATGCTAGTGGATAGTAGTGTCATCGCTTTGAAGATAACCTCTTTGTATTTTATGCTGTTAAAAAAATTATTTTTACCTTTTAAAAAAAAAATTTTATTACTTTTTTAAAAAAATTAACACTACAATGATATTGATGTACTGAGCAAAAGAAACAAGATTGGCTAAAATTGGATATTGTTACCATCAATTATTACTATCAAAAACATGTATATAATTAAATGAGCTTTTGAAAATTATATTTTAAGTATTATATCCCCATAAAGATGTCACTATTTTTTTAATACAAATGGATCATTTGGTATGCAATGTTCAACATATTATCAAATGACCCATTTGTATTAAAAATATAGTGGCATCTTTATAGGAATATGATACTAAAAGGTAATTTTTAAAAGCTTATTTAATTATATATATGTTTTTTATAATAGTAATTGATGTGACTGGTAATAATATCCATTTTTAGCCAATCTTATTATAAATTTTTTTCGAAAAGTAATAAAAAATATTATCAAAAGATAAAAATATTTTGCTCCAATTGACTCTAGCCGTCTCTTTCGATATAATTGCATGACGAACAAATGCCACAAATATTAGCTACTTTATTGAGACAGAGAGCGATGAATTTCTTGTCACTATCATAAAAAATTATCAGCTAAATTAGAGAGAAATTAACGATAAACTTTTTTTTTAAAGTCTAGGTTGAGGAGTTACTTGGAATGGTGCTATATACATATTCCAAAGGCACAATATATTATATGACATTATATGATTTATAACGTTATATATATGATGACGTAGAATAGTACAATTTATTCGTAACTTTATGTTATATTCATTAAAATATAATACAATACAATATAATATATTATGAAACAATACAGAATAATCATCCAAACAGTAGACTCCATACATTTGTATTTATAACAACTCGAGTATCATATTTGGATATCCAAACGAATTAGCCAATTTATTTTGGTTAGAGATGACCTTTTTTCTTGCTTACTTTTCTGTTTTAGTTACATTAAGTTCGAGAGTCTCTAAAAAATAATATTTCTATTCTATCATCCTCACATGAGATTACAATGAATATGATTATTGTTAGAGATCATGATTAATTTATTATACATGGCATTTTTGGCTGGTCACAAAAATTAGAATAATGTCATTGTCTATGAACTGGTCTCAAGATATTTATACTATGTTTCTTTATGATGATGTTGTAGATAATGATAATGATATTCTCAATTTTGAGGCCAGTTTACAGATAACGATATTCTAATTTTGACGAGTCAAATGTGGCCAGAGTCATATTATACATGACATCATCTTATTTATTGTAATTTTATAAACGAAGAGTTAGAAGGATAAATATATATGAAAAATCGTTATTGATTCGATTTATCGATTATCGATGATTTTGATAGCCGTTGAATTCGTATCCTTCCGGAACTAGTCCGTTAGTACATTCAATGAACATAAGCGGAGAATAAGCTCCACAATCAATGGCAGTCAAAGCCTTTCCATAACCCGAAATTACTGCAACTGCGTGCCTTGTCTCTTTGCACTTAATGGAAAACAAATTTATTATGAGAAACTTAATGGGATCAATAAAAATGAAAAAATATATTACCATGACTTTGTTTTACTTTTGTGACGGTGTTGACAACGTCATGTCCGCGGTGGACCGTCTTCCACGTATAAATGCTTTGCCGTTTTGACAGTTCGTCACATTGCTCATATCACAACTAGACCACATATTTGCTTATTCTCCTTGTGGGATTGGGGGAATGTGGAGCAAGTCAACCTGATGATGGCTCCAAATCTGAAAACGTTAGATTTTGATGGTATCACGTTGCCCTTCTCAATCTCAACTTGGAACGTGCCAGACTCCATTTTTTTCTGATGCCACAGGTTAGAGAATCTTACGTCTTCGGAGACGTGGACACAAGTTGGTGCAACAACCTTAAGGACTTTGTTCAAAATTTAATTATTCTAACTTGTGAAAAGATACGTGTTCACGCTCAATACTTAGCACTTGGTGCATAAGGCCCAATATTGGGTGAGACGGACTTTGCTCTGATACCATGATGAATTAGGTTTTAGGCCTAACTCATACTCCAAAAGCTAACTCAAAAGGGACGAAGATTGTCTAAACCACCAATGTGGAATTTTGTGTCTCAACAGTACGTTGCCCTGGTTGATTTTATGCATTAAACTACTTGTTTAATTTTGGCCTGGTACAATGTGCAGGGTAAAAGTATTCTTATATATATATATGAAGATCCAAGAGAAATTCTTGTTCCACCAACTCGAGAGTTAGATTTACACATTGAGAATCCTTCAATGCGGCTTGAATCGTTTACGTACAATCTGATCAACTTGCACCCCAAGACAGTATCCATTGTTCCATGCACTCAAAGCAAAATACTCCAGGTATAAACATAAATTATGTCCCAAAAATGACAATGCTAAGTGATTCTACATGTGTTTTGTCCTTCCTAGATCCTACTTATGAGATGCCACTGAATATGTTGTTGTTGATATGTGTGGTTTCTCCTCTATATAGATATCTAATTGAGTTCGAAAAAATAACAGGTGTTCCGTGAGACAGCATAAGAATTCAAAGTGAAGCAATACAGAAGACTAAATGAAGTCATTATTATATTCATAAAGGTGCAATTGAGAATTATGGGGGAAAGTCTTGTATGTACTCTTGGCTCAAATCCACATCACTAGTTGAGCAAATTACCACTTTTATGTACTTTTGGTTGTTTCATGATTTTTTTTTTGAGGAAATCACACCACCACATATGTAATTAACACTTTATATTTCTAGTCATAAATGTACTATTTTATACTACTAAAACAAAATTTACTTAGACGTCCATGTTATGATTATTATATGCTTATCTCTTTAAAAAGAATGATTTAATTTAATTTGATACAGACTATAGAGATTAAGAAAAATAAAGAAGACTATTCAAATTTGTAGTCATAAATTAAAATTATGTCAAATGTACCAAAATTCATTTTTATCTTGTGACCTTAAATATGTCATGTGAAAAATTAAAATTAAAATCTTGTTAAAAAAATAAATTATTCTTTTTTTAAATGGATGGGAGTGTTAAGTTTATATTTATTTATTTTGTCTTGTATTTACCAATTTGGAGAGTAAAAAGGGGAGTAATTTAATTTTAATTTTCTAAAAAAACTAACAACTCATACAACTAATTATCATCTTACTATTTTATCACATCGTCCAATTTTCCAAAAAAAAAAAATCTTTTGATCAAATATCATGTTCTTCAGGGATGGCTAATTTTCCTAAATAAATTAACTACAGCTCATGTGGACTTAGGTTAAAATTTGGAAATTAATTTTTTGTTCGGTAAAAGGAAGGAATTCATTGCCGTATTATACATATGGATTTCTTTTTGGGGAATGTTTTAAAAACATATATGGAAGACTTGGATTGAAAAGTTCTAAAAACATGTATGGACAGTTTGTTCTTTTTGTATGCGTTCATTATAACTAAAGAGATATAGTACATGTAACTAATATTAGTCAAATAAGTAAATTTTAATAAATGGTAATGTTTAAATTGAATTTTAAATTCCCAAATATTACGACTTTTAAATGGTTATTTTGTTTATTTAAATTGATATTTAATAAACAAAAAATCATTTAATATCAAAGTCCTTAACAGTTTCAACTTAAGGAAATAATTCACAGAAGGCAAAATTTTGGTTAATATCAAAGTTCTACATATTACGATTTCCTACGTAATAGAAATAATAAATTAAAAAAGAAATTTAAGTAAAATAATCGCATCTCTCTTCGATCCAATTTATTTATCTTATATATGTCATTTCATTCACGTACTATTATCCATTTGGAAACTTGTCAAATTGTTAGTCATTTTTGTAAAAATACAGAATCACTGGCAGTGATTGTTTGGGCCTCTATTTGGTCTACGACTTCAATTCCTAATTTTTCAAGTTATGCATGCAAATATACAATTTAATTTGCCTTGTTAATACACAGTTATGACGAGTAGTATTAAAAATACGTTATAAGGTATGGTTTACCGAGTACTATAATTGTGCAAAAAACCATTATACCTATTACTTTTTTATGAAATTTATTTGAAAACATTGATTTTATATATATTTGTATGTAACGTATTTGTTCATAATTTCATAGTATCAAGAATACGGCTCTAGATAAGAAGTGTGCAGAAGTGATGAAGTTTTGCCTTGTTTTGTGAAGATTTAAGCTTGTTAGTGCATGTTGTAGAACTAATTGTAGCCTTGTAGTTCTTGTCATATGTTGTTAATATTTCTTTCTTATAGACTTTATACTGAATTTTATTAAATACTATGTTCACTGTTTTCTTCTTTCATTATTAAGGTTTGATCTTCTTGAGCCAGGATAGAAGTGGGCATAAAATACCAAAACTGAATTTATCAAATCGAATTAAACAAATTGGTAATTTGATATTTGGTATTCGGATTTGAATTTGATACAAGATATTAGTAATTCTTACTTCATCTTCTCCCCTTCAAACAATAATTTAGATACTATCTTAATTTTTTTTTAGAATAATAATGTTACCCTACACTACCTAATTCTTCGCTTTTTTTAAAAAAATTTTTTTGAATGGGTATATATATAAGAGAGAGAAAATTATTTTTGGCACAAGGATTCTCTTAAAAATAAATTTTTTAGTTTTGTTATATTCGATATGCAAGTAGAAAAAAATATTTTTATAAAAATATATGCACATATCTAACATATAATAAGAAAAATAAAAATATATGTACATATCTAATATATAATAAGAAAAGTAAAAGTAATATTAATTTTTTTGAAAGGAGTCACGGGAAGTGGTGAAATTTGAAATTTTCAATAATGATTTATAAAGAAAATTAAAACTATAAATAGTTTAAATGATAAATTCATATAGCACGTACAAACTCAAATTATAAATTAAGGGTCGTTTGGTGTGAGGGATAACTAAAGTTAATCTTGAAATAATTTTTTAGTGGTTCTCAATCTCTTATTTAGTTGCAAAGGTTGGATAACTTATCCCTGGATTAACAATTAATACTGGGATAAGTTATCCCCTTTCAAGAATAGAATAATAATCTCAGGATAACTTATTCCGAGATAGAGTGGATAAAAATTTAAAAATACCCTTTAAACTTATTTTTATACACTATTTTTATATTCATGTATATTAACATAATTTTTAATAATATTTATAATAATATTCATAACCTTAATTACTTGTTATTTTTCTAATAA
>JAOTQJ010000072.1:29240553-29290923 GCA_025642045.1 Solanum sejunctum | reverse complement strand
TTAATTACTTGTTATTTTTCTAATAAAAATATTATTTTATATATACAATTTCTATTTATTAATGTATTATAAGTTGAATTTATTTGTCTATACTTATGTGTATTTATATTTTATTCTCTTAAAATATTCACTCCACTATTATATTATATATTTTTAATTAAATAATTTATCACTCACTTAAAAATTATATTCTATACATCAATTAAAATGTAGGTAATTTAAAAATTTAATAATAATTTTTTTACTTTAACAAAAATGAAAAATTTATTTTTAAGCTAGGTAAGATGAAAATTTTATTTAAAGCTAAATAAAATAGATATTTTATTTTTTAATTAAACAAGATAAAAGTTTAATTTTAAAAATACATGACATAACCATGAAAATGTATACACAAAATAAGATAAAAATTTTATTGTAAGAATGAATAGCTAAAGCTCATAAATTTTTTTTTAAAAAAAATAATTAAATAAAATAAAAGATATATTTTTATAAATAAATAATTTTTTAACTAAAAATAATTAAATAAAATAAAAAATATTTTTATAAACAAATAATTTCTTCTTAAAAATTATACAATAAATAATATTTTAATATAATAAATTAAATAAATAATAAAAATTTCTCTCAATATAAATTATCTCACCTAACTAACCCATTATAATTTTCATCCAAACCAAATCACGCTGAGGATTTGAAATGCCATTTTCAAGTAACTTCCAAATTTTCCATATTCCACTAACAGACGCAAATGTCCAGAACAGGGCACAACATGCAGAAAGAGAGTAAAAGTAATGCAAAAAACATTAGGCAAGAGGCGCATGCCTGAGCAGGAGGACAACCGATCTGCAGGTATTTAGGGTCTTTTCTGTGCTTCAGTTTTTGTTGAATCCATTGAGAAATAGCTGTAGTTATGGATATGAATGTGTAAGGTTTAATGTTAAAAATTGATTGTTTTGTCATTCAAAATTTTTAATCATATGGCTTTAGCAGCTAGTCCTCACCAGACTTATATTCCTCTGCCATCTTCCGGTTCAGGTGATGTTTCTAACCCTGCAATTTTTTGTTTTACTCTGATGATTATGTTGTTGAAAATTATTTTGAGGTTATTGATTAGGGCTTTTCTCTTTGATTTATTGGTGTAATGGGTAGACATCAGTTCCTTTCCCTTTATGTGTATTACTGTAATGATTTAGCTACCTTCAAGTTTGAGATTCTAGATTTAACTCTACTGGGAATTTGCAAGTGGGGTTTACTCTGTTTCAGTGGCTGTTGGTGGTGGTGGGTAGGGTGTGTGGTGGATGGTGGTTTTTCTTACTTCTTTATCATTCTCGACTTTCCATTTTAGTTTTTGTTCTTCCTGAAACAATATCAGCTCTCTTCAAGTTTCTATCACTGTTAGGCTTTAGAACAGTTCGAGGCTACGGTTATTGCTTTTGTTGCTGTATGCTTCCATGATTTATCTTTTACATATTACAATCAGTAATTGCTATCTTGCCACAAGGCAACTGGCAAGTGTTTTTCCCCTGGTAATCATAATATTTTTTGTCATTTTTGCGGCTCATTTTCTTGGGATTAGCGTTTTTTTGGATAGTGATATTAGTTGCAGCCTTGAAGGTGGATATTCTTACCATTTATCATGCATTTGAGCAGGTAGTAAGCATGCTGATCATGAAGTAGTTCTAAAACCAGTCCCCATTTATATCATCAGTCATGAATCTCAACTTCCAGCTACATTTCTCTACCCTTCCTCAAAAAATGAGTTGGTTGTTGGACTTGACTGCGAGGGTGTTGACCTCTCTGGATATGGAACTCTCCGTATTGTGTAGGTTTTTTTCAGTTCTCACATGTTCTGAGTAGATACCAACTTCGTACCTCGCTTTATTTCTAATATTATGGTAACTTTGTAAGTCTATTATTAGCAACTTTACTTAATACATGTTTTCTTGCAATGAAGAATAAGTTTGTATAAGTTGAAGACATCCAGAGACTTATCTCCTAAACTTCTGTTGCCCGACAATGGAAAAATGTAAAAAACATAGATATAATCATCTTTTAGACTTATGCATCCAAATGAAATACCTCCTCTTCCAAATTAATGGATTCAGTGCCCGAGTTTAACATGTCTTGTACTCAAGCACCCTGTCAATCCAAATTTGACCAGTTTGGGCATTGGTAAAAACTTGTCGTTATTGCGTCCTTAGTCCAATCTAGTGTATAAATTGTGAGATGTGTAAATTGGCTGTCTTGGTCGGTTAGGACAGGTGATTCCATGCTTAGTTTCACATCTTTATAGGTATTTTTGGAAGAAATTTGTGTGGGGCTTGACCATATTCACCTTCTGATTGACCTTTCCTCATTTTTTTTTTTTGGGTGAAGTATGTTTGAGCGTTCCTCTTTATTTTTTTGATGAAGTATGTTTGACCTCCTCATTTAAATTAACAGCTTGCTTTTCCGGATGCTATCTACTTGGTTGATGCAATCCGCAGTGGAAGAAAGTTGATTAATGCTTGTAAGCCTGCACTTGAGTCTGTTTATGTCACAAAAGTAATTCCCGACTGCAAACCGGATAGTGAGGTCTTATAGAACTTCTTTAGCCTTCTCTTGTTTCTCCGTTCCCTCTAGTCTCATTTTTGTCACAGTTTTCCTCTTTTTTTTTTTCTTTTTTTGTTTTTGACAATTTTTAAGTAGCACTTCTCTTTCTTTTCTCAGGCATTATACCATCAGTTTGGTATCAAGTTGCACAATGTTATGGATACCCAGGTTGGCTGCTGGTACTTTCTTTCGAGCTACTTGACTACTAATTTCTCATGTTATCTTTATGAAATACCTTTTAACAAAAGTGATAAGTGATTCACACATTACTCTCCAGCTGCTTAACCCGCCCCTTTTCATACTCATTGCATCTTTCCTTTCTCACTGGATATGTTGCTGTTGTTGCATATATTCCTTCCTACCACCTCATATGTTTGATATCTGTCTTATTATTGTTCACCTGGATTGTGCTGATTCCCAGCCATGATAGTTTTGAGTTCTACACTGCCTCTTCTTGTAAATATTCTTGCTAGATTTTGTTAAATTTACTGCACCACTTTTTGCGACTTCTAACTGATTGGAGATTGTATCTAGTTTTAGGAGATGCGCAAATGATGAATTTTTCTTTTGGGGATTTGATATGGTGATTTGACATTCTCTTTTTAGTTGCTGACTATGATGATAACTTCTTCCACCATGCAGTAAAGATGAATCTTGGATTATTCAGGATCATTCCGCACTGTTTCTTTTTTCCAGATATGGTTTATTTAATTCGAATCACTCCTGAATATTTAACTTACTTCCAACAGAGAAACAAAGTTGCTTTTACAGTGACTGCTTATCTTTCTATGTTGTACAGATAGCTTATTATCTGATAGAGGAACAGTTGGGGAAGAAGAACACACAAGATGGCCACATCTCTTTTGTGCGCCTTCTTGCAGATCTATGCTATTGTGGTATCTGTCCTTGTTCAGCTTCTATTTATCTTTTCTTATGAGGTGACTGCACCAAGTATGAATGTTGAGTGGTTAAATGCAAGAATTCCTACTGGATGACCAGCTAAGTTGGTTCCTGGAAACATTTTGATTTGGTTTTGAGAAACTAATTATGTTTTTTGGTTTTAAAAAAAAAATCATTTTTTTTACACGGTAGCTGATAATGCCAAAGAATAAAGGGACATCATCTAGGATTTGGTTGTGATTATGCTTGCTCTTATGGTATTTTAATCATAAAAGACAAGGAAAAGAATCGCAAAGTTTCTTCTTTGAAGCATATCTCATTCTTTGAGGAATGCCTTTTCACCATTGTGCTAGCCATTCAATTTGAGAGATGGCATTGGGAATTGAGAATGTTTTGTAAGTTTTGGCTAGGGAACAAAGTAATATGCATATTTCAAGTTGTCATGGTAATGAAATGCAAACTAATGGGGAAAGGAGGAACAGGAACCTTCTAAAGGTAAATAATCTTTTCTGGTTTGTTGATAACTTCAATTTGTATAAAGAAAACAATTGAAGCAACAATTCTATAGTGTACAGCAAGGACTCTTCTTGATACTGACAAGACAACCTCAGATATATTTTGCACTTCCAGTGGAATTTATAGCTATAACCGCCTCTGCTCTCTGACTGTTTTTGTTCATACAAACTTAGGGCATGAACTGAACTTTAATGATGATCATGACTAGAAAAATCTTGCTATGGCAAACTTCTCATTGTCGCTTGTACAATAGAAATTCATGGAGAGAGTATGTTGCTAATACACTGTCCTTTTCTTTGTATCTCGTTTAAGTGATTGCAGGTATATCATATGTGGAGAAAAAAGAAGTCCGTTCCCTTCTGAGGGAGGTCAGATTCTGTTTTACCTATTTCTCTCTCCAGTTGACATGCCTACCGCTGGATATCATTTCCAGACCACAGTTTAAAGCCTTACAGGAGAGAAGATCTTTTTGAGGAAGTTCTTGGATAGTTTTCAAAGACTTTGGTAGTAGAAAAATATTGTGAAATGTATATGGAAACAATTACGAAGTAGGCACTAGTCTTCCAGAAGTAACAGAGTGTGAAATAAACCAAAGTTTTACTATGCTCTCCCCAGCCCCAACTAAAAGAACATGAAAAGGAAAAAAGAAAGCCATCCTCATATCCGTGCTGTTGGAAAATCACGTAGTACTTAGAGTTGGCAAGGGATGGGTTCGTTGACAAGATTTTCATTGTTTATTGTTCCACTTAACTATGTCCTCTTCAAAATAGTTTATTTTGTATTTCTTATTATGATGGTATCTATTTGGGATGTCTTGCACACATCTCAACTATTCCACCTGATACTTGCTGCCTTCCACTGACACACCTAATCGGAAAGATGGAACAGAACACGTAGTTTTTCTTGTTCGCTAGGATTTGAACATGAACCTCATGACTTTTTAAAATAGTTGCCAATCACAAATAAATGGTCTTGCATTTAGATAACATACGAGCCCAACAGGTTTCAGGTTTCGCTCAGTTATACTTATGGCAACCTTTCACTTCTCAAATTCATGTTAGCTTAGATCAAATATATGGAGCTTCTTTCCATGCTTATGAACTCCCTTTTGCGCATGGTGTCACGACATATGTACCTTCTCAAATCATATTGTTTGGTTCCTATTTATACAGGATCCTCAGTTTTGGACCTACAGACCATTATCTGAGCTGATGGTCCGTGCGGCTGCTGCTGATGTTCGATTTCTTCCATATGTTTTCCATAAGATGATGGAGAAATTGAGTGAACAATCATTGTGGAGACTGGCAGTTCGTGGTTCACTTTGCTGTCGGTATTTCTGCATAAGTGACAATGCATATGCTGATTGGCCAGCAATCCCTTCTATTCCAGGTGATCTCGAGCTCTCCACCAAGGCCATGCATGCATATAGTATTACCAAAAAATATTATGTTTTGTATGGATATTCTTTTATATAATTGGAGAAGTTTCTTATCCTTCATAACTATATTAATTTATTGGAGCCTTGTCCTGATTTTTGTGGGGTTTGATCACCTATAAGTTAGTAGAAAATTAAGCTGCCCCATGAAAAGCATAACATAAGAAGTTTTAGATGTGATTCATGCAGGTGGAAGGCTGACGACATAGCCTATTTTGGAGATATGATAAATAGTACATGATTTTCATCAACATACCCCAGTGCCTCAAAAGGCTTTCGCTCATTGCGGGGTGAGGGGGAGGTCGGATGTACGCAGCCTAATCCCTATGTTTAAAAACATAAAGCGCTTGTTTTCAGATGACCCATGAGGAGCGTCAAAAGTTGCATTGACTAACTGCTACTTTACAAATGAAAGAAGCGCAGACAGTTTAAAGAGTCATTTTGCTTTATTCCATCATACTCCAAAGTAAAAAAAATAGTCAATCTTTGGCTCTATCCGAGATTGATGAAAACAATAGTACAGGATTTTGAATATTTAATTTGTGAAAGTCTGTAGCTTATCAAATTTCTAGACATTCTTAACCAATAACATGTTAGTGCATTTCTGCTAAAATGTGATTCGTCTTGTCAGAGTTCTTCAATGTGGAAAGAGATACTTTGGAGGATGAGATTTTGTCCTTACTTGATGTGCCACCTGGGAAAATGGGATGTGTTATTGGTAGGAAAGGATCCTCAATTTTGTCAATCAAAGAATCATGCAAGTAATGGTCTCTTCTTTTGATCATTCTTGTGTGTTGGTTAATAGCTTGTTTGGCTATGTTTTTGGGAAGCTAAAAGTACTTATTTTAGAGAATTAATGTGTTTGGCCAAACTTTCATGAAAAAAAAAAGCTTTTGAGCAGTAACAATAGCTTTTGCCTAGAAGCACTTTCGAACCTCAGCCAAGGACAATTACCGCTCTAATATTGATAAAGTGATTTTTCAAATTGATCAGCCAAACATGAACTGCTACACTCCAAAAGTACTTTTTTGGAAAACACTTTCCAAAGAAGAGATTTTGAAGGCTTGGCCAATGCCCTAATATGAAACATTTTGCAGGGCAGAAATCCTAATCAGTGGATCGAAGGGAGCACCAGACAAGGTTTGTAAATATAAACATGTACTCCCTCCCTTTGAGTTTATGTGGTGGTTTGACTGGACGTGGAGTTTAAGAGGGAAAAAGTTTTGAAACATGTGGTAAAAAACAAGCCATACTCATTTATGTGTAAATGAGAGTTTTCAAGTTAAATTGCTTTAGAAATATGTTTAGTAGTCTAGTTCAAACCTCAACAGAGGCAAAAGCACTAGTCTAGTTGAATTCTTCACATTTGTCCTAGACTTGGTGGAGTTATCCGACACCCGTGCTAATGGGAGGTGATGTAGCAATATCCCTTGGAATTAGTTGAGGTGCGAACTGGTCTGGATACCATAGTTATTAGGGAAAAATGACTGCTCTTGTCATTATTTTATTTTTGGTTTTAGATGCAACCAAGTTTTAGACTAGCAAAAAGAGTTTTAGCCTTCTAGACATAATTCACAATTGCATGATACAACTCCATTATGTTGTGCTTCCAACAAGCTAATGTATCAGGAAACAACTCAGAATACTGTAATTCATCAGTAAAAGAGTAAACTTTGACTAGAATTATTTGCATCTGTTAAGTGCTATGACTTGACTATTTAATAAACAAGTTCCATATCTCAGAAGGACAATATTGCTATCATTTATCAATGGGGTTAGAGTAGAGAAACATGATTTGAAGATGCAAATATAGAGAATTGAAGAGTGAAAACCTAGCAAAAATGACGATAGAATTTTCTCAGACAAAAGTTTCCATCTAAACTCACTCTTATGGTGGTCTTAGTCGGAAAATATATGTGATATTAGATCCACTTTTAAGTTGCAATATTCTCGAGCTTTCAATTTGTGATCAGTGTAAAGGACTTAAGAAGAGTCGAGGATTAGTTAAGAAATTTGAAGGTCTAGACTAATTACACCTAATTGCAGAGAAGCAGGAAGAGCCGCATTGGGTTTTGGGCTCATTCACAGTGTATGTCTTGCATGACGAGAGTGTCACACTTCAGGCCCAAGATTTATTGTCCTCACAAGGCCAGCTCCTGATGAGTCCCAATTTATCCTTTCAAACTATTTTATTTGAAAAGGATTCCATAGTAACTGTCTGCGCCTGTTTGAATGCCAGCCTGCCTGAGAATTGCATTTTAGCACGTAGATATTAGTCTGGGAAACGAAGAAGTAGAGTAATATGATATATTTAAAGTGATCTAATTAGATATGATAGCTTCGTTTATTATTGTTATTACTTTTTTACGGGTTGAGGGATATGTTGATCTGGATATGTATAACACCAATCTTCCCTGTTTGATCAGGTTTTCATCATTGGACCCCTGAAGCAGGTCAGAAAAGCAGAAGCCACGCTGAGGGGCCAGATGTTGTAACTCGTGAGTCAACCCTTTTGCTGCACCTGTAAGCCGGATCTTTGCATTCATATTACCCGATCATCACACTACACAAACTCGAGTGAAACCTATCTGACTACTTTTGCTAATATACAAACCCTGATCTGCCATATCGGTTCTAAATGGATGCATCTATTGTTGAAGTCAAATTCATACTTTATTTGGTTTACACACAAATTCGAATGTCTTTTAGCGCCCTAATACTTCTCTTTCTAAGGATGGTTAGAATTTGACATTGTTCTATTAGTCAGTTGTGAACATGATCGGTGGAGTGGTCTTGGGGGGGTCATTGTCATGCCCACGGATTGGCCAGCTTGGGAATTTTGAGAATGATACTGGATAGGAGTGGACTATAAGAATCTAGTTGTAATTGTTGTTGTAGTGGGAGCCATTAGTTCTAGAAAATGTATAGAAAGTGACAAAGGGATAAAAGCTAGCCCCCCATCTTCACAGTTCACATGACCACTCAATGACTTTAGGTATTACGGACAAAAGAGGTCGTTGGTGGGCTTTAAGCCATTGAATATGAAACAGCGTCACTGTACAATGCATGTTGAAACCTCTTGAATGCTCAATTTATGTGATGTTGGCTTTTCTTTTCCCTATCTTGCCGACTTGTGTGGTGGTTCATTTCTAGTATAGTAAATGGGAGCACGAACTATGAGAAAAACAATTCCACAAAATTGGGGCCATTTCTCATTTAAGGCACTCCCTCTGACCAATTATTTTTGGTCTAATATGACTCAAATTTGCTAATGTTGGACCGTGTAAAACTCCACTGCCCTTAAAAACCATTTAATGTCAAGACTAATATTACTTGATGAACACAACAACAAATAACGATTCTGTTTCTATCTTATGCAACTTGATGTTGACTTTCTCACTTTTCGTTGTCATGTCATTTCATTTGAATTTGTCGAAGTTCAATATATTATTCACTTGAAAAAAAAAAAGAATCATCTGTTGATGGTCAAATTATTGCTACATTAATTCCATTTAATATGACTTAATATTGTTAGAGAATTAATTCAGCCGAATGTCATAGTAAGGATTGGAGCTTCTTATGAGAAACAGTTTCAACAATGAGTGTTTGAAGTAACTTTTTAAAAGTGCTTTTGGAAGAATTATTCTTTTAGCTGTTGATAAATAACTTTTATTACTTTTCAAAAATACTTATTTTCTTTCAAAAGTTTAGCCAAACACCTTAGTTTTTTCAAAAATATCACTTTTGGCTTTTCTTATATCTGGATGATTTAATACAAAAGAATTAGTTGTACAGTGTAATTCCTCCAAAATAAGAAAATATTATTGGAAAAAGAAAATAATCAAGGTAATGGATGACATGTCTCACCAAAAGTTAAACATATTGATCTGTATGCTTAGAGTGTTAGTAGTGCAACAACAATACTTATGCCAAAAGACTCCAAATAAGTTGGGATTATAAACAAAAAAGACTTAACATATTGGAACTTCCCTTAATCAGTGACTAATCTAGTGTCTTAGATACTTATATTCCTTCTTTAAGGAATCATTAAACTAAACAAATACTAATTAGATTCCTATGAAACTAAGTTTATAATTTGTACAAAAGAATCGCAAATCTTTTCCTAATCAAAATGTGACACGAAATAGAATGAAATCCAACAAGATAACTTAAACAAAGTATTTGACTGCTGTCATGATAATTAAGAATTAAACTAATTAAGTAGCAATCATGCTAATTTCAGAGAGAATCAATAGGATTCCCATGATCAAATCTGATGGTTCCAAACCAGCAGCTCTGATTATACCCACGTGGCAAAGGTCTATGTGGAACTGTAATCAACCACTACATTTCTTCCACGTGTACATGAGGGTGTTGCCTTCACGTGGACATTAGGATAAGAGATCTTATTCTGACTATAGTAGAAACGATTTGTGGGTCCCAGCCGAGCCGATAGATTGATCGGCTTGAAAGTGATGCCATCGAAGCCGACAAGTTAGACAATTCACGTCGGCTTCTTTATTATTAACACGGAAAGCATTTATTTTAGTTTAGATGGTGACAAAGGACGTGCGGATGGACGGGCCACTTTCTTCTTAATGAGCCTGGCTAACATTTGAATTAATCGACCCAACCAATTTTGAAAAATTACATAATATAATAAATATACAGATTGTACTTATGATAAATAATTATAATTTTTTAAAAATATAAAAAAATAGATTTTTGAACTAGAATGATTTGGACTTGATCTTCATGAAAGAATATATAATTGAAGTATTTGATTATCTAAATAATATTTTGATCTCTCTATAAATATCAAGAAAATACTAAATAACTGAAATTTTAATGGGGAAAAATAATAAAAGAATTGGTACCTCAAATCTAATTTAGAAACCGTTATTTTTTACCTTATAGCAAATCAATACTGTAATATTTTTGTCCACTTATAGATTGTTTTTATTGTTGTGTTTTTAAATTAATTTCAGTTGTTATGATTTACTGGAATTGTCTTCTTCTTCAACAAAATTCCAAAAATATTTTGTATTATATTACAAAGAAACTTCTCATCGTCCTACGGATAAATGACAAAAGATTTCGATGCTTGAAGCAACTTAAATTGATGACCTGTACGTACATTAAAGTAGATGATGTTAAAAAAAAAAAAGAAAAGAAAGAAGTAATTAAACAATTGTAGAAAATATTATGCAACTAACATGTATAACTACTGTTATGTTACGTGCAGGTCGATCATATTTCTGTTTTATTGTTGCATCATTTGAGTCTTAGTTGGCTTTTATCTTATCTTAGCTGCAATCAAGAGGTTCTATGCTATTAAAATTAAGAACAAATATTATAGACGGATTTAGAATTTGAACTTTGTGATTTAAAATTTTTAAGGTTTTTAATATTTTAAATTTACTTATTTATTGTTTTTTTCTAACTTTGTGTCAAGTCAAATTATGTCACATAAGTTGAGACAAAATTAATATATTTTATACATAAAATTCTGCTTCATATCAAAAGTACTAGGTTTGGATGAATCTGTGATATTATTTATTTTTTAATTAAGCCTTCATGATTCACCCAAAACCTACACCAATACTCTTAATTAAGAATATCATTCACCTTATATGTATCTTCTTTTTTTTGTCCTTCCATTGCCAATGTCGGACTTCGTTCATGACCAACACAACGACCTAATTCCATCGAAGAAAAAAAAGATAGTTGCACGAAAGTCATCTAGTTATCTTGTGTTGATAGAAAATAACAGGTATCCAATAGAATGGTTGATAGGTACAAGCTTATTTGCTCATTTAGCTAAATTTATATAGGTAGAGTTATTTATTATTATGTATTAATAGAAGGGAATAAGTATTCAATAAAATAATTAAGGCGTACACAATTGATCATTCGAATGCTTTTTTTTTTTTTAAATATATATATATTTTAAAGTTTGTCTGACTCATACTATGTTAAAATATATATGTATCAAATGGCACATATGCCTCAAGAAAGAGAATCAAATTATTAGCTTAATTAATAATTGGTGGAATGATTATTTAGTTTCAACAACTCTAGATATTTAAAACAAGAAAACTAGAAGGTGAAGAAAAACATGAGCGTTGACAATCACAAGTAGGAAAATTATGAATATCAATCTGTTTTTTTATTATTAATGATAATACAGAAAGGGGCCTGGGTGGAAAATTTATACAGAAACAAGCAAATTGCTATGGCAACCCATTTCACTGAGCTGTAATCATGGGTCACATGTGGCTAAGATTCAGAAATTTTAGATGCTCTATGCTAAATATACATTGCCATATTAAAAAAAAAAATAGAATGAGGAATAAATGGATTGATATTGCATTCAACAGTGTAATTTAATGATCAATTGTAATAGTTCAGCTTGCTAGTGATATTGACTTTAAAACGCGTTACTAGTAGGCAAAACTTATTTACTTATATACCTAACACCTCTTTTGTATTTTTTCGATATGAGATTTCTATCCGAAGATGAATTATTACAGCAATAAAGTGAATTGAGAGGATTATGCAAGTTCAAATTTCAGTAAAACAAACATACTAAATCTTAATATATTAATGAGAGGTAAAAATATATATAGTTAATCAAAGTGTCGATACAAATAATATGATTGCGAATAAAAACAAAAATTAGTGGGAGTGATAGATAAGATGTGAAAAGAGAAAGTCATAGGAGCAAGTTGGTGAGGTTCAGCTATCTTCACTTAGCTTCTGAGTTCTGACTTTAACCATTTTGTTTGCCTGCCAACATCTCTCTGCCTCCTCGACTCTTCCACTATTCTTATTCTCAATCTATTTTCTTTTGTCCATTTTATAAATATATTTTTCAAATTTAAAATAACTTTTTTCTATTTTTTCTTTAGTAAAAAATTCTTGTATAATCATAAAACTAGTTAAGATATATTAAAGACTATAAATTTCAAAAGTTATACATTCAGATAAATGATATCATAATTTTAATTTTTTTTTAAATTCATTGTCAAGATTCACATAAATTGAAATAGTACGATTTATGTCATTTTATTTTATCCTAAAATTTATTTTTTTTTCTTTTTCACAATGATGATAATTGATAGGAATATATCCATGGATAATGAAGGAATAAGAATTTCTTGTGATATTGTGATTATTTAAAAAGAATAGGTTTAGAGCTAATTCACTGAGTGCAAATAATTTCTGAGAGCTATCGAATTGAGTAAAATTTGAATTAATCGTGATGCACTTGCGAAAAAATTCTTATGGAGGGCCTATGCACTCTCGAAATTAATCGGGACTCTAAGAGACTCGAACACATAGTGCAAATAAAAAAGAAAATAGATTTGGAGCCTATTTTGATTCTAAAAACTTAACTTATGAAATACTAAGAATTATCCAAAAATCATGTAACTAAAAGTATAACAACACATTCCTTCAACCAACATTAGTATATACGTATGAGTCTTTCAGTCACTTTACTTCTATGAGATAGCAATAAAATCTTTATATAATTTATTCTCCTCAAACTCTACTTGTGAGATATTATTAAATATATTGTTATTGTATATACTTATGAGTCTTTAAAATGGTGACAAGTTACAGTTGTGCCTAGTCAATTGCTCCAAAAGGAATAGAAAAAAGTAACTTTATTTCACAATTATAAAATGGGGGTATTAGCACACCTATAAAGTTTGCTAAAAAATGCTTTGACTGTATTTGCTTTTTCCAAATTATTTTTTACTATTTGCAAAAAAGTTAACCTTTTTTTCTGACAAAGCAATTAAAAGGGTATGATTGACCCTGGGTAAACTTGGTCATATCGTGTAAAAGAAGATGGTAAAAGGGAGACTAAAAGGTAAAAAGTCACAGTAAAAAAAATATTGTTATGACCAAAGCTATGATTGGTGGGAGTCTTTTAGAAAGAGTGAAAAAAAATTGACGAAGCCTAAAGTTGCTTTCAAGTTTTAAGGATATGCAGAAGAAGATTTTTTTATTTTTATTTTTTGGATAGAAATAAAAGAAATAATAAATATTTAATTTTATTTAACTCATACCTTGCGCTTCATCTCTTCCCCTGCTTATATGTATCAATATTTTAGGGATAATTTTAAATATATATAAATTAATTTATAATAAATATAGTTATATTTTATTTATATAAAAAATAGTCAAGAATTCTATATAGAAAATATACAATGACTATATAATCTAACTTACCAAAAGTCATAGAAAGCATACATTGATTATATAATATAGACTACATATAGATGAACTATACATTAATATATAGTATGAGACACTAAAAATTAAATATACGTAGTTATATATGAAATATACACTGACTATATATATCTATATAATGAATGACTATTTTTTAAAAAATTATACAGTGGTCGAATGACTATCTACTCTAATAATTCCAATATTTTAAGCTATTATGATTGGCATCTACTTCATTTTTAAGATTATTAATCACTTTTTATGAACAATTATGCATAATTATTTATTACATATAGATAATCTGATAACAAGAAAATATTTTTCACGCAATTAATCTATATTAATTAGTTTTTTTATTTTAGTTTAGTTTTTCTATTTATTGGTAATTATTTTTTATTCTGATTAAATTTGAAATTGCATTAAAAAATTCACACACTTTTAAAGTAAAGCAATTTTTCATAATTAAATTTGATATTATACCTAAAACTTAAATCCGAAACTTTATATTACATAATAAATAAATTCAAAAGATATCATTTTATTAGAATCTCGTAGATCAATTTAACCTGGATTTAAAATACATGTGGTTTCATGAACTTTTTAGAGCACGCATGGCTACAGCAACTAAGCAAACCAAAAAGGAGGTGGTCAGAGCTTTTCTCAATTCCTAAAATGTTTAATTATTTATTAATTAACAAAAAAACAAACATTCAAACTGACGAAATAATAAATATAACTCTTTTTTATTAACATTCAGAACGCATCTCAATAATCTCATGCTCCCCATTTCCAAAATTATAATCTTATTATCTCATGATAATAATATATTTAGTAAAATTTTATAAATAATAATTAATATTAAAAAAATATAACATATTTCTAAATTTTATTTTTATACATGAAATAAAAAAATTATTTTTAAAAATTACTTAACTCAAATAACGTATAATTTTAAAAAGATAAAATAAGAGAAATCTAGGAAAATTGTTTTTAAAAAAATTATTAACATGACCCCACGAAACTGACCAAAAAGCCTTATCTTCTCTAAATAAATAGTTTTAAAAAACATTACATCTCCTGTCAACTCTTTGAACTATATATATAAATATTTTATTCCTGTGCGACCAATATTTTCCTAATTAAATATATACAGCTCTTTTTTCTTCCTTTTCCATATATATATAAACAATTAGCTATAGTTCTTCCAACCAACATATTGCAAAAGAGGTCAAGAATTTTGCTATTCCAATATTGCAGCTAAAACAAACTCTTCTTTCTCTAACAGCTTGCAGTTTTCTGTTATATGGTAAATTTCTTCCTTTTTTTCTTCTCCTTTGCTAAATTGTATCATTTATACAACTAGACAAATTGTATATATAGTAGTGCTAATACTGACGTGGGCAAAATCTATTTTTGTATATTATCACAGATTTATATATGTATCATGAACAGGGTTGTTAGAGCCACTACTTCTGCGTTTCACTAAATACAGAGACTTCAAGATTTTCATTCTGTCACACAAGCCCCAACATTTAATTTTCCTGCAGGCTGCAGCTAACTTAATTGTAAGCTTTTATTTATTTATCTATTTCTTTCATGACTTGATGTACTCTATAGAAGTTAATGCATGCAGAGACAAATTCAAAATTTAAAATGAATGGATTCTATATTTACGTATTGCCATTGAATTCATTGCATCTGCAACCACTATATTGTTGAAATTTTAGTGAATACACATTTTTGCTCCGTGTTGGATTGAGTTGAAGGTTTCTTAATCCATGGCTCTCATTTTTCTTTTTTCGAGGTATTAAAGAGTGCGATTTAATAATTAGTGTAGATTAATATCAATGGAGAACTTGGATTGGAATGAAATTAACTTTGGAGCTTCATTTGATCCAATACATGTAATTTCAAATTGGAACATGCCTCAACGCCAAGAAGCTGCTAGTAGATTAGCTGCTGATTCTATGGCTGCTAAATCCGGAGCAGATCTAACCCCGGAAATTGGATTTTCTTCTTCCCCAATATTCAATATGCCGAACAATTACATCAGTGACAATAATCCAATGGGCCTAATCTCTGATTTCGGCATCCAAGTGGTTAAGCCAGCAACTGGGCTACTTTCCAATACTGTATCTCTAGAATCCATTGATTGTTTATTATCTGCAACCACCACCAACAATACAGACACGTCAGTCGAAGACGATGGCATGTCCGTAATTTTTGCTGATTCGAATAGCTTGTGGAATTCTGGAGAGTCTGCAGCAGGCAATATTAATGCTCCTAAGGCGCTGTCGCCAGGCTATCAACAGCTTTTGAGCTGTCAGCTGCCTACTGAACATAAGGTATTCGAGGAGCAAAAACATAGAAAACGAAAACTTTACGAGCTTGATGAGGCAATTTCACAATCATCTTTGGGGAATTCATCGAACGAGTTTAATCTAATCAATTCAACCGGAGATTGTGGTAATTTCCAGCTGATTTCAGGAAAACAATCCAAGTATAAGAAGGCTAGGTTAAGTGAGAATACTAAAAATCGTCCGAGTTCATCAAATATCAATTTTCAACAAGCTACTTCATCTGTATCGTCAATAGATCAAGAGCCTGACCCGGAGGCGATTGCGCAGATGAAAGAGATGATATACCGAGCTGCAGCATTCAGGCCCGTAGATTTCGGGTCTGAAGTAGTAGAAAAGCCCAAACGGAAGAACGTTAAGATATCAACGGATCCACAGACGGTCGCGGCGAGGCAACGGAGAGAAAGGATAAGTGAAAGGATTAGGGTTTTGCAAAGGCTAGTACCAGGAGGAAGCAAAATGGATACAGCATCAATGCTTGATGAAGCAGCAAATTATTTGAAGTTTTTGAGGTCCCAAGTGAAAGCATTGGAAGCAATAGGCCAAAAACAAGATCCTTTAAATTCAATAACAGTACCATTTAATTACCAAATTCCCATGCAATTACCACATTTTCCACTACAAAAACCTAACCAAAACACTTATCGACCAAAGAGTTGAAAAGAAATCCCGGAGTAAAGGGACAATAAAGATATGTAGTGTAAAAACCTTTTAAGTAGTTTTTATTTTTTCTTTTTTGAAAAAAAAAAATTCTCTTTGTTTTTGTCATTGTTATTCTGTAGACGGAGGTTCATTTTTTTTCCTTCCTCCCTCAGTTTTCTATAAGATGGGACTAATTAAATGTAGGAGTTGATAATTTTATTTCCTTGGAAGGAACAAATAAGTGCTTGTTCAATTAGTATGGTAGTCTGTACTATGTAGCATATTTAACATATGTTGCAGTAGATCTCACTTAATATCAAGAAATACAAATGGAGTTAGCTTGAGTTTGAATTTGAACTTGATTTATTTGTCATGAATTTGTTGATGGCTACTAAGCTTGAAATATTGTAAATTTTTAGATATATATAGCATGAACTTCGATCAACCAGTTAATTTTTGCAAAGTTGAGAGAATAAATTTTGTAACTTAAATTACAATAAATATTATTAGATGGATCTTGATTAGTGAATGGAAAAAAAGAGAGTTTAACTATGTATATACAACTAGACTTTACAAAATATACCATTAGGTTAATTACTAAGTGACCAAAACAACAGGTCTGTCTAATATCCATAATAAGATTAGTATGGAGTAACTTAGAGAATAAAGTAAATAACTTACTTAAATAACAAGTAAAAAAATACATTTAATAGTGTAAAAGTTATTTATGTTGTCTATATATCATTGATGTAGCCAACATTTTCTCTACGAAATTTTAAAATATACGCAAGTCAAAATACGAAAAAGTTAAGAGAATTTCAATATTTACTATATGTTCATTAAAAAGTATATATATTTTTAAATTATAATATGTAAAATTTTTTATAAAGAAGTTCAGATAATGTAACTCTCTGTTTTAAGCAATGTTGAAAAGAAAAAAAAAAAAAGAAAAGTTATCGACACTGAGACTCATGATTATTTCATGATGATATAACTGTGAAAGTAATCTTTACTGCCTAACTAACAAAAATGTTGATCCAATTATCATGAATCATGATGAATTCATTATTACATACTGTAAAGCTTCAATAATGAGCATCATAATGAAATCCACAAGGTGAAGATCTCAAAAGGCCACAAGGGCTATGATTAAGATATTGGAGACTTTAAAAGTATTGATTACCACTTTGTACCTGTAAGTTAATTAATTTAAGATTTTTGTAGTTAATTAGAGATGTTGGAAAGAGAGGAGTTTATTTTAATGTAACATCCTTTGTTAGTACAATTAGTGAATCCTAGTCAGTGGCCCTGTCTCCTTGATTCGATCCAAAGCGTGCTCCTAATTCTTATTGCTAACCACGTTTATTCTTCCTTTTTGGCACTTGTTCTTTATTTTAATCCTAATAATCAGAACGTTTTATGTAAAAGAGGAGAATAAAAAATTGTCAATCGATACATACTTATGGGTCTTTCAAAAATAGTTTTTCTTATCTCTATAAGTCAATTGTAAGGTCTGCATATATTTTATTATTCTCAAACTTCACTTCTGAAATTCCACAAAAAATGTTAGTGTTGTTGATAAATACTTATTTTGCTATTTACATCAAGTCATATTTTTTTTATTACGATTAATTAATTCAATATATGGTGATACCGTATCAATTAATCATGATTAAGTAATACTAGTGCATTAACAAACACATATCATACATTTACTGTGAATAAATTTTTACCATGTAAACAAGGATGTGTGGGCTTGCTAAATTATGCGGTAAAGAGAGTGGTGTAATGGCTAGTACTCACTCTAGTCTATTTTATATATTTTTCTTATTATAAATAAATAATCCTTAATTTATATTATTTTACAAATTTAATACATAAATAATATTATTGTTCTTTCGATTTTATCCTTTATAGAATTATAGTTAATGAACTTTGAAAAGATATATTTGATCAATTAAAAAATTAAAAAAATAATTAATATACATTAAATAAAAATAACATAATAAAGTTATTTTTTTTTAATGTAAGTATCATCACAAAAAAGTGACATATAAAAGTAATTAAACGAAGATACTGAAGAGATGAAATTTATGGGAAATTGGCAGACACATTCCATCAGTGGCAACAAGAAAGGTGATAATTTTTCTCGTGAAAGATGGCATGATTGAGAAGAAGAATTCAACATTTAAATTTAATGAATTTAATATGTGTATATATTTTACTTTTTCCGTTTCATTTTATATGACATTTTATCCTTTTTGATCTGTTTCAAAAAGAATATCACATTACTATTAGAAATAATTTAACTTTAAAAGTCTATTTTACCCTTAATTAAATAATTCTTAGCCACACAAATATCTAGGGATGAACTTAGATCACAAGTTTTAAAAGTCTTTCTTTGTTTCTTAAATGTCATGTCAAATCAAAGAGTATCACATAAAATGAAACAAAGGTAATTTATTTATGCTCTGTGAAAAAAGATACTGGCACGCTTTGACTTGGAACTGTATTTAAAAAAAAAAGAAAGACTTTTAAAACTTGTGGTTCAAAATCATTCTTAGATATTTGTGTGGTTGAGAATCATTTTATTAAAAGTAAAAAAAGAATTTCAAAGGTAAATTATTTTCAATTAGAGTAAAATAATATTCTTTTTGGGACGAATAAAAAAAAAATGTCACATAAAATAGGACAAAAAACATAGATAATTGTGTTTGTCTAAATTCATCAAAACTTTGCTACATACCCTTAGCTGTATGATATAATAACTAGATGTGCACAAGAGTTGGCTCAAATGACAAATTGGCTCGAACGCCATCACTATAAAAAAAAAAAGAAGAAGAAGAAAAATATATAAGCAGACATGTGTACAATAAATTCTTCTTTATGACGAGTAGGATGATGGTATAAGGCAAAGGCAAATTGGTGAATCTTTGAAAAATGCGGGGTTTGGGTCTTTTGTAGTATGCTGCAAGAGGGCTTTGGAAAATTGGACTTATATGATTGGATAGAAGACGTTACAGATTTTGTTTACTAAATATAGCAACTTCTGTTGCTTGACTTGTAACAATGTCCTACTTGTTCTCTTTCAATTTGCCTATAATGTCCACAAAATCAACAGGTTGCTATTCGATTACAAGTTTCAAAAGTCTTTTTTTTTTTTAAACATCATGTCAAATAAAAAATTTACACATAAAATAAAATAGAGGGAGTATCATAAAAAATGATTTTGTTTTCCAATTTTATATTCGAATTTTTTAATTATAGAGAAATGATAACTACCCCCAACTGCAATTTTTAGTGATGGCTAGTCAGCTATTATATGGTTGATGCATTTAAATGAATGACCTAGTTGGACGACTAGACTGGGTGAGAATAGATGAATCACACAAAGTTAGTTAAAATTATTTCAAAAGTAACTGATTGTTGTGAATATTTTCAAACACCGTCAATAAGTAAAACTTAAAGTTGTGTGTAAATAGAAAAGGCAATATTTTTTTGACTCTACCTTTTAGTTGATTGATTTCCTCTTATTTGTTCTCATTACTTTTTGGTAAAAGTTTTGGGGTTCCCTATTTGAATATAATATCGTTATTATCTTCTACCCAATTTTTGACATTTGATTTAGACTTGACAAATTCAAACTTTAGAGAAACATATGATTAAAATTTAGACATTGAAGTTTTCAAGCAATAAGTCTATTTCGAGGTAGTAGGAAGAGTCTTGGGCCAAGACTCCAACTAACTAGCGGCCCAGGAGAAGTTTAACATATTTTGAAGCGCCCAATAGGCCTAAGTCAGGCCCAAAACAGATTGTTTGGCCCGCTGAATTTGCCAGGCCTCCAGGCCCATGTCCACAATAAGGTTTCTAATTCTAATACAACCACCTATTCAGTGAAATTTCACAAGGTTTTTAATCCCAATGCTCTGAGTAAATTGAGGTCGTATTCTTCAAATTAATTAGTTAAATGTTAAAAATAATTACTGCATGAATATGTTCAATTGAAATTTGATTAAATGAAAATTATAAATACATGATTGAAAAAATTATACATCTCCAAATTTTAACCTTTGGTCTTCTACACATAGATCTTGATAAGAAATATGCACCACGAACATGGAACACTAATTTCCCTAATTAAATTATTTTTCCTTTTTTATTTTTATTTATCATATTTAGGATTAGCACATTTATTTAAAAAATTAATGACTTATATGATTATTTTATTACTCTATCTCTATAAATTGATGTTTAGTATTAGATCTTGAAAAATAAAGAATTAATGCTAAAAATAAAATAAGAAAAATAATCATTGTCTTTTCTTGATATATCAAAAATGACAAAGAGCGAAGATCTAACTTTTGAAATAGTGGACGTAAAAATAAAGAGAGGAAGGGGAAGTAAATAATCTCCAAATAGTCCTTGAATTAAGATATTGCTCCGTTGGCATCTCAAAGCGGCAAAGAGGGCAATAATGACTTTTCCCTAGCCAGTTGGTAATACACCCTGGAATATATGTAAGCAAGGCAGGCACAATACTTCACTCTTCTTCCCTAACTCATTTAGACAAATCATACACTCATTATTGATGTTTCTTTCATCAATTTGGATCTTCTTTAACAACTGTATTGGTGATTTACTGGCAGGCACCATCGCGTTGGATAAATCTTCTGATGCAAGCAAAATTCTGCCATCACAAATATGATCAATTACTAATGTTACATTCACACATACCCCCAACACTATACGACAACAGTTATAGTTAAGACTATATTATAGTAATGATTCTTGCTAACTGTCGAGTTGTACAATTATAGAGCAACGTTGATATTGAAGGAGAAACAACTTAGCTGCACGATTAACTAATCAACTAATTTAATGACAGTTATTTAGTTGTTAGTTAAAGCTATTAGTTAACCAACCTATATAAGTGGTACATGTATACTTAATTGATTGAAGTTTTACCATCAATATACAAATTACTTCCTCCCGTTCTCCTTCTCCTCCTTCTTCTTCTCTTAATTGATTGAAGTTTTACTAATCAATATACAAACTACTCCCTCCCGTTCTCCTTCTCCTCCTCCTTCTTCTCTTAATTGATTGAAATTTTACTAATCAATATACAAACTACTCCCTCCCGTTCTCCTTCTCCTTCTTTTTCTTCTTCTTCTGTGTACTTCTTCTTCCTTGATCTAATTCTTCTTCTAAAGTCACTACAATGACAGTTGATCTTCAAACTCGTCCCCAAGCATAGTTGATGTAGCGTGATCGAGTCTCTCATAGAGCATAATATCATAAAGATGAAGAACGATTTGGGACGAGGGAGTTGAATCTTGTTGGATGCTATGTGCGAGCACTGATTCTAGACCATTGGGTTGTCTATAACAAAATTGTTTTTGAATCTTAAAATTAAAGTGAATGCTTAGATAGGGTATACGAGAAGAACAGGAATAAACAAGGGGGGAAATTGGCTTAACTTTGACGGATGAACTAGATGAGATGCTATGGGACACGAAGTTTGGGGGCAACATTTTGCAAGACTTGAATTGAGAAATCAAATAGACAATATTATCTTAGTATTGAAACCTAGACAGGTCCTAAGATTTATTATACTAACTTGACAAGTAAATCCATCACCAACTATGATTACTATTTGGAATCCTATATTTGATACGAAAAGGATTTCTTATTTTTCCTAATTCTCATGTTTATTGCAATTCATGATGTTCATCAGTGATATCTCTTTACTTATTATAAGGTTGAGGTCAAGATTCTAACCAGTAGTGTGACCTTTCGATTTGGAAAAATCAACAAAACTATCAGTTTATAAATATTTAGTTTTTTTTTAATAAAAAAATATAAAGTTATACCAAGAAACAGAATTAAAGCGTTCATCGGAACCAATGAATCTCGTTCACGGAAAACACACATAATATATCCGAGACAATTCTTTTTTTAGGAAAACTAACATAGCTAGACAAACATATGATATGTATTTACATTATACAATTATAGTTTGAAACAAAATGATAATTTATAGCTATATTTAGGGTTTTGTTACTATAATTAGAGATTTCTCTCTCATTTCTTTCTCTCTCTCGCCTCTCTCCTTTCTCTCTCTGCAATTTTTTGCAGATATACAATTATAAATATATACAAGCTGCATATATACAATTGGTTTGACAGATATACATAGTCAGGTGCAATAAATATATATATATACAATTCACCTCTTTCCTTCCTCTCCCAATCTCACTTGTCAGACATACAAATATATATGTATATTAATTACACATATACATATATAACTTGATAAATATACATATACACTTCGCCTCTCTCTTCCCTTTCTCGATCTCGCTCGCTTCTCTCCTCCCCTCCAAGTCACACAACGAAGGTTATATTATGTAATTATGTAAATTGTAAAATATAAGGTTCAAGCCTAGACTATTTATGATTTTCTTTTTATGTATATGTAGAAGGCGAACTCCTATAGCGAAAATACTCTATCATTTATGTCAAATGCACTCCCATTAACACAAAAGAAACAATCAACGCGATGGTACTCTGCATTAGGTATTGTAGTTTGTCTTCTACTCTCACAACCAAATAAACACATGGTCATCTCACTTAGGATGGAGGACATTATCCAAACTCAATTCGAGTCATAATCAGTCATCTCTCTTAATACATCACTCTTTTCCGTTAGCTTATTTGTCCTATAGTACCTGCAGGTCAATTCGATAATTAAATGTCTGAATTAACATCGAAAATTAGATATATGATATCATTATTCTTTTTGAGATAGACTAATAAAATGAGAGAGCACATACTAAGGGTCAAGATAGCCTGGACTACCCGCGATTATGGTTGTAACATGACTTCCCTCTCCAGTTGGCAAAATCCTTGACAAACCAAAATCAGCAAGCTTTGCTTGGAATTTATCATCTAATAGAATATTACTAGACTTGATATCTCTGTGTATTATTGGTGGTTGGCAACCGCGATGTAGATACTCCAATCCTTCATTATTCAAGTTAAAATTAAACGCGTCAAATATGTAATTATTTATCATTCCAAACTTGACGTATAGAGACTGAATAAATTCATCTGGTGGTGAACCTTGTGCTGCGTCCAATGCTATTTGTAGTCTTTCCTCCCATGTTAAAGCATTTGGATTTCTATCTGCACAGATGATTGAATAAAAAACTTGTGAAACGTATGATCTGAAACAAGTTTCAGACATTTGTTTGATTATAAATTAGTTACCTGATAGTAGCCTGTCTAAGCTTTGATTGGTCATGTATGCATAAATGATAACGATGTGGTTGCCCTCAACACAATACCCAACTATAGAAATTAAGTTCTTATGATGAACGCTCATCAAGAGACTAGCCTGTCAAATTTTTTGTATAGTCAAATTTGGTGTTAGTTAAATATATTTAAGTACGAAAAATACTTCTTCAGTTTACTTCAGAACGGAATTCCTTGAACCCTTGAACCGAAGATGGGGATAGCATCTTAACAGCCACGTCACGGTTATCGACATAGCCAAGATAAACTGTCCCAAAACCTCCTTTTCCGATGACTTTCTGGAAGTTATTTGTCATGTGCAACACCTTATGTAAACTGCCGGTTTTTCAACTCCAATGCAATGTTTGGACTCTGTTTTCTTTCTGTGTCTGTGATCTCCCCTGTTAGAGAAATTAATTTCTTCAAATAACATATATTTGTGCAATTAAGCCATCAATCTTATGATTTGCTCACCTTTTTGGTTTTTCTTCCTTCGAATAAACGAAGAAGCTGTTGGGTGGGTTCCTCCCACCGGAGGGCCCACACATTTTGAAAGTCAATAATGGCTTATAGGCTTATGGGCCACTTCAAATCAAATTGGCAAGCAACTTGTTTCTTATAGGTTGGTAATCCTGTTTTTCTTTTTTCCCTGTCAATAAAGTAGACAATGGTTTGCCTATATATAAAGGAGTCTTCAGCACTTTCAATTTACCACATTCAAAAAGAGAGAAAAATATGTAGAGTCACAGAAAAAATAAATATTATATATTTATTTATTCTGTGAGGTATATCATAGGTTATAAAATAAAATAATCTGTGAAAAAAATTATAATGTGCTTAGAAATATTGTTTTCCTAAAAAAAATAGCGTGTTATTATTTTTTAGGTATTTTTCTCTGTCCATTTTGCTTTATTTATTCCCCGTTCCGCTACGTAGACCCCAACAAGACAAAAAAAAATACTAAAAAATAGTGACACACTATTTATTTTAAGAAAACAATATTTCCGCACACTCTAATTATTTCTTCACAGATTATTTTATTTTATAATATATGATATACCTCACAGATATAAAAAAATACTCCATATATTTTTCTCTTCCTCTATGGCTCTATATACATTTTTCTCTCTTGTTGGTGTGTATAAATGAGGGCTGAAGCCCTCTATTTATAGGAGAGAAAAAATTTACACATCTTCTCTATAAAGCAAAAGTGGCCCTTTATTTATAGGAAAGGAAAAATTTACACCTCTTTTCTGTAAAACAAA
The DNA here is from genome assembly GCA_025642045.1 of Solanum sejunctum. Taxonomy (NCBI): domain Eukaryota; kingdom Viridiplantae; phylum Streptophyta; class Magnoliopsida; order Solanales; family Solanaceae; genus Solanum; species Solanum sejunctum. Next base: position 29,265,679 of record JAOTQJ010000072.1, on the reverse strand, counting down.
AGTGTGTAGCCCCTCATTTGTCGGAAGGGGGAGATTGTTGGATAGGTCCCTTCAACTGGAGGGCCCACACATTTTGAAAGTCAATAATGGCTGCCAATTTGAAATCAAATTGGCAAGCAACTTGTTTCTTATACGGTTGGTAATCGTGTTTTTCTTTTTGCAATAGTTTGCCTATATATAAAGGAGTCTTCAGCTCTTTCAATTTACCACATTCAAGAAAGAGAGAAAAATATGTAGAGTCACAGAGAAAAAAATAAATATTGTGTATTTATTTATTCTGTGAGGTATATCATATTTTATAAAATAAAATAGTCTGTGAGAAAAAATTAGAGTGTGCTTAGAAAATATTGTTTTCCTAAAAGAAATAGTGTTTGTCATTATTTTTTAGGTATTTTTCTCTATCCATTTTGCTTTATTTATTCCCCGTTCCGCTACGTGGGCCCTAACAAGACAGGGAAAAATACCAAAAAATAGTGACACACTATTTATTTTAAGAAAACAATATTTTCGCACACTCTAATTGTTCCTTCATAGACTATTTTATTTTATAGTGTATGATATACCTCACAGATACAGAAAAATACTCCATGTATTTTTCTCTTCCTCTATGGCTCTATCTACATTTTTCTCTCTTTGTTGGTGTATATAAATGAGGGCTAAAGCCCTCTATTTATAGGAGAGAAAAAATTTACACCTCTTCTCTATAAAGCAAAAGTGTGTAGCCCTCCATATGTCGGGAGGGGGAGATTATTGGGTGGATCCCTTCAACTGGAGGGCCCACACATTTCGAAAGTCAACAATGGCGGCCAATTTGAAATCAAATTGGCAAGCAACTTGGTTTCTTACACGGTTGGTAACCGTGTCTTTCTTTTCTTCCTGTCAACAAAGTAGGCAATGGTTTGCCTATACATAAGGAGTCTTCAATTCCTTCAATTTACCACGTTCAAGGAAGAGAGAAAAATATGTAGAGCCACATAGAAAGAAATAAATACTGTGTATTTATTATTCTGTGAGGTATACCATGAGCTATAAAATAAAATAATCTGTGAGGAAAAATTAGAGTGTGCTTAGAAAATATTATTTTTCTAAAAAAAATAGTGTGTCACTATTTTTTTGGTATTTTTCTCTGACTTGTTGGGGCCCATGCAGAAGAGCGGGCAATAAAATTTAGGAGGAATAAATAAAGCAAAATGAACACCAGAAAATTTAACGTGGTTCACCTAAAACTTTTGGGCTACGTCCACAAATCAACACTTCTTCTATATTTCTTCTACTATTACAAATAGTAAGCACAAGTGTATAATTTCTTCTACTATTACAAATAGTAGACACTTGGTGAAAAATATTTCTTCTACTATTACAAATAGTAGGCACAAGTGTATAACTTCCTCTACTATTACTTTTCTCTTAGTGCCTACTATTTGTAATAGTAGAGGAAGTTGTACACTTGTGCCTATTATTTGTAATAGTAAAAGAAATATTTTTCACCAAGTGCCTACTATTTGTAATAGTAGAAGAAATTGTACACTTGTACTTATTATTTGTAATAGTATAAGAAATATAGAAGAAGTGTTGATTTGTGGACATAGCCCCAAAGTTCACCACGTTAAATTTTCTGATGTTCATTTTGCTTTATTTGTTCCTTCTAAATTTTATTGTCCGATCCGTTGCATGGGCTCCAACAGAAGTAGTAGTAAAGCCAAGATGCCCATGACCACCGCAGATGCAACAATTGATGCTAGTGCACCAACACTAAGATTATTGCTATTATTTTTCGGACGAGTTTCATCATAACTGTTTGTCAAAATATTAATTGAAATGTAACTTATATAACTAAATAGAAGTGTGTCTTTGATCTCTAAATCGATAACAATTCAATATGACATCAAATCAAACCAGAATGTGGTGTAAATGAAAAGAAGCTTATTCATAGTTTCTAAGAATGGAACGAAACCTCAACAACAGAGAGCCATTTCTTGATTTTGCCAGCAATTCTTCGGGTATTTACCAGAAAAACTGTTTCCACTCAAGTATCTGTCACAAAGAGAACCAAATTACTATGTTTGCTTATGTTCCAATTCATCTGGCACAACTGAAATTTTGAAATTCAAACTTTTAAACGCCATAGGAAAGGGAACAGAGGCTGTAACTGAAAAGGAGGAGGTCAAGTGTAAATTACAGCTTTGTCAACAAGGCAGTTGAGAGAGAATGACAGGCACCTCTCCGGTCAGTTTATTGTTAGACAAGTCCCTTCAAGAAGAACACAAAAATGTCATAAAAACACTAATATAACCAAAAAAAGTTTACTTTATGCCTCGAGATTTCTTTTTGTTTCACAAATTGGTGGATTCAAAAATTTGTTCGACCAATAAATGTGTATATACTCACAGAGTTTCAAGATTTGTGAGATTTGCAATATAAGGCGATATTGTCCCTTGTAATTCACTTGAAGATAAGTTTCTATGTACTCAACAAACTATAAGTTAGTTTCATTCTCCATAACATGATTATACTAAAGAAAATTAGGGAGTATAAGGAAAATGCAAGGATATAATCGTGGAGGGAAGCTCATCAAAATTGCATGTGATACCATTCCAAATGTCAGCTTCAGGGCCGCATGGATCTCCTTGCCAGTTCTTTCTAACCCCATACGTCGATTTGATATCCATAATAGCCTCAACTAATAGCAAAATCAATGTTATATAATTAGTGGTCTCGAAATAAAGACCAGTATAACCATTTCAATCCATCCAAACTTTGGGTGTAATCAAATATTATATAGCCTGTTTGGCCAAGCTTTACCAGTAGCAAAAGTGAGGTGTTTTAGTGAGTGCAAAGAAACAAACCATCTAGGTCATTGGTTTGAGAGGTTGTGGTTTTGTTGACCACTTTATAAATCTCCATGGCATTGATGGTTGGGTGACGAATTGAATTTACCGTTTTGTTGAGGGTAATTTGGTGGGTGGCTCTTGGCGTTAGAGGTGATGTTGAATAAAATGTGGTTGAGGACAAATAGTAGGGAGCAAATGCTGCCTCAAACAAATTTCCATCAAGATATATGTCGAATTGCCTATTCACATGATCGGCTTCAATCTCCGCGAAGTGCAGGTAGATATAATGCTCATCTGTTGAATTTGCAGGTTCCCACGAAAATGATATTGCATTAGTGTCCTTATCCGCTGCTATTGCCGTGCTCAGCACCTTTGCTGGCGGTCGAAAATAGTTGTTGTTCACCGGGCCATTATCAATGGTTAAAGATGTGCTCAATAGGACTGTGTCTTTCACATCATTATATGGCAACCATAGACCATCATACATGTCATCTTGGTACCTGAATCACCGCGGGCAGAGAACAGTCAAACCTCTACATCTATCTGTTATAGAAAAAAAGGCAAGCCCAGTGCGCTAAAGCTCCCGCTATGTGCAGGGTCCAGGGAAGGGCCCGACTACAAGGATTTATTGTACACAGTCTTACCTTACCTTGATCTATTTGTTATAGAGAATATATAATATAATCACCTTGCAAATTGAGTGGCTGTTGAGCCAAGATCAAGGCGCATGACGGTCTGTAGTGATCCGGATTTGGTTACATACATGCTTGTGCTGAAGAGTCTCAATTCAAGCGCGGATATAAATGGCCTTCCTTCACCAGTATTTACTAGACAAACATGTACAAAATCCAACGAGAGAATGTTTATGATCTCTCTAATTTTCGGAGCTGAAGTGTTCACTATTTGAATCGAGTCCCAAAAGTCAACTCCGATATAAAGAACGAAAGTGAGTAGTTGATTTTTTCCATCATAGTTTCCTTGTAAAAATTTTGCCCTGATCAAGTATTTTTTACCTTTTCCTTCTGAAACTCTAATGGTATAGCAATTTCGCTTTCCTTCAGGGAAACTTGTGAGGGTGTACAATTGTTGTTCCAAGCCGTTGGCCTGAAACTCACTCGAGATAGTAGTATTACTACCTGTGTCACTGAACCCTGAATCAGAAACGTACTGTAGTCCAGTAGTTGGATCGGTGTAGTTGGAACCTTGAGGAATTCCACAATCTATGCTTATAAATCCTGATGATCAATTTGCGCATTAGCTTAGGAATGAACAAAAAATATAAATAGTTGACTATCGAATTATAACAGATACCTGATTGATCAATTTGCGCGTTAGCTTCAAGTTCAAAGAGAGAAATACAAATTAGAAAGACAAAAATTAAGTCTTTCATCATTTCACTATTTCAATGTTGAAGCTAAGCAAAACTTGAAATTCTTGATTACTAGAACAGGAAGTAGTTAACAAGCTTAATTATATGCATAATTCAGGAAGCGTCACTAATCATTTTTTTCCTTTTATAAATTCACACGAAGATATGACTTTAGAATTATCCTGTAGAGGAACTATTCTTATGTATCCTATTTTATCAGCGAGGATTAAAATAGTTAAGCTTAATTCATGAGAGAGATTACTTTTCTAATGATGACCATCTTGATAATTAAGTTCCTTTAGATACTTTATTCTGATGAAGTAAGAAAATTCTATAAAATGACATCAAGCAATGCATCAAAGTTCTAAAAGATTGAGTGAATGTGACTGCTCAAGAAGACAAAGACTTGTCTAAAATAACACCAAAGGAGCATACACAGCGCAGTTTCTTGCATCTAGCAGGAGCATACACAGCGCAGTTTCTTGCATCTAGCAGGATCCAGGAAAAGGTCAGACCTAAGGTAGAGACAATCTTAACGTAAACATAAACATTTCCACGGCTAGACACTTCTACTGTTGCTTCAATGCTCTTCTTCAACACCATGGAGCATGCATATTCCAAAAAAAGTAATCACAACTAGTTACATGGGCCTGATCTAGTCAACTAAAAGAGACTAAGTAAACATTTTACTTAGATAACATGAATAGGAGTTGAAATCCCATTAAAATATCTGTGATTTCTCTCCTTTCAGATGCACCAAATAAAAGAAGACACCATTTGCAGTTTCTATATGAGATGCTGAAGTATACACAAGTACAAAATTCTCAATATTATAGCTCTATATAGGATAGAATTTGACTAAATATTTTTAGATTTGAATACATCAACCATTGCTTGGTATAAAGTATTTCAAGGGGGAATATTGTGACAGTGACAATGAGAAGCGATATTATCAATTTAATCATGAGTACATCTATAAGAAAGATACATAGCACGAGATTAAAATATAGTTATATGAATATATTGATCGATCATGTTGGCTGAGGAACGTGAAATTTCGAGATCCAAATTTAAATGAAAGATATCGAATAAATGTCAACCATTTGATTTTCTAATACTGGAGTCATATTGTTAAATAATATACAGAACACAACTTACAAAAGTCACATAGACTTGGAGAAGGATAATAAAAAGGAAAAGAACCATTTTAGCCAAGCATCCTGCTCCAGAAGTGAACGGACCTTGGATTCGATGAGTTCAATTAAACTAATCATTTTCGATAAAATACATAGATATACATGGGAAATTTCACTAAAACAACAACAAATTTAAATTCTGAGAACTTTAAAAGTTGAACTCATCAAGTTTACAATTTGTATCCGCCTATGCATCCTGCCTCGGCTTAGGACTTTCATACCACCTGCACGTGTTCTCTTTCTCTCATTCATCATTACTCAATCTTCCACGCGCACAAGAAAAGGCAAAAAGGCGAGGCTCTGGAGTGACTCAACGTCGAATAATACTTAGTATGATCGCTACAATCACTGTCACCTCCAACGCTGCTTCCATCTCTGTCACTTTCCAATTCAGACACCCCTGGCTTGAAAATGAACAACCCATGATCAGAACCAGGTGCAGAAAACAACCAAGAATGTACGTCCCAAAATACTTGTATGTGCTGCTCATTCACTAGTACCGTCTGATTTCCCCTGAATTTCCATTGCAAATTCTTTATGTGAATCAAAATAATCCCATCTATACTTATCCACATTTCAGGGTCTCTTGGCCCTGAAGTTGAACTTTCTACAACAATGTCACTTTCTTTTTTGTTGTTTTCGAATTTAGCCCTTGTCGAGAAACTTTTCTTACCAAAAACATGTTCTTTTTTGTGAAATAACAATGCATCTACAAGAGCTGGCCTTGATTTTGTTCTCTTATAAGCTTTTTTCTTGTAATCACCTAATAATAAAACAACTTCTTCCTCTGCAATCAACGCAACGTAAAAATCCTTACATGGTTCAGGACTACCAGAAAATTTTGCTGATCTTAAATCCCAATAAGCCTCCAATTGATTTCCATCAACCTCAAATGTCTTGTAACTTTTTTTGGCCCAAAAATGCCAAGGTTTTAGATCAATCTTGCAAGTTTGATGATGTTCATTTTCTAAGCTGTCAACGGATATAGTAAGGCAATGGTTCATCACATGTTTTCTCCATATAACAGTCACATTACGCCAATATCCCCCGATATGAGATCGGTAAACACAGGTAACGCTACCCTGAGCATTTTTAGGATCTACAGGATCATCTTTTAATTTTTGAGCAATTGATGGTTGAGAAGAAAATGATTTTGCCCTCGCGTTAACATGATGAGGCATTTCTCAGATACTTGAATAATACATGGCCATTTGCTACATGAATGTCAATTAATCTACATCCTTCGAATAATCAAATATCAACAGAAATAGGAATTAGCAACCAACATATTATGTTTACCTTGAGAGACAAAGTTTCTCAGGTTTCATCAATGCCTCGAACAATATAAGAGATTACTATTTAGTAATGGAAATTCAAGGAGTAAAATTTGTTTATTTTGGAGAAAAAATTTTGTTGGTACAAGCTAGGGGGATAAAAGGTTCTGGGGAAGGAAAGACCCTACCCCTAGGTGAGAAAATTTTGGAATTTTCTACAGGCTTGATGCTTTCGTTTATTAACTTTTACTATTGACAAATCAAAAATATTTCATTAACATGTGTCTGAAAACATGTTAGAGATAAATAGTCATTTTTTTTTTAGTTTTTTAACAAAAATAATTAATATTTTATTTTTAGAAAACTCAAGTGATTGACGTATTTAAAATTGTCCACATATTTTAGATACCACAACAAATGTTCCTCCTACTAAAAGATTTGTTTTTCTTTTTTCTTTTGAATTAATACATTAAATTAATTCAATATTTTAAATTTAGAATTTCGAAACTAGAGGAGGAGCATACAATTTTTTTCCTACCAAATTACTAGCTTGTTTACAATTCTAACTGGTTACAGTGTAGTGAATACTAGTAAAGTTGTTGAAAAAAAGAAGTTGTGGTAAAGTAAATCAAAGGGCGAGATGGCGTCGACGCCGGTGATGCCGCCGAACGCCGACGGAAGTGCACCAGCGGCTCCACCGCTACCTGGGACGGACATGACGAGCATATGCTTCAGAGACCAGCTGTGGCTGAATACATATCCGCTTGACAGAAACCTAGTATTCGACTATTTTGCACTCTCCCCATTCTACGATTGGACCTGCAATAATGAACAACTCCGTTCCCGAGCCATCCACCGGCTCGATTTTTCTCATATCTCGTATGTTTTCTTTCCTTCGTTTTTAATTTGCCCCTTTTTTCCTTAGATTATGATTTGGATTGGGAACAGATTATAGAAAACGAACAGGATGACGTTTTAATATTTGTGAATGTACAAAGCGATTTGCAGACATTTCGAATTTGAATTGTTGGTGCTTCAATTGACAATTTGCAAAATTTAATCAATCAGTTTGGAGTTCTTGGTGTGGGTAGTTGCAGAGCCAAGATTCTTTATTGAGGGATGTCAAATTCACACTTAAAATGTAACTATGGGAGTCAACATACAGTATTTATACATAAAATAAAAAATTTAACCTAGCTAAACAATGTAATTTTCTGGCAAAAGATGGCTCTGCCACTGGGGGCAGCGTCAGATATTTGGGAAAAGGAGAGTATGTTAGAAGAGATAAAATTGATAGACACAAGTATAAGTTGGAGGCAATTGGTTTTTGGGGAAAAAGTAACAATCTTGTTATCCTACACAAGTTCATTAGCTTGTGCACAGACTTAATTAGTAGGAGTATTTCTCGATTTGTCAAGACCATATGTGAACATATGGTCTTTGGTAATAATCGAGACACGTGCAACTAATTGTGCAGTTGAATTCCCAACTAAATTTGCAGGAAAATGACAGGCACAGAATACACGTTGAGTGAAGTTATGGAGCCTCATCTCTTTGTCATCTGTAAGCAAAAGAGGGATAGCCCTTAGAAGGTCACACCAATGCTGACTTATTACATCTTGGATGGTTCAATATACCAAGCTCCACAGCTCTGCAATGTGTTTGCAGCTCGACTTGTTAGTATTCTATTGTTTTGTGTTACATTGTCTTTTGCTACCTGTATCTCAGCACTTCCCACCATCATTTTATATGCCTCTATCTAGTTACACTAAGAGCAGCAGTCTTTATCTTTCAGCTTAAGGATCTGGGCGGTTTAGTAGCAAAAAAGTTTTAGTCTCTTTCCTGGGTAGGAATCTCTTCCCTCTCATTTTTGTATTTTTTTTCAGAGGACACTCAAAATAATTTTTTAAGAAAATCCTCCCTTCCGGCTTGTAGAATAGGTTACATCACTTGAAAAACTTCCCTTCCTGCCACCTATAAGTTCATTTTTCAAAATTGAATAATCATGTGGTATTGATTTATCCAGTGAAAATTATTTAATACTCCTGGAAGCAGATTGGATTTTGATCTGGTGACAACATTCTGAACAGTTGATCTTTCTGTTGGCATTTTCTCTGAGTGACCCATAACAGGTGTGCAATAATTTCCTTGCTCTTAGAAAAGAATTTACTTTTGGTACTGTTGTATGCTTTGCAAAGAACTAGGTGTATTGAGGCCTTCAGATGGTGATGAACATAGTGCCAAGGCATTTTTAGATAAATCCTTCTTCGTGAACATCAAAAAGTTTACAGATAGTACCATTTTAATAATTTAGGATCTCCTTTTTGCTTATTTAAAACTCAATAAATAACAAAAGTGTTGCTTTTAAGGATTTATTGCGTACAGTATGAGAGGCTTGATAGATGGGAGTAGACAGGAACAATGGCTTTGTTCTGTCACTTGAACTTCTGTGTGCACTGAAGAAATGAAGCTTTGTCTTCTGTAGTAGTACTTTAGGAAAGATCACTGTTGATAATATTTTTTTTGCTTTTGATGTGTATGCTTTTAATATGAGTTATTTGTGGCACCAGATGTTGTTAAAGATAATACACGACAAGGTCTGGTTCCTGTTGTTGATTTTTAGTTACGGCTATTTTGACTCATAAAAGGAACTTTTGAAGTAGGCATGACACATTAAGTTCTTTGTAGGAAGAAATTTAGTAAGCTGTCTCTGGAAGATCTTAGCTAGGTAATGGGGTTCGGTGTGTGGATGGAGTTCTAATTTTATAAGATTCCGAAGGAATTGGAGAGAAAAAAGGAAGTTGAAATTGGAGGAGAGACTGCAGGAATTCCATTCAAAAAATTTCATAGGGAGGAAACTTTTAGGGATATGCAATGAGAATCAGCATTGCTTTTTTCAAGGTTCTTCTTTATTCATGTGTCTTTAGTATTGTGTAAAGCCGCTAAAATATGTGTGAACTTTTAATATGCTTGAAGTACTCTTCTGCTTTTATTGGGAAAGCTGGTCCCCTTTTTTCTGCAGTATGATATATCACTAATTTATTTTGTGTGGTTTGACGAATTCATTCATGGAACATAAAAGGCCATTGATGTTCATCGTCTTTATTTACTTATTTGACAGGGGCGTGCACTGTATCATATATCAAAAGCTTTCGGTACTGCATCCTTAAAATTGGAAAAGATTGGATATGGTATCTTGACATCTCTTTCTCTTTTACCTTTCCATTTGTTTGACCTTTTTTTTTTTTTTGCATCTGTGTTTGTGTTTTGGGTAGAGGAAGCAGAGGGATCTTTAATGGGAGGAATAGGATATGTTTTTATAGTGTACTGCAGTCTTTTTTGCATGTTCAACAGTTTAAGCAAGTCAATCTACATGCAGTTTTGATGATGGAGAATTTAACCAACTGGTTCACCAAATTTTTGAAAAAACATTAAATGTAAAACCCATAATTTCAACAATGTTATCCATTTTGCATATTTGTGTTTGTCCATCTGGCAATCATAATTGTATTACATTTGGCTGGAAAAACATGTTGTAAGGTATTCAAATTATGTTTAGCATAATAAGCTTCTATGCATGATTATGGTCCAGCAAAGTGTGCCGTTAGTAGAATTTTATCTTGCTATCTGCAAAGAAAGGGTTTTGAGTTATGCAAACACCCAATCTCCCTTCCCCTACTCTCACCCACACCAACCCAAAAAGAGGGGAAGATAAAGTAGTAGAAAACAAAATGTTTCTGATTATGACACAATGCCATGTTGTCAGGTTGAAAGTTGCGCGTCAAAACCTGTGTGTGTGTGTGTCTTTTCGATAAGTTGGACCTGTGTGCAGTTTGTATATATTGCTACACATGAATATGTTCTAACAAGAACTCTTCGAAGTTCGACTTGCATCTCTCTCATGACACAAATATTACTCATATTGTCTAAATCAATAATCTTAAATTTAGCTTGCAATGTCAGTTTCCATCATTTTTACTATTATTTCATTATGTCAATTCTATTCAATAATTTGCTTTGCAGTGGATTCTGAAAATAATAGCCAGCATCTGAAACTAAGCCCACCAAAGAGGCCATTGACTTCAAGGAACTTAAGCTAGTTGATCACATCCTTGCTTCTCTACCACGGAAGGTAATGTAATTCCTTAACACTGAAACTTGTATAGTCTGCATGGAGCTTTCTTACCCTAGATAAATCCATTTATCTTGTCCAATTCATTTTAAAGTTTGAGATCATTAATATTAATCTAAGAAGCTTCGGTTGAGTTGTGAAGTAGTTATCTTGGAAGTATCTGAAATTTTATTTGCATTCCAGGCTTCATTAATGGGAACATTTGTGTTAAAGTTCAATAGATCAAGTTGTAAAATTGAGCTACTTATTTCTATTTGTGCAGCTACCACCAGCACCTCCGCCCTCCACCTTTCCCAGAAGGCTATGCACCCCTTTCCACTTCAGAACCCTCTGAAAACCAGCAACCAGATACTCAACTGCCTCCAGTTGATCCCATTATTGATCAAGGCCCGTCCAAGAGAATGAAGGTATGAGAAGGGAGTGGTGTATCAATGACCATTTGCGTAGGAGCAAGAACTTAGACAAGGTTTTCTGAATCAAAATGTTTATTGACATTTAGGAAAGAAGTAAACTGATTAGTCTGAAGTTACTGATTAATTCATAATTTCTATCTTTTCATTCTTCCATCGTGAAGTTTGACTCTGCACAACAAGCAACACAGTAATTTATTGAATTCACATTCAAACGATTGTATTGTTACGATTGAATTCACATTCACCCGGATTAGGTACTTGTATTGGAACTCAATTAGTTTGCATTTGTGTATTGCAATGTCTATTTTTGGGCAAACATGATTTTTTCAATGGGTTAGAACTCTTCACCAATGATTAAGAGCGACGGGGTCGTAATCATCCCACCACTCGGTTATGATTAATGAATACCCACTTGAGTAGTACTCCTATTAATTGAAGAACGTTACACTAATATTAAAGTAATTTAATGAATACCCACTTGAGTAGTACTCCTACAACATTGAGGCTCCTATTAATTTGATATCTAATTGATGGTGATTGATGCAGAACTTGCGGTTAAGCAACCAGGATGTGGATATTGCACCTGTTGCAAACCAGATACGCCGTCGTGTTGCCTTTGCGCTTGTCCCGCTCCGTTTGGGGTCGCCGTCGAACGGCCGTGATCACGGAATTGGCCAAATTAATGACGGGAAAATCAGAGATGTTGTATGATGATTTCTACATAATAACAAAATAATTTACTCGTCTAATTAATTGTTTTTGATAATGTCTTTTGAGTGATTTAATTTCTTTTTTTTTCTTTGTGTGTGTATGTGTGTGAATAACATTGCTTGTGTAAAAATAATAATATGCAGAAAAAAAAAGGTGCATTGCTCGCTATGTAATATTTGATTGTTATTTTTTTGATAAGATATATTGTTTGAAATTATTTTTTTATTGATTTTTTTTCAATATTCTTATTGCATTTGCAATTATTACAGTTTCAATGCAAAATGAATGGATTCCACCCCATTGATTCAAGAGAAAATGTCCACATGTTGTGATATCAACTTTTAATTACTTTAAAATTATCTTTACATAGGAGCCTCATTAGATATCAAATAGAAAAAGTAATAAAGACTTTTTTTAATAGCAAAAGGTACATATCTTTTATTGTGATATTGACAATAAAAGTTATCAAAATATAATACTAATATTTATCATCTTAAAATTTTTAAAAATATTAAAATATTTATAAATACAATTTATACTTACGATTCGAATCATAATTTACATGGTTTAAAATTAACTATACCCCAATCTCCAACCAATCACCATCACCGCCAAGCCAAATGAACAAAGAATTGTGTCTCTTTTTTCTTTTTTTAAAGGACAATGGATTAAAATTAAACAAGCTTATGTAATCAACGCTTGTACTCATTTTATTTTAAAAAGTCAACTTTTGGCGTGGAAAATTTGAACAGCATAAATGAGAGTACTATTCAAAGAGTTGAAAAGCGGTCCAAACAAAAATTAAACTAGACTTATTCTAAATTTGTCTTCGCAAAATTTCAATATTCATGTGCATAAGTCAGCAATTGCCAAGTTGTCAATTTCATGCTTTTCTTAAGATAAGCTTGGAAATTCTCCAATTGCCTTTATAGCAAATCAAATTACTTCCCCGTATAACAATACTTATCTATTACTAAAAATAGATATTTAGTAATACTTATTTATTTTATAATATTAAAAAATAATTTTATATTTAGTTTTAATTTATTATTATTATTAATTATATTTTTAAAATATAATATTTATTATATTCTAAAGGTGATTTGATAAAATTATCTTTATTTATTTATTATTGTTTAATTTTCATATTAAGTCAATAGCGGATAACTGATTTTGAATGGATGGAATAATAAAGTTAAACATATTTCCCCAAAACAAATTATTTTCTCCATTGTTTTACTTGACACTATTTGACTTATCACACTCATTAAAAAAATAATTGTAGGTTTTTTATCACACTATTTTTATTAATTGATATTTAGTATTTAATCTTAAAAAATAATTTAGACAATAGCTAGTATTTACTGTTAAGATTAAAATATGAAAAATATACATATTTTTTATATGTTAAAAGTATAAATAAAAAATTAATTTAAAAATGAGTGACTGAATAAAAATGAATGAATATGTTGGAGAATAAGTTGAAGTGAAGTCAACTCAGAGTTTGTTGAGTGAGAACACACCATTTCAATTCGTTCAAAGTTCCATCATTTTCCCTTTTACTAATTTTGCACTATAAAATATACTCCTACTATTTGTTCATTTATCTAAAATTTAAATTTTGTCATTACACAATGGGAACTATAATTCCAAGATGTACCATGGTCATGGCCCTTGTTTTCATTTGTTTAATTTTATCTCCTGGAATCCAACAAGGTGTTGCTGCTCGTTCTAATGTGTATAGAGGTAATTAATCATATAAAAATTATACATCAAAAGTTTTTAAATTTTTTCTTCCTTTTGGTTGTTCTTTTATAAATTAAATTTGCATAATTCTGATTTAATTATGCAGAAGTACTTGTGAGGAGACCAATATGTCCTGCTTGTGTGTGTTGCCAACCTCCACCACCAGGATCTTGTTGCAGCTGTTGCGCTTCTCCTATCACTTCTCAGTCGAACACTAGTTTGCCTTAATTGACGAGCAGAGATAGATTCAGAATTTAAAATTTGATAAATTCAATTTTTTTGTAATTTTAAAATTAGTAGTCCATTTCGAATGTTTTTTTCTTCTTCTCAAATTTGCAATGGCCTGCTCCTGGTATTTGTCCATTTTGTGTCTTTTTGATCGCAATCAATAAAATATATTGCTATTATCGTAATTGATCCATAAATAGAATATTTGTATCCTATGTTATGCCTAATCAATAAAAGTAACAAGTAAAATTGGGGGTGATAATTGAACGGGTTGGGTCAAATTTAAGTGGGTTATAATGAGTCAAATCAACAAACACGTCAAGACTCAACCCAACCTACATGTGCTTGGGTTAAAATAGGTTGAATTAAAACGGATTAAGTAATGGTTTATAGAATGGGTCAAGACTCAATTCAATCCAGCTTTTACTAAATTTTACTTACTTTATTTGTACTTTTTAAATATTTCAGTAATTAACTAAATTATATTTTTTTTATTTTGGGTATATAAAACATATCAAATTAAAAAAATATTTTAAAAATATTTTGACAAGATCTCCTGAATCGATTCGATAAAATATCAATTCAATTTTAAACGAGTTGAGTTAATAATTCGATAAAATATCAATTCAATTTTAAACGAGTTGAATTAATAAATAGACAAATTATTGACCCAGTTAAATTTTAATGAGTTGACAAGTTGAATAAATTGAATTTAATTTTATAACCCCGAATAAAACTGAAAGGCTAAAGAACTTTGTTAGCTCAATAAACGAAAGTTGAATTCGCATTAATCATAATCAATTCCGCGTTACATATAATTCACCTCTTGCACGTGTGATCAAAATTTAAAATCTGTTCAACGCCTCGGGTGAAAAACTCACAAAATAATAATCAAAATTTAGAACCTAATTAAAAAAAAAAAAAGAGCGTTGTTTATTAATCAGGTAGAGTTTACCTGAGTCCTGCACATGGGACAAGTTTTATTTGTGCTATTAACTAACCAAATCATAATGCAATCGGCGTGAAACTTATGGCTACAAGCCGGAAGAAGACCGTAACTTTCCCCCTTTATAAACTCCGATAAACAAATCGCGCACTCGTTTTCCCTCGATTTTCCCCCTAAGCTTCCTTCATTAAAAATCCGAATCTCATAATGATCTTCTTCTAATGATTCCGACGGTTCCTGCGCGGGGGCGAAATTAGGTCTGGGTGCGGCGGGGGGAGGCGGCGGCGCGTGGCCGGAAGAAATTGGTAATACGACGTCGTTGTTTGATAAAAGCCTTCTTCTTCTAGCACATTTACCGTACAAATAGAGAATGATAACAAAGGCATATACAGCAATTATTTGAGCAAGGAGACGCAGCTGGGATTCATCCATAATTAATTAATTAATACTTCGTTTAAGAGGTTTAAATACAGTCCTTATATCAAATTAAACTGATCCGGTTTGGGTTTTTTTGAAATCTTAGCTGAGTTCGGAGTTCGACTTCTAATCATACTCTGATAAGGAAGAAAAAACTTGAAAATAATTACAAGTAGATTATAAAGAAATTTGAAAGACACCGTCTATGGAAAAGATACAAATAAATGTAGTCTTTTCAAAAAAAAAAAAAAAATGTAAGTCAATATACATTCCCACTTCTTATAAATTACAATTTAGTTAATCAGCTTTTGAAAAAAATAATATTTATTGTATTTTTATATTTACTGGGAATTTAATATTATGATTGTTTTTTTATCTCCTTTCAGTTGAGTGACTTCCTGCCTATCTTTATTGAGAAAAAGCTCCAGAATGTTTTGGGGTGGTAAGTTTATACTACCCATATTCTCCAAAAATCTTATATGTCAGATATATTTCTGACTTATTTTTTGAGACTTTTCTCGCTCTATTTTTACTTGCTCACTCCCCTAAAAATAAATATCCTCTATTTGTCAAAGTAGATTGCATTAAATTCCACAACTTTTATTAGGACCTTCCTAGGGAGTGTAGAGGCCAAAAGAGACTTGAGAATTCTACATGAACAGCTATGCAGCAAGTAACTAGTGACAAGTTCATGATAAGAAATAATTAATTGAATCACAATCTCTACCGGTAAAATAAATTACACCAGTACAAGGTAATAATGATTATCATTAACTTATACAAATACAATGTAGTGTGTGACCACTAGTCCACTACTTATAGTAATGGTAATTATACGAGTCTACTTAATGCTAGTAAAGAGAGTTGATGGTTCGAACGTATCTTAATTTGCCAAATTATTAGCAAACAAATGTGAGTATTCTTTTATTGTTAGGAAATTTTTGGTTGATTATCTCAATTTTCATTAATATTTTCTTTATTGATGAAAGTTTGATCGCAAATATAATTGAGTATAAAATAATTTAAGTTTTTAAAAACT
Source organism: Solanum sejunctum (assembly GCA_025642045.1). NCBI lineage: Eukaryota > Viridiplantae > Streptophyta > Magnoliopsida > Solanales > Solanaceae > Solanum > Solanum sejunctum. The sequence continues at coordinate 29,249,377 of JAOTQJ010000072.1, read as the reverse complement.
TTATAGACATGTAAAAAAAATGCTATCTTCACTCGGATCAAGAGAGAAAATACAAAACGATTTAAATTTGTCCTTCAATAAATTTTCTTTTTGGGAGGAGGAAGATTAGACGGAGAGATGGAGATAATTTCTGCCAACCCAACTAAGCTACAACTTGCCAGAATAGATATTAGTACTCACTAGTAATAAATGGGGCAGCATTAATACAATCTTTTATGGAGTAATTTTTATTTTTTCTAAAAAGTATGATAAAAGAGTTCATGTCAACAGTGCTTATTAAAGTAGATCTTAAGCCTAACTCATATCCCAAAAATTAGATTAAAGAGAAGAAGATTGCAAGATTGCCTAAACCTTATAAGGAGACCACCTATCCCATTAACCACCAATGTGGGACTTTGTGTCTCAACACCCCTCTCCCCTCACGCCCAGTGCTTAGCATCTGGTGCGTGGATAATTTTTGGGGGCCCAACATTGGGTGAGACGGGTCTGCTCTGATACCATATGAAGTAGGTCTTAGCCTAACTCACACCCTAAAAACTAGCTCGGAGGAGGATTGTCTAAACTTATAAGGAGACCACCTATCCCATTAACCACCAATGTGGAACTTTGTGTCTCAACAGTGCTAATTCTCGATTTATGGACAAATGATTTCACGTTATAAAATTGAACATGTTGAATGTATAAGGGTAGCAGTGTTTTTCATACCTCAAAGTAAATGCATCAACACCAGAAATTAGTTAAGTTAGGAACTTTGAAGTTCGTTAGCAGTGACTTTCTAATTAATTCATCCAAAAATGTTGAGGCATAATTAACAATCACTACTTTTGCTTTAACAAAAATTGTTCTAAATAGAGAAAACACGTTTTTTGTCATGATTTTGCCAATGGGAAGAAAACAATTTTGAGATATATATAACAAGTTATTGATATATCATGTGAAGTAGAATGTAGTTTTGAATGGTTAGTTTCATGTGAAGAAGCTTTTCAGAATTTTAAGGAAGCCATTGCATCGGAATCGATGCTAAGGCTATCAGATTTCCGGTTGCCATTTGAGGTTCACACCGATGCATTGGATAAGGCTGTTGGGGGAGTACTAAGATGTTTTTTATTATGTACGAAGCTCGAATACAAGACTTCTGATATATTAAGAGTGAAAAAATTCTAATCATCTATCATACCTCTTGGTGTTTTTTCTTGTATACATTAAATCAAAGTCCCATTCCAATGCCCGTACATTGTGGCTTTAAAGGGATTCAAGTACACACGGTTTCAATTTTTTTTTAGTTGTCAATAGAAAGTTAATGTTGTAGTAGTTGTGGTGGAGTATAGTTGGTATTTTTTCATCTTTAACTAGAGTACGCGGTTTCGAGTCCTCCTAGGTATGAAGTCATCTTTGTTTAGAGCGTTTTACCTTCCCAACCCTCGAAGGTGGAATTTTTGAATGCGAATCTAAATATAGTCGAATTTTAATTTGCAGATCTAAATATAGTCGAATTTCAATTTGAATACTGAAAAATAAAAAACCAAAACATGAGAGGAATGGTTCTCCTTCACATTAAATAGCTTTGCTGCTTACTGCTATTCAATTTCACTCTTTAAAAGGCCACTTAATTCCCTTGTCTACCAACCTTATGACCAAATTTCTAATTCTCAAATCTAACTTCTTTCTCATTATTATTTCATTTATCACCAAAAAAACGAACATGAACTTGTTGTATCGTTGTACCCTACATGTGACGTCGTTGTCTTAATTTTTATTTTTATTTTTTGAAAAAAAGATATACTAACACATCAAGACAACAGAGAAATGATATATACATTTCCTACTAACTAATCGAACTATGTTTACTTTTAACAGGATTTGAACTTTCCATGTCAATTGTGAAAGGCAGGACTCACCAAATGAGCTAGTACTTTACCACATTTCGACTGATCGACATATTACTGTATAAGCAAAAATAATATATTATTTGGTTGGTGTTAAAAAAAAAACACTAATCGCTTCTTTGATATTTGATTGGTCTCGTTAAACTTAGGAAAGTTAATCTCAAAAATTACAGAAGAATAGTCCACGATTATATAGAAAAACCAAACAACCCTTCACAATCAATGTGGGAGTATCAATTATGTTTGAGATAAGACATCTGAATATAATATGAGGGTCTAACATCTAGTAAACAATCAATTGAAATTGATTTGACTGTGGCTCTGATACATGATAAATAAATAGATCTTTGATCTAATTCAACCACACAAATATCTCAGTGTCCAAGACCATATACGAAACCAAACGCCCACCTACAACCAACGTGTTGTGGGAGAATCAAACAGGCAATATATAGTTTTATTGATCTTATGAAGAAGAAATAGGTATCCAGATGTCAATTTATTTCTTATCTGTAAAATGTCTGATGAAGTAGCCATTGAATTATGAAAGGGGGAATTAACTCCATCACATGCCTTGTTGCTCTACCCAATGTAGTACCAAATGCCCCTCAACTACTTCCCTTTATCATAATTAGCTTCCTCTCACTTGTGGTTACAATTCACAACATAGTTACTTATATCTCTATTATTATTGCACCTTACCAATTTTGCTTTGTATGTGAGGTAGACAAACAAAGCTCTACATTGTCACTTGTACTGGCAACGAAAGCTCTCTTTAATCAAATCTCTGATTTTTATTTTGTCCCAGGGAAAATGTCGAAATTGACCGTTTTAGTTTACAAAAAATCTTAATTTTACTCCTAGTTATATTTTAGGAGACACGATAAAAGTAGGGACTACATCTATATATGTGTCTGCTTACATGTTGAACAATATTTGTGTTAAAAGTTTCATTTATGTATATACATAATTTATTCACGTGGTGACTCGATAGTAGTAGAAAAAAGTAAAGCACCTTATGCCTCCGACGAACCTCAATTTTTATTTTAGTAATAATAGATTATAAATTTTTTCAAAAAAATACTAATTAAGTACTATCAGTAAAGATTATTTATTTCGTACAATAAGAAAGAATTATTAAAATAACTATAGCATATATGAAGTATGATTATATTATCAAAGAAAATATACTAATTTATTTTTTTAAATTTAACATCTCCATTCGATTTTCGTCTTAAGCCATTAATATGCTTTGAGCTTGAGCTACTCCTGTTCATTCAAAACTTAGTAAGTTAATTTCTCTATAGAATTCAAATTCTAACTCATATCTAACGAGTTTCAGCATGAATTCCACGAGTCAAAATATTCTTGAAAAAATATCAAAATTTACCATCGAGTTAAAATTATTCTCTGCATACTTCAAGGTTGGAGTTGTTATAGAGTTCAAATGATTTGTTAATGATAATTGATATAAATAACCTCAAGTTATTTGGTAGCGACTATAGTAACCTTCTCGTGAATTAATGACGCTTAACTACCTCCTAAGCGGCATTAATGGCTATAGCTCAACCTTCATCTCCCTTCTTTGAATGCACATCTATTCATCCTTAGTCGGTTCTGACTTACACTTGTCTCACTATAAAGTTTTGTTTGAGGAAACTCACTAAGAAACACTGCACGGTACAAAATTTTGGAAATATGGGTATCCACAGACAGCTAATGGCATTTTTCTTGGTGGCTTTATTGGGGTTTGTTGCCATTCGTATGAATAATGCTCAAACACTTGTCCCCGCAATCATTACATTTGGTGATTCTGCTGTGGATGTAGGAAATAATGACTATATTCACACTCTTTTTAAGGCCAATTATCCACCTTATGGAAGAGATTTCGTCAATCGTCAACCTACTGGTAGATTCTGCAATGGAAAATTAGCCACTGATATCACTGGTAAGTTATTTACTTTCGAGGTTTCAAATTTATTGACTCGACTAATCCATAGTATATAGAAATTTATTGTTCTCCCTCATATTATTAGAGTTGAATTCAAAATATTTGATTAAGAAATAGTAGTTCAGCAATTATAAGTATGAGTTTTGCAAAATTTGAATATATTTATGAGCTACAATAGTCTATATAGAACCCAGTAAATAATAAATAAATATGATTTACAACTCATATTCTAAAAATTCTAGGTTCGTTATGGAATTTACAGAATAATATTACTAACTTTTGAGTTACTGTACTATAGATCAAGCTAACTTTTTTACTGTTACAGCTGATACACTTGGGTTCACTACTTACCCGCCTGCATATTTGAGCCCTCAAGCATCAGGCAAGAATCTCCTTATTGGTACTAATTTTGCTTCTGCTGCTGCTGGCTACGATGATAAAACCGCTATCCTCAACGTAAGTTTTACACTCACTCTGTTTTTTGTTGTAGTGTTGCTATGTTGATCAAAATTAGTCAAATAGAGGAAGTGGGGCTAACTGTTTTGACAATTTTTTGGCGTGCAGCATGCTATTCCATTTTCGACACAGATGCAATACTACAAGGAGTACCAATCCAAGCTAGCAAAGGTTGCAGGCAGCCAAAAAGCGGCGTCCATCCTCAAGGATGCACTCTACATAATAAGTGCAGGAAGCAGTGATTTCTTACAGAATTACTACATCAATCCTTATATTAACAAAATCTATACTCCTGACCAGTATGGTTCTTATCTTGTCGGCATATTCACCAACACTGTCAAGGTAGTTGATTTGACACTATTTTGGCTATAGAAATTGATCCCTAATGCTTTTAAGGAGGGTGAAAAATAGGCGTCTTTGATCAAATTTGAGCAAGTCAAATTTATAAACTGGTTATAATTCAATTTTGCCACATGTTACTTGCTTGAGTCAAAATGAGTTAAATAAGCAACATGAACCAACCTCTCTTCTTTTCTATAATGTCTTCTCTTTCATCTAAATATGCATAATTTTCTCTCCCTAAATTCTACTTTGTATATTTTGATGAAAATCGTTTCAAATCCAACCCGTTTATTAATCAAATCACCAAACAGGTCGCAATCCAACTTGCTTAAACTTGAATAAGTTTGCATGAAATACTAAAAAATTGGTCAATAAATTATGTAAACAGGATTTGTATGGGCAAGGAGCAAGAAGAATTGGGGTAACTTCACTGCCACCATTGGGCTGTCTCCCAGCTGCTCGAACATTATTCGGATTTCACGAGAGTGGATGTGTCTCCAGAATTAACACAGACGCCCAGCAATTCAACAAGAAGATGAATGCAGCTGCAACACAATTACAAAAGCAGCTTCCTGAACTTAAGATTGCTGTCTTTGACATTTTCCAACCCCTATACGACCTCGTCAAATCTCCATCAGACCACGGTAATTTTTCCATACAAAGTCTACTATGCTACACTAATCCTACATACTGACCTACTTTTTGGTGATTATTAGGATTCACGGAAGCGAACAGAGGATGTTGTGGGACAGGAACAGTAGAGACAACATCATTATTGTGCAACCCAAAATCACCAGGGACTTGCAGCAATGCAACACAATATGTGTTTTGGGATAGTGTGCATCCATCTCAAGCAGCTAACCAAGTCCTAGCTGATGCACTTATTATTCAAGGCATCAACTTAATTGGATAAGTAATCCAATAAAAAAATGTGAATTTTACTGTTTATTCAAGTTACCATGTGATTTACTTTTACCCTTTTTTTTTCTTTTTTTGGTTTAAATTATCGTTTACTTTCTGTTTTTTCTAGTTCAGATGCATGAAGATGAAAATGAAATGATGTGTTGTATTACGTACTTTCTCTGTTATTAATGAATGTACCACGTGTTGACTTGGAAAAAAGTACACTAGGGAAGATTTTTAAACTGAAAAATCTATTTTTATTTAAGGTCGTATCTGTGTCTTGATTATGTTTATACGAAATCATTATAATAAGTAATTCACTAAGGTGAAATTATGATTAATTGTTAAAAGCTTGGATGGATTGTGAATTTCTAACTTCAGTGGCTTCAAATCGAATTCTATGTATGGTCAAATAGATGTCGAATTGAAAGTGAATGATTTTATAGATCAAAATAGCCATACTTGAAAAATATGAGACCTTTAGAATTGTTTTTGCCAAATGACTTTCATGCAATAGTCTCTATATCTATTTCCACCATAGGATCACCGGACGAGATTATTTGGCATCATATCAAGTCAAAATGGTATGAGGTTAAATCGAAATATCCCACTAAACTACGAAAATGGTTAGATGGATGAACAAGTGAGTAATGAGAGAACTCAATCAAGTAATCAAACTTTCTTTAAAGAATTCTAGGAGTTTTTATGGCTTTCTGTTTTTCAGATTTGGATAATAGGCCTAAATGAGTTATATGCTCTCTTTTGATTTCAAATAAAAGCCTAAATTTATCATTAAAAAAAAATCTACGACTTTTTATGGTCTATGAATATTAAAAATAAGTATAAGCACTTTCTTCGAAAATAGCTTTTGAATGTGTTATCAATCCACCATATTATTACTAAAAGGATGAGGCACTTTTCTAGAGTGTGTAAGGATTGTGGGCTTGAGAGTGAAACTATTGATCACGTACTCTTTAGGTGTCCTACGCTCCTAGTGCTCAATTAGTCTGGAAATTTTGTCCATTAATTGGCCTAGTTTGGAAAACACTATGGAGTTTGCTAGATGATGGAATTTTATTCTTGCTAATGCTAAAAAATATCTTGATTCTATTGAGCTTATTAAATTATCTCTTTTATGTGACAAACTTAAGAGAGCCTGAAATTTAAAGAGTTTTAATGGAGAAATTTTTGAATCCAATGATATCGTAAACAACACACTCTTTAATCTTCATGAATATGAAAATAATTTGCTTATTACACCATCTCCTATAGTTATACCTACTAGTAATAATAATAGAAATATAATTGTGACATAAGATGGTATTCTTTTATTTGTAGATGGGAGGTATTGGTGTGGTGGCTATGGATAGTTGCGGTAACTTGCCTCAAGCCTTTGGTACCCCAATTCAATATATTGGGAAAGTCATCATTGCTGAAGCAATTGCAATTCATGTTAAATAATGCTAAAGAAGAAAGTTGGACAAAAATAGAAGTCTTATCAGATATAGAAAATATAATGAATATAATATTACAAAAAAGTATAATCTCATGAAGCTAGAGATTATTTGCGAAGACATTTAGAAATTACGAAGATCATTGAAGAGGTCAATATGGTTCCTTCATTATCTTCAGCTTAATTATTTGGTCTCTGTTACAATTTGCAGCTGTATTTCGTATTCAACTAACAAAGCCAAAAGTTCAATTTTTTCCTACAGCAATAAAATCATGGGAGCAGATAAGTATTTCTATTTTGGGCCAGATACCCAAATTCTCCCACTTCTTAAACCCATATTCACTGAATTTGAGTATCTGACCCATTTCTTCGAAGGTGAATTCTGCTGACCCAAAGACTTGTTATTACACTCTCAAATATAGTGTTTTATTATTTCGTCCAATAATTTAATAATTATTTAAATTAATTCACTAAAATTATATTTTTTTAACATTTTTTTCTTTGCAAAATTAGTATAAGTGTTACTCATAGTAATGTTTATTAATTTTTTCTCTACAAAATTAGTATAAATGTTACTCATAATAATATTTCTTAAATTAATATCATTTAACAAAATATAACTTGAATATTATTGAGAAAAACACAAAGAACGCCACAATCACATTGATTACGTCGAAACTATCATAGTTCTATATTGACGAAAACATTTTGTTTTTATCTTGTCTCTTTCAACCTCAACATTAATGTCAAAATGTGATTTATCAACAAATTTATTTTTCTATTATTGATTATCAGTTTCCATCGAGGTCAAATCCTCATTTAATAAGCTGCAAGTTGTTTTAATTTAACTTACCCATTATTAAGTTAAAATGTTAGAATCAAAAATTCTTTTAATTCACTATATAATTTTTATATAGCGTTTTTGTATATTTCACTATATAATTTGTGTACGTCGTTTATATAACTCACTATACAATTTGCAGTATTTGTATATTTCGCTGTACAATTTGATTCACGTAACTCAAACTGCCTAGTTGCATATCATAACTAATTTAAACAATAATTTTATTAGCTAATTAACTAATATATATTTACTTATTCGCATAATTTTTCGTGTTTAAATATATATAACTAGGTTCCAAAAGGGTCCTAATTTGCCAAAGTAGATTGCATTAATCTTACAACTTTTATTAGGACCTTGCTAGGGAATGTAGAGGCAAAAAGGGACTTGAGAATTGTACATGAACAACTATGCAGATAGTGCTAGTGATCGAGACGTTCACGATAAGATAGAGTACTAATTAATTAAATTAAATAACAATCTCTACCGGTAAAATAAATTACATCAGTACGAGGTAATAATGATTATAATTAAGTTTATACAAATACAGCTAGTGTGTGACACTATTTATATTAATCATAAGGATGACTGATGACCAACCCTGCGAGTCTACCTTATTATTAGCAAACAAATGTGGGTATTTTTTTATTGTTAGGTAATTTTTGGTTCATTATTTGAATTTTTTTTAATAATTTTATTATTGATGAAAGTTTAATTGCAAATATAATTTACTATGAGTCTACCTAATTATTAGCAAACAAATATGGGTTTTTTTCTTATTGTTAGAAAATTTTTAGTTCATTATCATAATTTTCTTTAATACTTTCACTGTTGATGAAAGTTTGATTACAAATACAATTTAATACAAGTCTATCTAATTATTAGCAAGCAAATGTGTTTTTTTTTTATTATAGAAAATTTTTGGTTCATTATCATAATTTTCTTTAATACTCTCACTGTTGATGAAAGTTTGATTGCAAATACAATTTAAT
>JAOTQJ010000072.1:29200607-29240453 GCA_025642045.1 Solanum sejunctum | reverse complement strand
TACCTAATAATTATTAGCAAACAAATATGGGTATTTTTTTTTGTTAGGAAATTTTTAGTTCATTATCATAATTTTCTCTAATATTTTCACTGTTGATGAAAGTTTGATTATAAATACAATTTAATACAAGTCTATTTAATTATTAGCAAACAAATGTGAGTTTTTTTTTATTGTAGGAAATTTTTGGTTCATTATCATAATTTTCTTTAATACTCTCACTGTTGATGAAAGTTTGATTGCAAATACAATTTAATACGAGTCTACCTAATTATTAGCAAACAAATATGGGTGTTTTTTTATTGTTAGGAAATTTTTAGTTCATTATCATAATTTTCTTTAATACTTTCACTGTTGATAAAAGTTTGATTACAAATATAATTGAATACAAGTCTATCTAATTATTAGCAAACAAATGTGGGTTTTTTTTATTGTAGGAAATTTTTGGTTCATTATCATAATTTTCTTTAATACTCTCACTGTTGATGAAAGTTTGATTGCAAATACAATTTAATACGAGTCTACCTAATAATTATTAGCAAACAAATATGGGTATTTTTTTTTGTTAGGAAATTTTTAGTTCATTATCATAATTTTCTTTAATACTTTCACTATTGATTGAAGTTTGATTGCAAATACAATTAAGTTAAAATGCTAAGTTATTAAGTTAAAATATTACTGTAAAAGATTCTTTTAAGTTAAAACATTTTACAGCTAAATATGCTAGATTTGATTTAATATTTACAAGATTCGATGGTCTATTATGCTTAAAAGTTATTCGTCATAATATTTTTTAAAATAATACTATTAAACTAAATATAACTTAAAATGTTACTGAGAAATATATTTATACTAATTTTATTAAAAATATATATATTATTTTAATAAATTAATTTAAATAATAACTTACTTTCACCAGAAATTCTTTGCTCACGTTTCCTTTGTCTTTGCAAAAAGATTGGGTAGTGTCTCTTTTTATTTTATAAGATTTGTTTTTGCTTTTTTTAAAAAAAAATTCTCCAAACTTTTTATCTTCACACCACCTTGCTTCTATATATCAAAAATATAATATTAAGCACAAACATGATCAAACATAGTTCATGTTCTAGTTGGAATGTCACGTCAACTGTCATATCAACACAAAGGAGGACTTAAGAGCACTTCCAACTTGAAATATCAAATTTTACATTAAAATGATTTCAGCATTATTTTAGTGTAAAAAAAATATTTTATATTATAAAAGAATATTTTTCTCTCTTTTCATTATTGTATTATTATTTTTTATTTTATTTATATTTTCTTATTTCATAAAATAAATTCTTTTTATAAGATTCATCATATATGATTCGTATTCTACTTCTTCTTTGATGGTTGAAGATATGTTGACATGATGGTGGTGATAGTAATTGGACTGGTGAATTTGTTGATTACGTTGATTAACTGCAGTGATGATAGTCATAAGTGAAGGTGGCGATGGTGATAATAAAGTGTTGACAATGAATAAATTTATAGTGCTGAATGCAGTAGATATGGGTGCGGTTGAAGGTGGTAATTAGGCAATAGCTAGTAAAATTCATTTTGTTTCAATACATTTCTTGTATACAGTACGATATAATACAATATTATAATTTTTAGCCTAACACTACTATCCCCTACATTATTAATAGCAATATAGCAACCGACAATAGGGGGGTTATACCTAGCTCAACATTCCCTACCATTTTTAAAATTGATTTGCTTTACTTTGATGCCTTATAACAAGCAAAAATTTGAAAGAAAAAAATTTAATGCTGATATATAGAATTATTATGAAATAGCTAGGCACTTGGGTCCCTTGTATTAAATGCACAATTATTCATATTCATCATTATATAGTGTAGCTAACTGATGAAGAATATTACGTGTTTGGAAAATGGGGATCCCTACACTGTTGGTGGTGGCGTTATTGGGATTTGTGATCCCTCTAAATAGTGCTCCAACGCTTGTTCCGGCAATTATTACATTTGGCGACTCTTCTGTGGATGCAGGAAACAATGATTACATTATTACTCTTTTTAAGGCCAATTATCCACCGTATGGAAAGGATTTTGTTACTCATCAACCTACTGGTAGATTTTCCAATGGAAAATTAGTCACTGATATCATTGGTAAGCAATGAGTTTTTATTGACACTTCAGCCTCAATCCGTCTTACAAAATCACTTAAATTTTATTTTGTGATAGAAAAATCACAGAGTTTCAGGCATAAAGTCTTTCATCCAATTATGGGTTTGGCTTACTCATTAACGTTAGCTCAAAGTTATCATCAGTATGTATGTTTACTAATTCCGACTCTAGACTGTTTTAGCATTGAGAATTTTTGTAAGTTAATTTTCTTGGTCAACCAACTGCAAATAGTTTTGCTTTTGGAAAAAGTTACTCAAGTTTATTCTATAAAATAAAAATTACTTGACTTATGTGATTTCACCTATCAAGTCACTTAACTATCATAATTCCAACTATGTAATACTTTTTTTGATCGTCACTCTACTAAGTAATATTTTTTATCTAAAAAAATTCACTTAACTTTGTTTTTTTAACAAAAAAGTCACACAACTACTGTCATTCCATTTATAGTCACTTGATCAATTAGACAGTATTTCCTGTAGACATTAATTACGAACGTTAAAATATTTTCAAGTCGGAAAAACAATACTGACGGAACTTATTAACTTTGAGATATATTAAAATAAGGAAAAAGTTCAAGTATACCATTCAATTTTGAGAAAAGTTCATTTATGTCATCCGTTAAAAGTTTGGTTCATTTATGTCATTGCCGTTTAAAAAAAGGATCATTTATGCTATTATTTTTTAATTCCGAGTTTGCAAAATCACTCAAATAATTTTTAACACTTTTAAATTAATTTTAGGTCAAATGTACTCTTTTTTCTCATTCTTCTTCAAGAACACAAAGAACACATGAAACTTTGAAGAAAAATTTCATGTATAGGTATTGTTGAGTTAGATTGAATTTGAACTCAAAAGATATTGAGTTTTGATATCTAACTAAGAGGACGCTTCTCTTGAAATTTGAAATGACTTAGTGAAAATTCAAAGAAGTTGAAAATTTGAGAGTTTTTTATATTCTTCATATATTTTTCGTGTTCTCGAAGAAGAATGAGCAAAAAGAGTATATTTGATCCAAAATTCGAATTTAAAAGTGTTAAAAGTTGTTTGAGTGATTCGCAAAAATGGAGTTAAAAACTAATAGCATAGATGAGCTTTTTATTGAACGAAAATGGCATAGATGAGCCAAACTTTCAACATATAACATAAATGAGTTTTTTCTCAAAGTTTGATGACATATTTTAACCTTTTCCCTATTTAAATATTCATTTAATACACATCCATAATTTATTTAGAACTCAATTATGTAAAAGAAGAGTTATGATTTAGAATTCATAAAATAAAATCTCTAAATTCACCTCTGAATCGTGTTACTTAATTTTTAGTTCTAGTAGAGCATATCAACCTAACAATTGTGGTTTATTTTTAAAAAAAACTGAATGTTGTAGCTGATATACTTGGTTTCACTACTTACCCGCCCGCATATTTGAGCCCTCAAGCCTCGGCCAAAAATCTACTTATTGGTGCAAGTTTCGCTTCTGCCGCTGCTGGATACGATGACAAAACATCCATCCTCAACGTAAGTTTTGTCGTTAAATAATTATCGCTAAATATCGTTGATGTCTTTACCAGCACACTAGGGGCAGAGCTATATTTACCCAAGGATGGTCAGATGAACATCCTTTGTCGGAAATTTTTTTCGAATTTATAGGTTAAATATAAATATTTTGATATATATCAATTATTGAACACACTTGACACAAAAATCAGTCACCCATATTTTAAAAGTATGAACACCTTTGATGAAAGTACTGGCTCCGCCACTGTAGCCCATGAATAGATCCGTAATGACTTGTTGCTGAAGAAACATGTTTGTTGTAATGTATTTTTGGTCATTTTTTGGAATTTGAGCCAACAGTTTTGATAATATTTTGTTGAGGCAGCATGCAATTCCACTGTCAAAACAGATGGCATATTACAAAGAGTACAGATCCAAGCTAGCAAAAGTTGCAGGCAGGCAGAAAGCAGCATCCATCTTAAAAGATGCGCTGTACATATTAAGTGCTGGAACCGCTGATTTCTTACAGAATTATTACTTCAATCCTTATCTTAACAAAATTTCTACTCCTCAACAGTATAGTTCTCATCTTGTCCGCAAATTGACTTACTTTGTCAAGGTAATTAACATTACTACATATAGCTATTTAGCCATAAATTAGCAATGAAGTTCGTAATCAATTTTGGTATGTAGTCATGGCCCTTCTTCTTAATTTTGGTTTAGAAGAAGAAAAAAAAAAGGAAGTGAAAGCTAGTACTTCGTCTTTTGTTAAATTATACTTCTTTCATTTTAAAAGTAATAACGTAGTTTGACTTAGCACGAAGTTTAAGAAAATAAAAATTAAAATTAAATTTTGTAGTCCTCCTCAATGAGAGTTATGTTAAACATACCAAAATGTCATTTAATCTTTAACTCGAAACATGTCATACAGAAACTTGAAATTAAAGTTCTGTCAAAAAAGAAAATGAGTTATTCTTTTTTAAGGAGACAAAAAAAGAAAATAAGTCATTTTTTTTCAAGAGTAAGTTTTAAAGCCTCTTTGGACAGATTTGTTTTTGATGTGTTTAACCATAATAGATTTTTAAGTAGTTTTGATAAGATAAAACAATTGTCCATAAACCCTAATTTTTTAACTCAGAATAATAAAAATAAATCAAAGGATAAAAGTTAGAATTTCTAACTTATAGCTTTTGAGCCGTAAGTCAAAAGTCAATCAAAACAGGCTTTAAGTTGTCATAATTCTTCGTCCCCAAGTTTAACTCTCTCCATCGTTTTTTTAGTTGTCATAATTTTTTATTTTTAAAATCCAATCACACAAATTTTAACTAATATTTTAGTGTATTTTTTCACAATATTAAAATGAAAAAAGTTGCAATCACTAAGACTTTTTCATATAGCCTTTGAATATCTAAATTATTGTTTTAAAATATAAAATTAAGTTTAATTTAATTTAATTTTGAAAATTAGTTAAATTGACTTTGTGCAACATGACAACTAAAGACAGAAGATTTATGTTGCATTTTGATTTGTTTTCGCCCAATATTTTGATGGATCAGTTACTCAAATTTAACATGTTGGATAAAATCAACAAACGGGTCGATCCAACCAATAACCAATGTATACTTTTGATGAATTGATTTTGCCACGTCTCTTACTTCAGGATTTGTATGCGCAAGGAGCAAGAAGAATTGGGGTCACTTCATTGCCACCATTGGGCTGTCTCCCAGCTGCTAAAGCAATGTTTGGATTTCATAAGACTGGTTGTCTCTCAAAGATAAATACAGTTGCCAAAGAATTCAACAAAAAGATCAATTCAACTGCAACTCAATTGCAAAAGCAACTTCCTGGCCTTAAGATTGCTGTATTCGACGTTTTCCAGCCCATATATGACCTCGTCAAATCTCCATCAGACCACGGTAATTTTTTCATACAAAGTTCTACTATTCTACGCCCCTTATTAAAAATTCTGACTGACACTGACACAATATATGCATCTTTTGTTGATTATCAGGATTCGCGGTAGCGAATAGAGGGTGCTGCGGGACAGGAAAAGTGGCGACAACATCACTATTTTGCAACCCAGAGTTAGCAAGGAGTTGCAGCAATGCAACAGAGTATGTGTTTTGGGATGGCATACATTTATCTGAAACTGGTAACCAAGTCCTAGCTGATGCGCTCATTATGCAAGGCATATACCTAATTGGATAATTAATCCAACGAAATTTGTTATTGTTATGCGTTTCTCTTTTGCTCTACTAGAAGAATCTTAATAATTCAGTTGATTGATTATTTGAAACTTTTTCGATTTGTAATTCTTATTTTCTGTTTGAGACATTGAAGATTAAAATGATGTTCGTAGTTGTCAGTAGTTATTCCTGAATGTACCATGTTGCGTGTGCATCTCCCACAGTATTTATGTATTAAATGCCAAATGACATCTCCTGTCGTCCTGTTAGATTAAATATATTAATTTGATTTTTTAAATAAGAATTTTGTTAGATATTCAAAAAATTATATAAAAAGTGTAATAAATTATAAATTTTTTCATATCAATGTGATAAATGACAAGTAAAAAAAAAAGAGGGAGTATATTAAAAGTACATTTTAATTTTTATTAATTTTTGCTTTTAGCATATCAAGAGAAAAAATATTTTTTTTTCCTTCATGTTTTGTCATTAACACATTAATCTCTTATTTTCTAATTCATTTATGCATGTCTAAAAATTATGTATCAATAAATATGGATATTATAGTATAATAATTCATGTTAATCATTTTTTTCAAAAAGGTGTGTAAAATCTAAAATCAATAAGTAAAAATGAATGGGGAGAGTATGTTTTAAGCATGTGTATCAAAATGTAGGGGATGACAATTGGATGGGTCAAAAGACAACAAACAGGCCAAGAGTCAATCAAACTCGATCCGCATTTGTTGGATCAAAATGGATTAAGTAATGGGTTATAAAGTGAGTCAAGATCCAATCCGACCCAACTTTTACTAAGTTTTACTTACTTTACTTATTTTTTCTTTAATATTTTTGTACTCAATTAAATTATATTTTTTATTTATTTTAACTATATAAAATATCAAAAAATATTTTAAAACTATTTTGACAAGATCTCTCTCGAGTTAATTCTAGTTGAAATGAGTTGGGTTGAGATGGATTGAACTAATATATGGGCAAGTTAATACTTCAATGAATTGGAAGAATTAAATACATTGGATTTAATTTTACCACCACTATTAAAATATCAGAAAATAAACTGAATATGGTTATACAATCAAATTAAACTATATAATGGCAGTGTTTATTTGGAAATTTCACAGCTTGTTATAATAAAGTGATGTTGTGTGTATATATAGATATACAAACATATATTTAACATTTACATCTCAATTACTTAATTGTTCTAAACAAAAAAAAAACAAATTAATTTAATAATTTTTTATGTACCAAGAAGATGGAATGTCTTTTAAGAAAAAACTAATTTAACAACAACAAAAGAGTATAAATATATAAAAGGCAAATACTAGTTACCATGGCTGATGGATGTTATTTATACACAAAATTGTAACAGAAATTCTAAGCCTGGAGCGATTAATATACAATTCCATACCGATTTTATACAGTTTTCATACATAAAGTGAGACACACGTATCGCATTCCGACTTCATTTTACTCAATAGGACAATCCGAAATAGGTCCAAATATACTTTTACAGAGGAAATTTCAAGAATAACTAGCATATTTTTAATCTTAATTACTGATTTTAGCAATAATTTTGCATATGACACTGTCTTTTGTTTCATTATCCACTTAATTAATTTAGAACCTTAATTTAATTGGATGGAACACCACGTGAAAGCTCTAGAATAAAAGGACTCAATTAAAATTTTATATTCTAACTTTAAAAAACCCATCGCTATTTATATAATTTAAAAAACTAAAATATTATACGAAAAATAAATAAAATAATAAAGTCACATACAAGTTTTCTAAAAATAAATCACTCAACGTACACATGGAAGAAAGAAAACATAGTACAACCAACATTCTTTCCTACTTTCACCTCAAATTAGAAGGGGAAAAAAATCAAGAAACTAAAATAATTTTCAAATCTAGAACAAAAGGACTCAATTAAAATTCCATATTCTAACTTTAAAAAATCCACCGCTATTTACATAATTTAAATAACTAAAATATTATACGAAAAATAAATAAAATAATAAAGTTCATATAGAAGTTTTCTAAAAATAAATCACTCAACGTACACATGGGAGAAAGACGCATAGTACAACCAATATGCTTTCCTACTTTCACCTCAAATTAGAAGGTGGAAAAGAATCAAGAAACTAAAACAATTTCCAAATCTAGAATAAAAGGACACAATTAAAATTCCATATTCTAACTTTAAAAAATTCACCGCTATTTATATAACTTAAATAACTAAAATAGTATACAGAAAATAAATAAAATAATAAAGTTCACATAGAAATTTTCTAAGAATAAATCACTCAAAGTACACATGGGAGAAAGAAAGCAACCAACACGCTTTTCTACTTTCACCTCAAATTAAAAGGGAAAAAAAATCAAGAAACTAAAATAATTTCCAAATCTAGAATAAAAGGACTCAATTAAAATTCTATCTTCTAACTTTTAAAAATCCACAGCTATATACATAATTTAAATAACTAAAATATTATATAAAAAATAAATAAAATAATAAAGTTCACATAGAAGTTTTCATAAAATAAATCACTCAACGTACATATTGGAGAAAGAAAGCATAGTACAGTCAACACGCTTTCCTACTTTCACCTCAAATTAGAAGGGGAAAAAAATTCAGAAACTAAAATAATTTTCAAATTTAGAATAAAAAGACTCGATTAAAATTTCATATTCTAACTTTAAAAAGCCCACTGCCATTTACATGATTTAAATAACTAAAATATTATACAAAAAATAAATAAAATAATAATGTTCACATAGAAGTTTTCTAAAAATAAATCATTCAATGTACACATGGGAGAAAGAAAGCATAGTACAGCCAACACGCTTTTCTACTTTCACCTCAAATTAGAAGGGAAAAAAAATCAAGAAACTAAAACAATTTCCAAATCTAGAATAAAAGGACTCAATTAAAATTCTGTATTCTAACTTTAAAAAACCCACCACTATTTACATAATTTAAATAATTAAAATATTATAACAACAACGACAACATACCCAGTGATATCCCACAAGTGAGGTCTGGAGAGGGAAGATTGTACGCAGACCTTACCGCTACTTCATAGAAGTGGAGATGTTGTTTCCTAAAAATAACTAAAATATTATACGAAAAATAAATAAAATAATAAAGTTCACATAGAAGTTTTCTAAAAATAAATCACTCCACGTACACATGAGAGAAAGAGAGCACAGTACAGCCAATACGCTTTCCTACTTTCACCTCAAATTAGAAGAGAAAAAAAATCAAGCAACTAAAACAATTTCCAAATCTAGAATAAAAGGACTCAATTAAAATTCCATATTCTAGCTTTAAAAAATCCACCGCTATTTACATAATTTAAATAACTAAAATATTATTCAAAAATTAAATAAAATAATAAAGTTCACATAGAAGTTTTCTAAAAATAAATCACTCAACGTACATATGGGAGAAAGAAAATAAGGCAGTCAACACGCTTTCCTACTTTCACCTCAAATTAGAAGGAAAAAAAAATTAAGAAACTAAAACAATTTTTGAATCTCAAGGACTCAATTAAAATTCCATATTCTAACTTTAAAAAACCCAGCGCTATTTACATAATTTAAATAACTAAAATATTATACGAAAAATAAATAAAATAATTAAGTTCACATAGAAGTTTTCTAAAAATAAATCACTCAACATACACATAGTAGAAAGAAAGCATAGTACAACCAACACGCTTTTCTACTTTCACCTCAAATTAGAAGGGAAAAAATCAAGAAACTAAAATAATTTCCAAATCTAGAATAAAAGAACTCAATTAAAATTCCATATTGTAACTTTAAGAAAATCACCGCTATTTAAATAATTTAAATAACTAAAATATTATACAAAAAATAAATAATATAATAAAGTTCACATAGAAGTTTTCTAAAAATAAATCATTCAACGTACACATGGGAGAAAGACAGCATAGTATAACCAATATGCTTTCCCACTTAAAAATCAAGAAACTAAAATAATTTCCAAATCTAGAATAAAAGGACTCAATTAAAATTTCATATTCTAACTTTAAAAAATCCATTGCTATTTATATAATTTAAATAACTAAAATATTATACAAAAAATAAATAAAATAATAATGTTCACATAGAAGTTTTCTAAAATTAAATCACTCAATGTACACATGGGAGAAAAAAAGCATAGTATAGCTAATACGCTTTCCTACTTTCACCTCAAATTAGAAGGGAAAAAAATTAAGAAACTAAAACAATTTTCAAATATCAAGGACTCAATTAAAATTCCATATTCTAACTTTAAAAAATCCACCACTAAATCACTCGGCGTACACATGGGAGAAAGATAGCATAGTACAACCAATACGCTTTCCTACTTTCACCTCAAATTAGAAGGAAAAAAATATCAAGAAACTAAAACAATTTCCAAATCTAGAATAAAAGGACTCAATTAAAATTTCATATTCTAACTTAAGGGGAAAAAATATCAAGAAACTAAAATAATTTCCAAATCTAGAATAAAAGGATTCAATTAAAATTCCATATTCTAACTTAAGGGAAAAAAAATATCAAGAAACTAAAGCAATTTTCAAATCTAGAATAAAAGGACTCAATTAAAATTGCATATTCTAACTTTTAAAAATCCACCGCTATTTATATAATTTAAATAATTAAAATATTATAAGAAAAATAAATATAATAATAAATTTCACATAGAAGTTTTCTAAAAATAAATCACTCAACCTACATATGGGAGAAAGAAAACATAGTGCAACCAACACGCTTTCCTACTTTCACCTCAAATTAGAAGGGAAAAAAACATTAAGAAACTAAAATAATTTCCAAAGCTAGAATAAAAGGACTCAATTAAAATTTCATATTCTAACTTTAAAAAATCCACCGTTATTTGCAAAATTTAAATAACTAAGATATTATACACAAAAATAAATAAAATAATAAAGTTCACATAGAAGTTTTCTAAAAATAAATCACTCAACGTACAAATGGGAGAAAGACAACATAGTACAACCTATATGATTTCCTACTTTCTCCTCAAATTAGAAGGGGAAAAACAAATCAAGAAACTAAAACTATTTCCAAATCTAGAATATAAGGAATCAATTAAAATTCTATATTCTAACTTTAAAAAATCCACCGCTATTTACATAATTTAAATAACTAAAATATTATACAAAAAATAAATAAAATAATAATGTTCACATAGAAGTTTTCTAAAAATAAATCACTCAACGTACACACGGGAGAAAGGAAGCATAGTGCAGCCAACACGCTTTCCTACTTTCACCTCAAATTAGAAGGTAAAAAAAATCAAGAAACTAAAACATTTTCCAAAACTAGAATACAAGGACTCAATTAAAATTTCATATTCTGACTTTAAAAAATCCACCACTATTTATATAATTTAAATAATTAATATATTAAACGAAAAATAAATAAAATAATAAAGTTTATATAGAAGTGTTCTAAAAAAAATCACTTAACGTACACATAGAAGAAAGAAAGCATAGTACAGCTAACACGCTTTCCTACTTTCACCTCTAATTAGAAGGGGAAAAAAATCAAGAAACTAAAATAATTTCCAAATCTAAAATAAAAGGACTCAATTAAAATTTCATATTCTAACTTTTAAAAACCCACCGCTATTTACATAATTTAAATAACTAAAATATTATAAGGAAAATAAATAAAATAATAAAGTTCACATAGAAATTTTTTAAAAATAAATTACTCAACGTACACATGGGAGAAAGATAGCATAGTGCAGCCAATACGCTTTCCTACTTTCACCTCAAATTAGAAGGGAAAAAAATATCAAGAAACTAAAATAATTTTTAAATCTAGAATAAAATGACTCAATTAAAATTCCATATCCTAACTTAAGGGAAAAAAATCTCAAGAAACTAAAAGAATTTCCAAATCTAGAATAAAAGGACTCAATTAAAATTCCATATTCTAACTTTTAAAAATCCACCGCTATTTACATAATTTAAATAACTAAAATATTATAAGAAAAATAAATAAAATAATAAAGTTCACATAAAAGTTTTCTAAAAGTAAATCACTCAACGTACACATGGGAGAAAGACAGCATAGTGCAGCCAATACGCTTTCCTACTTTCACCTCAAATTAGAAGGGAAAAAAATACCAAGAAACTAAAACAATTTCCAAATCTAGAATAAAAGGAAGGACTCAATTAAATTCCATATTCTAACTTAAGGGAAAAAAATATCACGAAACTAAAACAATTTTCAAATCTAAAATAAAAGGACTCAATCAAAATTCCATATTCAAACTTTTAAAAACCCACCACTATTTACATAATTTAAATAACTAAAATATTATAAGGAAAATAAATAAAATAATAAAATTCACATAAAAGTTTTCTAAAAATAAATCACTCAACGTACACATGGGAGAAAGAAAAATCAACAAACCTAAACAATTTCCAAATCCCATTTAAAGAAGGAAATCTGAAAGAAACAAAAACTAAGCTATAAAAGAATATACATAAATCAATTGGTGTAGTTGTTTGTAATAAGTTTGTTCACGAAAAATGGTCATTAATCGTCGATCAAGAAAAAATATGAAGAGCAATGCAAGAAGACGAAATAATAATAAAGTCATAAAAGAAAATTTTTGTTCTTCCATTGTATCTCTTCCCAATGATTTACTTACTGATATTGTTGCAAGAGTTGCTTCTTTTTCTTTCAAGAATTTAATCAATGTCAAATTAAGGTACGTATATCTATTTATAAATATCTTATTTATAATGAATAATTTTTTTTTCTTTCTGACCAATTGATATTTTAGTTGCAAGATTTTTAATGAAATCTCAAATGAACGATACGTATATCAAAAGACAACGTTGGTAGACTTTCCAGAACTTCCGTGGCAAAAGCAAAACCGAGAGAGGATAAATAAAGTTACTTATTTCATGGAGATATGCAGAAGATGTGGGAATACAGAAGCCTTGTACAGAAAAGGAGTGGTAATTAATTTTAAACTTTACTCTTTAACTTTGTTTATATTCACACTTACGACCAAAATTTTGAATTCTTTTTGCATATGTTCTGGAACATAAGTTATTTGTTTAAAATAAATATATCACTTACTTTGATCATACGTCAATATAAAACTTCATGCATAACATCACTCGAATGTCTAAATGAAATTTTGTTCACAAAATTTAAAAGGTTTGTCGATTGATTAAGACAAATTGATACTAATATATATACACTTATATGTGTTTTTATTCTCAGATGGACTTTTTCAAAAACAATAGACCAGAAGATGCTGTGGAATTTTTGAAGGAAGCAGCAAAAGGAGGCCACATTGGAGCATTGTATGTGATGGGAATAATTAGTGTCTTTTTGG
This sequence comes from Solanum sejunctum, assembly GCA_025642045.1. Classification (NCBI taxonomy): domain Eukaryota; kingdom Viridiplantae; phylum Streptophyta; class Magnoliopsida; order Solanales; family Solanaceae; genus Solanum; species Solanum sejunctum. The sequence goes on along the minus strand of JAOTQJ010000072.1, from coordinate 29,227,188 downwards.
GCGGTGAATTCAAGCGAAAAGGAGTAATGTTGATTGGCAACATGAAAGAAACAAAATCACTAAGGAAAATAACAAGGGAGTGTCGTAAGAGTTTAGTAGAGATCTTGAATACTATTTGGGTGAAAAATCCTTTAGTTTTGAGAGAAAGACCCACTCGTTGCACTATTCAACATCAACAACGCGTTCACAAGAATGGCTGGCCTGTTGACAGTGACGATGAAGATGATCAACATGTCGATTTTCATTGTGATGCTTGTAGTTGTGATGTAGAAATTTCTTATATTGTTGGTGTTTTGCCTAAGTATTTGTGAATAGAGTAATATTTTTTTGTCTCTAAACTCTCTGCATAATTTGATTCGTTTTTTGTCTTCAAAATTCATTGAATGTGTATAGATTATTAGTTCAGAACTCAGTAACATAAAATGACTATATTTCATAGCTCATAAGTTATAAGTCATAATTCCGCCTCAGCGCCTCTGTCTGGACCTTGTCCTACCTCAGAGTTAACATTGTTGGGAAACATAGAAGGGGAGAAGTGACTGTTTGAGCAAACTTAATGTTAGAAGGAACTAACAGATGATGATCTCCTGCCAAATCCTATTTTAGAACGGGACTCTTTTACAACTTTTGCATACTTCTGCAATTCTGTTTCCTCAGGCTCATCTTTAATTCTGTTTTCCTGACGTGAATCCAATCTTCCTGAACTTGACGACGAACCCCCATCACTATTTTGCCTGCTATTCATCTGATAGTTGTTGTTTTCTCCTAATTTGCCGCTCCTTGAACCTTGAGACACAGAATGTAAGTCCAGATATTGTTTGGATGAACCTTGCGAGGACGTTCTTGACCTGATGTTGATCCCATTAGCTCCGGAATCTAATCCAGAACTACTGTACCCTGGAGAATAACTAGAATGTCTGGATACATTGTCTTCTAATGTGTTCACCATATCCATAGAAGAACTCCGACTAAGTTTGCGGCCCTTTCCCCTCACTAGTTTCATGAGCTTACTAAACATCTTCTTTTTGCTCGAAGACTGAGGCTTACAGGGTGATGAGTTATCAGTAGAAGTGTCGTCATATTCTACAGAGTCCGTAAAAAAGGATGTTCGGGAGGAGGACCAGTCGGAATCAAGATCACTTATATTAATATCCCTTTCCCCCTGACTTTCTTCTTTATTTGCATATTCAAGAATTAGTTGCTTGGCTTTCTCCTCTGACTTGGGGCTCAATGTTCTGCTAAGGTCTCTTGCAGTTGTCTTGCCTCCGACTGGCTGATAGTTCCTCAGCTCATGCCGCAAGCAAGCATTTATCCATCGGAGATAGACCAGTTCCTCAGCATCAGCACGGCAATCTGCTTGAAGCCGTTCAACATCCTTTGCCAAATCCTCATTTTGCTTTCTCAGCTTTTGAGTTTCCTCCTTCAGTGCTTCTGTCTGAAACAAGAAATGTTCAATAAGTACACAACACCTAGACAGCGAAAATGAAACGTAACATGAGCAAAAGAATTACTTCTTCATTCTCCACGAATGAATCAGCAATGATCTGAACAGATTCTAATCTATGAGCAAGATCTGAATTTTCTTTTCGTAAACTTTGGTTAGACTTTTTCAACTCATCAGCCTGGATCTCCAAATCCTTGAGTTTTTGGAGCTTTAACTGGACATCCGAGTCAGATTCAACGGTCTTCTTTTCCTGGTCATGCAACTTCATAACTTTTTCTTGAAGGGCCAAAATATGTTCTTTACTATGATCAGCTTCTGATCTCACTTTCTTTTTTAGTTGCTTTATCTTGACTTTTGCAGATTCGAGCTCGGCAACAACTTTTGCATAATCAGCCACTTTTGCCTCTAACCTCACTTTATCAGCCATCAGCGACTCAATCTTTAGACCAAATACCTTGGCCTCCACATTGTTTATTTTTAGTTGATTTTGAAGTTCCATGATAGAAGTTTCTTGCTCCTTGAGACCATAATACTCGAGCAATTGGATTTCGAGAACCCTCTCCCTCTATTGAAGAGTTTTAACAATATTTTTCAGGCTCTTAATCTCTTGCTCGTGGTTAACCATTTCAACAATTCTATATTCTCTGGGTGAATCTTCATGCTGCATCCCTGTTTCGGTATCTCTCTGTGAGGTAGATAAATTAAGTTCTTTTGCAAGTTCATTGAACTCTGGTAGGAAAAATCCCTCTCTCTCTGGCTTGAATATACCACTACTAGATGGAACACCTTTGGAATTATCAATTATGTGTTTGGAGATGTGGAGATCCTCCTGCAAGAGAAACGAAAAACAGATTATCTTGCAACAACCAATATATGTTATAGATGCAAAATTAAAGATTCACCACTACCAGCAAGTTTATTTAAATCATATTTTGGATCATAAAAAAGACAAGTGCAATTAATCACATCAAAAAGGCACAGTCAGAGGGGGATTCTTTTGTTCAAGCAATTCAAAGTTAAAAAGGAAAGAGGCACACAATTGTAGTCTAAGATGTTTTTAACCTTACAAAACAGCTCATTTGGTGTCAGAGGCGGAACAGCATTTTCGTCAAGGCTGTTCATGAGTGAATGATTTTTGTATCAAGGGTATTCAATAATTAATATATATCAAAATGAAAAAGTTCTCAGGTGAAGGTGTCCATCTGACCACCTTTGAATGAATGTAGCTCCGCATTTGTCTGGTGCGACTTGCCACGGATCTAACTATTCCCAAAGGTGGAATTTGGTAAAGCAGTAGAAACAACATAATCAATGAACAATGTATAGTCTTACGTGTTTCTCTGATGCGGTAGAAACCGATTTTCGGGAGGAAGGTGACAGAGTTGAATGGGAGGCGTTATCATCATTTGTCAACTCAAAATTTTCACCTCCTGTAACTCAATTCACAAATTCAAAAGCAAACAAAATATTAGGAAGGAAAAAAGTTCAATAAAGCCCCATGAAATTAAATACAAAATGAACCTGCTGCGTTTGCGTTTGGAGAGGCAGATGAATTGGATGGTTTGATTCTTCTGGTTCTGAAAATGGTACAGATAATTCCACCAAGAGATACAGCTAAAACAACGCCAACTTTGAGGACAACAGGTCTTATTATTATACTCCTATTATCTCTCACCATTATCAATTTCTCTCACAAACATCATCGTGGATTTGAGTTATCTTCTTCCTCCTCCTCCTCATCTAAATACCCCTAACAACACAAAAACAGGTATAAAAACAATATATTATTCAAAACAAGGAAGGGGAAATCACTTCTCCAGGATCATAAAGATAGAAAATGATAATGGTGTTTCGATAATTATTATGCTTGTTAATTATCCTAGATGGAAGTTTATTGCTTTTACTATATTTTGTTGTTCATATTTCCATATTTATCTGCTCTAATTATTTACATGCGCGAAAAAATAGGAGACAAATCTAAATTCAAAACTATCATTGCATTATTATAGGTTCATGTTTATGTATTAGGCCTAGTAGACCACATATATGGTCAAAAATTTATAATCACTATCAAACTCTTGACAACTTTGTTGGCTTCAAATTAAATTTTTAATTTCAGTTTGACATTCTACATTTGAACACTCATGAAATAAATATTCAAAACTTTGTGTATTCAATCGCTGCGAGACATAGTGGCTGATAAGCATGGATGATAGTTCTAAAGTATGCTTTCTAGCACACCAATATACACATGGATGCAATCAGATCCAAAATGCAATTTTTTTTCTATCAGAAACTAGCAAAATAATCCAAGATACATATCATTGGGATACACTAATTCCTAAGGTACAAAATTGATAGTGATATTTCAGCATTTATCTTTCAACACAGCAGGTAGAGGTGGAAAGTCTTCTTGTTGCCAGAATGTTGGCAATTGGAACCACCATCCAGCTCTGACGGATTCACTTGTAGCTGCAACCACCTCAGAATCTTGGAGCTGCAGAAGTACAAGCAAGAAGAGATTAGATGAGAAACCGAGAATCAATAGTGAGAGAAAAGGGCAAGTGTGTTCCCTTTTTATTATGTTGGGGTGGGGGTTACACTACTGTTGGGGTTTGGTTCGTCTACCTCAAACTAACCCTCCAATCCCAATAAGTGTTTGTGACTTAGATTTTTGTAAAATTCCAAGTAAAAGCTTTTCTGCATCTATAAGAAAAGAGAATATACACCAGAGTAGGCTTTACCTCCACCAATAGTCGCTTCAGGCAACCTCTCAATAGAGTACTTATGTTGAGTGATGTACATGATTGGTACACCAGGGACCTGGTCATTCAATAGTTTAACATAAGATGTTAATTTTTTTTTTTGTTTTTTTGGGTGTGGAGCGGGGTGGAGTGGGGGGCAGCAGAAGAGAAGGAAAAAAGTAGGAGAAAAAAGGGATGCGAGCTAATCTGTCATACCTTGCGTATTCTACGCTTCAAATCTCGATCACATGTTGCAACAATATAGCACTTGTGCTGAAGAGGAATAAAATCATCCACGCATAGCAGGATTACAAATTGGTTTACAAAACGAATGAATTCAGAGAATATTATGCACAATGGATTAAGGTCATACCTGTGTAACTCTCTCAACAATACAATCATCAGCATATGTCCCTTTGTGAGTACAAGGAAGCCTTTCAAATCGGGGATCTTTTGCAATTCTAATTATAAAAAGCAAAATTTAAGGGAATAAAACATTCGTTACCATGGGGACAAAAACAAAAATTCGAATATTTTTGCCACCAAATTCATTGTTGTTGAAAGGGGGATAAGTTCACATAATAATCTGAATGAAATGACGATGAAGAAGTAGATTTTTCTTTGCAGCGAACTTCCAAAAGATTATAGAAACTTAAATCCATTAGTACTATACAAAGTTAACCCATGCTGGTGTCATCAACAGAAACTGAAAAACGCATCTGCATGACTGGTAACACAGTTTGCTCAGTCTGAACACATAAGGCAATGCATCTGCATGACTTACTACACAGTTTGCTCAATCTGAACACAATTTAAGGCAATGCTACTAGCTACCCTGCCATTCCTCTAGAAACCAGACTCTGTGAAATGTGAGGTAGTATTCTATGCAATTGTGAAATGGTTTGTTTTTTTTAAAAAAAAAAAAATGAGACAGAACCCTCTACAACATATTATAAGTTATTTACAGTTTATAATTTACAGTTTATACGGCTCACCCACAAGTTTTTTTGTTTAAGTGATTCCCTCCATTCATCCTTAATGCACATATTAAGTCACATCTCCTGGTGGTCAAATTGTCTATTATCGTCTCAGGGCCTTCCTGTTTATCTACTATTCATTTCATCAATTCATAATAATCTAAGTGAAGGGATAAGACTTCTACGATAGCCTTAGTATATTTCATTTTTATTTTTTATTTTGCGGCAAAGTGTTACTATTTTTTCTTTGGCATTCGCATTCAAGGAAGGACTAAGAAATGATTAAATCTTATAAATATCCAGATGATAAGGGAATGACCGATGAGACTAGCAATACCTTTTATCGAGTAAGTCATACCGAGCTTGGTGAAAGACCAAAAAGGGTACTAGCTATAGAGAAGGATCAGACAACTCTCATAACTAAGTGCCTTTGTAACCAAATTGTATCATGGCGAAATAGTTCCTCAGGTAGTATTAACAGTCATATGATGCACCGGTTGTTTTATGTATTGACTAGAATATCACCCATCAGCTGGCAGAAGATCTTCGATTACTGGGAGGTTATATAAGGTCCTCTTAGTAATCACAGACGGACTCGCAGAGTGAACTTCACAATGTAGTTCTTTTATTATATTGATGTTAAATGAAACAAAGTTCTAACCATAAAAACCAATTAACAATACCCTTGAATCACTAAATATATATACGGGGGAAGTTTCACTACAGAAACCGTCGCACTAGCTAAACGTCCATTCTTTCCAGGAGTGAGGAAAAGGGGACTAAACAAAACAGCACTAAATTTAAACCATTTTAACGAGTGACAGAATTAAAAGATTAAATTTGAAACATGTACCTAAGAGCAACACGGTATTTCTGACCCAGCTTCTCAAGCTCAGCCATGACACAGTCTGTAATGCAAGGAGTACCTGTGGAAGGATAACATATTCAGCGGAAAACTGTAACTTCACTGTAAATACAAAGCCAATACTCTTTTGGGATTTTCCAGTGATGAATCAGATAGGTCACAGGAGCAAGCACTTGCTCCATGAATTTTTAAATTTGAAAAAAAAAAAAAAAAAACCACACCGTGAAACAGTTATTTCATTTCATTTTGATAATGACTTCGAAACGCTCATTATGTGCCCATTACTTTAACCACAAAAGAATTCTACCAAGAGAAGATTTTGATAAAAGAAACGGGAGAGGGGAAAGTGAAAACCAACCACCTAAGGATAGACAATAGAGGGAACTTACATTTAGCATACAAGCAATCCATCATCCCTTTCTCCAAATCCAACTGAAACAGAAGAGTTAAGCTCGATCAGCTACGTCACATATCAGAAACAACATATATCAAGGTAAGAAAAATCAGACAGAGCCAACTAAATTTTTGTATAATCCACACTATTCGCTAGCAACCACTATCTTCTAATCTTTTTTTAATGAAGGCAACAACTATCGACTAATTGGAATATAAAGGAATGGAAACACAATGGAACCGAGAGAAGAAAATGTTTGCTGCTGTTAATCATTGTAGGAGAAGTTGGAATATATTTAATCCTAGCACTGCATACAGCTATCAAGAACTTCTATCACCTATATAGTTTAAATACCCAGAGTTATATTATACTGATCTGATTTCTGGCTGCCAAGAATAAGCTGGTGAATAAGGCAAGTGCGCGGAAACTTATTAAGCATAATGGATGACACACGCCCTTTATCCACGAAATTTCTCAACTCAAATCTTTCGGATGTGAGACTTTATAAGATTCCTCTGTTTTTCCTAACAAATATTTTGGTTCAGACAAGAAATAAGGCGTGTATATACTATTGGTTAGAATTTTGAAGGCTCAATGCTGGATGGAATAATATATAGTTAGCAAAGACAACACCAGGCCTACACAGCATTAATGAACTTCTAATTAACAAAATTAAAAAGAAGTCGTCACTCACCTTATTCTGAATGGAGAAATTGATAAAGTTAGTATCAACTAAAACAAGATACGGCGGACCCAAAGCTGTGTTGTGCTTGAAGTAGAGTGCAGATGAAACATAAGGCCTGAAACACATAAACCAGCAATTCAATATTCAAAATAAACAAAGTCCTTTGCTTGAATAAGAAATTGAAACCAAAATACAAACTTACACGTTTCTTGGGAGCTTTTCTTTAGTCAAGTCTTTATTTTTAGGGTTCAAAACTGCCTCTTTATGCCTGGAATTAAACGCCATTAAAATTCAAAAAATAGAAAACCAAATACGAGAAATTTAGGAATCAACACAATAACTCACTGCTTGATTGCTTTGTGAGTGACCATCTTCTTCATCACTGCGAATTTAGGAGCCTTTTTAGCTTTCCCCATTTTTTGAGTCTCAAAATCTGAAACTGGAGAAGAGCTTCTGCAGTTGTAGTGCAATTTCAGTAATGTGCTCCAATTCACAAAACCCTAATGTGATATGGAGCGGAGCGGGTCAAGATTCGTCTGGACTCGGTCCTTGATTTGGGGGAAAAGGTCGTGGATTACCCAATTTTGGGCCCATGTTAAAGTTGGGAATTTCTACACATAAATAATCACAAACTAATTATATATTGATATTTTATAATTAAATTTATAAAACATTAAATGAGTGGCTATTTAAATTAAATCTTCTTAGACGGATAATTTATTCATCACTTGCAAATGAACCTTCTTTTCATTAAATTGAATAATTAAAATTGTGTTTATTATTATTTTTACAATATTTTTTTCAATCTTATATTATATCTTTTATTATTTTGTTATTCTGTAAACATTAAATAAATATCTGACTAAGTGATTTTTCTTTCGTCAAACCTCTCTTCATAACAAAAAAGATATAATTTTGAACTTCTATTGCTACTTTTCATGTATTTTATGTATGATTATATGATAGCTATGTCATTTAATTAAAAGAATATAATTTTTTGTTATTAGTTCATTCATATTTGTGGGCTAGATTTGATATCAATTTTATTTTTTATTTGTAAGCAAAGTTTAGTTCATACACTAATTTTAAGAAAATATCATGTAAAAGAGTTTCATTGTGATGAATTTAATCTTCAAGATTCAATCTTTAACATAAGTTTTTAGTTGTACTAATTTTTCAAAAAAAAAATAAAATCGTATATCAAAAAATTATTTTGTAAAGCTATAAACGTTAATTAATTTATATCCGTTAAACTTCAATTAATTTATAATTTGTTAAACTTCGATTAAAAAGATTAACGTGTTTAAACTAAATTTGTTTATTATACCCATGTTTTAAAGAAAAATCAGAAAAGATAAACATCAATTTAGTGTCAAACCAAAAGTGTTCTACTTTTGTAAAATAAATATAAATCATAACTCCCTACTTACATATATCTTTTAGTTAATTTTGATTTAAAAATATATTTTATATTTATTAAATATATATAAAATATTTTTTTAAAAAATCCATAAGCTAGCAATTTCAAATTAAATTCTTCCTTATTAGTCCCTTGAGTCGTAAAATTAAGTTATATTGAATATATAGTTATTTTAATTATATTTATATAAATCGTCTGTTCTGTTCTTACAAAATGGACCGTATAACCGGGTCGACTTTCCGCTCCCGCCGTTTATCAGTCAGTGGGAGCTCTGTTCAAAATTTGCGCCTATAAAGCTCCCGGAATCCTCCATTTCCTTCTCTTTACTTGTGCAAATACCAAATATGCAAGCACTGAGAGCTCTCCATTTCGAAAAACACTTGCTCAATCTCCCTCAAACAAACCCCTTATCATCTCTCCGTTTCACCATTATATGCAATTCTCGTCGTATCCACTTCACTCGCCGGCAACGCTTTCCTAATGAGTCCACAGCTCTCCCCGACGATAATATACAAGGTTGGACCGCTCCTTCACCAGCTAGAGAAAACCCTAGTGGTGAGAATGTTCCGGAAAGGGTGTCTAAATCGGGTGTAAATTACTCCAACGTTTTGGGCTCAAAGGGTAGGGTTTATGAGGTTACAGGGAATGGGAACAAGAAGAAGGGGAAAGGGAAGAGTAAAACAGTGTGGGTGTGTTCTGATTGTGGGTATGATGATGGGCAGTGGTGGGGGATATGTAAGCAGTGTAATGGGGTTAATACTATGAAGCGGTTTTCTGAAGGGGTAGAGCATTTCACGAGTGGGTTTGACGTTATGGAGAATCTAACAAGGCCGTGGCTGCCTCATCAGTCTGTTAGAGCTATGCCCACGAAATTGACGGATGTGAATAAGGGGATCAATCAATTGAATTGGCGAATCCCTCTGTAAGTGAAGTGGCACCCACTTGAATTTGAGTTTGTCTATGTATTATACATATTATGTCAAGATTTTTTGGCTTTCTACTTTATTGACATACTAATCATTAAATTTATTAATGTTAAAAATGAATGCTGCTACATCTTTCTAAGTTCATAACCTTTGATGAGTTCTTTTGGTCATTTAAGTTTGCTATATAATATAGGGAGATCCTTGGTAAATGTCAATGAACACTTTGAATTAATGGTCTTGTTGTAGGTCTGGCCTTTTGGGAGCTGAAGTGGGAAGAGTACTTGGTGGTGGTCTTGTGCCAGGTACTGCCATGTTCAGACCCTACTTTTACATATGAAGTTCATTTTGTCTTGCAATCTCATTAGTGGGACATGTATTTATGGAACCAAGTATCTATACTATTCTGTGAAGAATTCCAGTTATAACTAAAGTAATGTAGCTAGCTTGCTACTCTGTTATTAATGAAATTGGGTTATTACAATGTTCGCTTTAACCTTGCTATTTTGCTAGAAGGCTGAGTATATTCTATATAGAAGACTTAGTTATACACCTGCAATTAAAAAAGAAAGCTTCTACAAGTTGTTGCATTCTGTAATTTTATTTTACCTTTATTTGTTGTGGTGAATACTTCAAAAGGCTACATTCCACATATAGATTAGGAGCATCAACCAACATTAAATATGTGCCTGCACATAAATGGTTGCTGCTAAATGTACAGTCACTCTCTAGGTTGCCTTTAGTCTCTGTTCCTCTCTATTTAAATGTTCCCATTGCTTTCGTGGCGCACTTTGGCTTCGGTCTCTACCCTTTTTTTATTAGGTAGTTTGGTCACTACCTTCTCAAAATGGAGCAATTCTTTTTTTTTTTCTTTTCTATCTTGCAGGTTGCTTAGTTTTAGTTGGTGGTGACCCGGGTGTTGGTAAGAGCACATTACTGTTACAGGTATGATGCTGTGTGTGACATAAATTTTTCATTTTGGGTCATATTATCTGGAGTTATCTGTTATTCTCCAATCACTTTAACTATCTTATTCTCTATTGCTAGATTGCAGCTTTAGTTGCAGAGGGGTGTGATATGGGGGGACCAGCACCAGTTCTCTATGTGTCTGGTGAAGAGGTGGGTGTTTCATTCCTCATTGGGCAGTGCCTTTATTCTTCTTTAAGCTTTTCATATGTGGCATCTGCTAAACGGAAATTCAAACAAGGCCATGAATACAGAAGTATTCCAATATATAACCTTTTCCTATTCTTAACCTTGGCAAAACATAAACCGACACAAAAATTAATGTATAGTAACAGATTCTTTTATTGATAAGTGACATATTAATCGCGTGTCTTAATGTATAGATAAACATGATAGGATATAAAGGCTTGGGTGCTAATCTGTAACTAGTGTTGTGAAAGACGATCGCCTTGTTGCCAATGGCGAGAGGCGAGCCTAGACGACCCTTCATCGCCTTTTAGCTTTATGGCAAGACGATCTTCGGAAGGCGACGCTATAGCGATGATGGCGACAAAGGCGAGAGGCAAGAAAGGCGTTGCCTTCTGTTTTTTCTTAAAACAAAAGCAATCAATTTAGGGTTTTGAAAGTTAAAAGATAATTTTAGGGTTTTCTTTCCAAATTTGCACAATTGCACTCTTGCACTTCGACTTTCGACTCCAACCAAATGACCCGAATAGACTCTCTGGCGACTAGCCAAACTTTTCCGGAGACTCCAAAGTCCAACCAATATGTATTTTTTTTCTTCTTTTCTTCTTGAGATTTCTTCTTTCTCTATTTTTATACTTCTTCTTCGTACTACAATCTACCTCTGTTATTTTTCTCACTGTTTTGACTCTTTTTTTTTCCTCATTCAAGTTTTAGACTTGTTACAACAACAATAATATACCCAGTGAAATCCCACAAGTGGGGTCTGGGTTGAATTGAAATGTTTGCTAATATGTATTTAGATTGAGATTTTGATTATTTATATATGCAATTAAAATTTTTTTGGTATTTATTGACGTTGTACTTAAAAAAGTGAACGGCTCGCCTTGTGGCGAGGCAGACCCTTGTTGCCTTTCGTCGTCCAAAACACTCTGTAACTACAGTAGTAGTTACAATTGTCAATTTAGCTTTTATTTGCTAATATCTTCTACAGATACATAAATCACTTCGGTGCCTTTTCCATGTTCACCTTTTCTGTATCACTGTATAGATAGCTAATTCATTCATGCAAGTTGAGCATATGGTTACTTGACTGAGAAACATACACCTGCAAAGAAGTGATTGGTTTATCTGGATAAGGGAATGAGAATAGCAATTAGTATTTATAAGAAAAACAACTATATGGTTTCAAGTTTAGCAAATTTGAGGGAGCACACTCTTTTTGAGTGCTGATATATTTGTGTTTTGGCCTTGTAATGCACGAAACAAAATGTTTGAAAATGTTGATGACTTGTAAATTTTCCAAATTATATCCTAGCTTTCTTCTTTAACTAAGTCCTTTTCCTTGTATGCAATTTTATGCTCATGAAAAATGTTGGTATCTTACTGTATTGAGTTATTTCATGGCAGAGTGTAGAGCAAATTGGGAACAGAGCTGATCGGATGAGAATCGGGACAGATGAACTATTTTTGTATGCGAGTACAGATATTGAGGTTAACCCCTTTATGAATTTTTCTTTTGATCTGATAGACCTTTTTAAATTGTTGTTTGTATTGATTGAACTAATAATCTTAAATTGGCTTGTGGTGGAACAGCCATTACTGGAGTTAGTTGGTAAACATGAGGACCTTCCCAACCCTTGTCCCTTTGAAAGTGCAGCAAGTTAAGCTTAAGATAACTAGCTTGACCTCAGCAATGCAAACTTGTGTGGTTGGTTAATTACCACAAACAATGCAAGGTTAGACTTTTATTAGATCCGAGAAGAAGAGGATTCAAAGTTAAACCTTTAGATGAGAACTGCTTAGTGGTTCTAACAATTGCGGTGTGATAAAAGTGCATTCCTGACCCATTTATATAGTCACCTTTATTGTTGCAGAGGCTTTGAAGCACAACAAAATGAAAACTAACCATGTTCTCCATGCTCATGATTTTCCACATATTTCTTTGTTATACCCTGCAAGCACTTCATTTTATAGGCTTATAATAATTGAAAAGCTTGAATTTAGAAGTCGTCCTCAGTACTTCATCACATAAATTAACTAGGTGTTAAATGTTTGTTGTCTTCATTTAGTTGGAGACATGCTAATTTTGCCAGCCCTAGAACATAAAGTTAGTGGTATATTGACCTAACATGTTTTTTACCAAAATTTTGTAGTTGTACTTCAATTTTTTTTCTTTTGAAACCAACTTATGATTTTAGATGTGACCAGTAGCTTAAATTGCATTTGACTCAAGGAGTCTACAAGTGAAGGAGGGATGGGAATGTATCAATATTTTTTTTTTTATCATCTTTAAACTTGCATGTTGTTGTAATAATAATGGTAAATATTTGCAGATGAAAAAAAGGATCATTTAATGAAATATAGGCTGTTTGTTTATGTCAGTGATAAAAGATATCTTTGTATTAGTTCGTGTGCTTCATTTCTCTTATAAAGGCTAGGTCCTTTGCATATTGTTCAACAAATAATCTGGATTACTTGAAGGTTGCAGGATGAGATAAATGTTTAGCAGATACTTTGAGGGAAAAAATCTGATGTGTTTATGTTTTATTCCCTGTTGCTTTCATTCTTCAGGATATTCTGGAAAAGACCCGAACACTCTCACTGCGAGCTTTAGTAATTGATTCCATCCAGACAGTTTATCTGAGAGGAGTAACTGGAAGTGCAGGAGGTCTAATACAGGTTCACTGTTTTGTACTTCTTTTGTATTATCACAGGTTCACTCTTTTGTGCTATATTTTGTAATAGTAAGAGGTTTACTGAGAGTTCATCCAAGCTTTTTATCCATTTGAATGGGAAGGGTAGCTCTAGATTCATGTGTTATTGAAAGCTATCATGTGATGGGGCTTCCTATGAATAAATCCGTTGTCTCAAGGCAGCTATGCTAACGGAGTTTTAAGAAAAGAATCTGCCTCTTAAGGATGTCTTGATAAAGCTTTGGTTACCTTCTTTTTTAAATAATGCGATAGACAACCATTAATTTGTTTCTCACCATGGTGTTGAGTCATCTTACTTAATACTGATTCATTCACGACAGGTAAAAGAATGCACAGAAGCATTACTACAGTTTGCCAAGAAGACCAATATCCCTGTGTTTCTGGTGAGGCCAGACAATTGAGCACTATGCTTTAACTTAAAACATCTGGTTGATGATATTTATTGTTGTAACTTAATTTTAGGTTTTTTTTCACGTTAGGTGGCCTTCTTTATTTAATTTCTCGTCCTGTCCTCCTTCGCAAAAAGCAAATTAAATTATCTTAATATTTCTATGTAGTATATTTTATGTTTGATGTAAAAATAATAAGTGGAATTTCTCCTTTATTTGAGAGGTATCATTTTGATTATCTTATGAGAGGATATACTCTTTTTTCTCTTTGATGGATAGATTTTCATTGTGCTATGAATCTTTGCTCAACTAGAATTTGTTTTCTGACTTGATGATATGCTGTCAGCAGCCAGAATCTTTTCCTGGTTTTAGAGAAGTTTTCTTCCCTTCTCGTTGCCAGTTATTTACATGTTGATCTGATACTAAACTTCGGAAATTTCAGATTGGACATGTGACCAAATCTGGAGAAATAGCTGGTCCTCGCGTCTTGGAACACATAGTTGATGTTGTTCTTTACATGGAAGTTGGTACCTTCTAAATTTCAGATTTGAGCAATATCTTCTCGTACTTTCGTGTTATTTGCAGTATACGCATGTGTTTTTACTAGTTTGGAATTTATCTTTAAAAGAGAAAAAGAGGGTTTGATATGGCTTTTGCACCATGTACTCATTCTAGCCATGTCGTATGGTAAAATGCATGTTTTTTTAGTGGTCAAGTGTAGAATGCTTGGTTGATTTATTCAGAGTCCATGAACATTTGGTGTATCCTTTATAATTTGTGCCCTCTTTTACTTGTAGAGATAACAAGTTATCACATATGTGCATATTTTCTTTTGGTTGCATTGCGAATCTAATGGGTCTCGAGTCCGTTCTTGCAAGACTGAGCACTATGCATCCTCCGTAGAACAACTTTCTCTGGGATTGTTCCTTCCTTTAGGTGGTTCTTATTTTTGGTTTTGATTATGCCATATCCATTTCTCATCAATGCTCTAATCACACGTTAAAGCAGGGAGAGAAGTATTCATCACATCGTTTACTTCGTTCAGTGAAGAATCGATTTGGATCCACAGATGAGGTATTCAGATCTTCTGCTCATTTTTCTTGTTTTTAGATGTCATGGGACTTGAGACGAAGCTTTTCTTTCGTTTTTGATGAGGAGCTAAGGGGCAACTTAAAGGAAGATATATGCATTGCATGAATCAGTTAGTTTCAAGTTTAGTAGAATGTTGATTTTTGGGATTTTCAGGCTTCTCTGCTAGGAGCCGGGAATATTGTCTAGTTATGGGATTCCATATTTACTGCCGATTATGGAGTATGGATTGGGGGGTTGGGGATGGTATAAAGAGAAGAGTTATATGACTATTAAGTGAATATTCATTTTTCTGAACAACTATTATTCCACCAGGGCTTTGGTCAAGTGGTTGAAGTGCAACATGTGTGTACATTAGAAGCATGTCATGGTCCAAACTGTCCAGGAGAACACTTCATTTTTAAGTGAATATTTGTTTTTCTAAAATCAAGTTAGTTTTCAAACCAAACAACTAGTATTGCCCCAGGGCGTTGGTCCAGTGGTAAATGCAACATCTGAGTGTAGATTAGATGCATGCCGTGGTCCAAATAGTTCACAGGCAAATGCTTGGTCCTTAAGTAGAGAAGAATAAATGGATGGGCCCGTATCCACTGAGTCTTGAACCGTGGGCTAGTCGCCCTACGAATTTCAATTATAGTATAGGAAAACAAAAACACCTAATAACTATTTATTTTGTTATATTCTTCCTAGAGGTAATATGGAGAACTTTGAAAAACAAGTAGAGTTTGTTCGCATAAGTTATCCTACTTCACTAAAGCTGCACCTCGCATCCAGCTCATTAGCTTTTGTTCATCGGGTTTAATGTACCCAGTTTCTTTTATTTGATGGAAGTAATAATGTGATTCATATTCAGTGATGTAGGAGAGCTGTGAGAGGTATGTTCTGCTGTTGCCAGAAAAAGCCTGTTTGTCACTTACAGTCCAATTTTTTTGGTTCCATTTTACTTTCTTTGGTTGGTTAAAGATTTTCCAAAAGTTAATATAAGACAAAATGAGACAGGGCTTAAGAGAGGGTAAAATTGTCAAAGGATATTCTAAATGCTTTTAGAGTTTTGGTTTAGATTATGCTATTTGCTTAGTAGGACTCTCATCTCAGGACTAGTTATGATTATCTACAGAACATCATACTGAAATATATGGACCATCCCTGGTGACTTCCTAAATCTTTTTTTTTTCTTATTTATGTATGTTTTGCCTATTGTATGCTCTGACATGTCTTCTTGCAGCTTGGAGTGTTTGAAATGTCGCAATCAGGCTTGCAAGCTGTTTCAAACCCAAGTGAAATGTTTCTAAGTGAGCAGCAGTCCGATTCTGAGTTTCTGGCTGGATTAGCTGTTACTGTAATTATGGATGGATCTCGGGCATTTCTCATTGAAATTCAGGTATGTCTTTATGCAATAATTTGTTTTGGGTATCTCTTGATGCAATTTGCCAAGCACTAAGCTAGTTCTGGTACAGAATAAAAGGTTTACTGGTGAAAAAACAGAAAGGAGGATTCTCCCATTGGAGACTACTCCAATAATGAGCTGATAAAGTCTGTCATGCTATTTTTTCCATTATACATCCTGCATATTCACCAGAGTAATGATAATTACATTTTTTAGTTATGTTCTTGTAATTATTCATTTTTGTATATGTCTGCTTGAGTGCAGAGTGCCAACCTAGACTAGCAATTAACATGTGACTTAGTCTCTTCTCAATGCTCAAGTCTTCAAGTTTATGCTGAAGTGGAACCAAGGGTTCATCATAGACAAATATGGACCCCGAGGACTGTGAACGGCCGATTAAATTACCATGCCTTAGGGGGTAGGACTATGGAGGGGTATAACAAAGACTTGGGGGCAATTGCAGGGGTGTAACAAAGATATGGAGGCAATTGGAGGGGTATAACAAAGATATGGGGGGAACTGGAGGTGTATGACAGATATTGGGGGTTGGGGGTTGGGGGTTGGAATTTCTATGACAAACATCAGAGTCGAGTGAGCAATGGGGCTAGAATCAGGTCCTGGAAACAAAAATGGTTTAGTGATCGTTCCTTGTGCAACATCTTTTCGACATTTTTCTCCAAAAGCTATGACAACTGCACAGGTGTACCAGTGAGGGGGAGGAAGAGCTTGTGATTTAAGCAGCTTTATTTTGTTTTAGCAAACCCAAGTATCTCTCTAGTTATGTCCACATGAACCTGTGCTTCTAATGTAATATTTTCTCGTACATTCTTTTATCATTTGAAGAAAGTTTATATCCATGTAGGCATTGTGTGTCGCTGGTTCATCTATTTCAAGACAAGTAAATGGTGTTCAAGCGGGCAGAGCTGAGATGATAATATCAGTGAGTGATTAATTCAAAGTTTACATGAACTCGTCAAGAAATTATGCAAGGAAATTACGTTCTGAAACTTGTGGCTCACATGCCAATTCTTGAAAATAGCTGATATTCCCTTTTTCCTTTTCCTGAAAATGAATAATTTAGAATTCCATGGGCTACTTTTTTAGGATCAGATATGCTGAAGATTGCAAATTAACTGGTTCTTTATTACGTACAGAAACCAGTTAATATTTTTGGAAATTATTGATATGCCCTTTTCATTTCCTGAAACTGAATAATTCAGATGCCATGGGCTAGTATTTTTGGATCAGATATGCTGAAGTTTGCAAATTAACTGTTTTCTTTACTACTGTATTCAGGTTCTTATAAAGCAAGCTGGTCTCAAGCTACAAGAGAATGTAATGATTCTAATGAACCTTCCCCCCCATACTTTTTCGTTTTTGTCTCCATCTCTACGTGCTTCATATGACTTAGATTGTGTGGATTACAGTAACCCCATAAAGTCTTCTATGGTAAATGACTTAATCACTCTCATTCTTAGTTTGTTCTTGTTTTACCTTCATTGTGATCCCTTTGATAGTTGGATTTTAAAGGCTGTGTTTATTTCCATCAACTGGCTTTCACATGACTCTAGAGCTTTCTTGGCAACATAGTGCCTGGTTTTCTTTATAGAAGAGAGATCATTCATGCAAATGAATTGGTATTACGATCTATCTGATTTCGAAAAACCTTAACGTAAAAAGACCAGGCTATTATGATTACCATTAACTTACACTTAGCATTTGGCAATGTTTAATGTAATGTATTCACTTTTACATAGACAGATTTCTCTGCATGATGTCTTATCTGGTATTCTTTAATTTGGTCCTCTATATATATTTGGTTTCTCAGTGCATACTTTCTGTTCTGTTACAATATGATTTATTATTTAGATCTTTGATATAGTTCCTGTTTAATTTGATTGTTTAATTTGATTATAGGGTGTTTTTCTCAATGTTGTCAGTGGTGTTAGCCTGTCTGAGACTGCTGGTGATCTTGCAGTAGCAGCAGCAATTTGCAGCAGGTATTCTTTTCATATATACTAGTCATCTGTCTCCTCAGGTGGACCACCAACATAGTTTCCTGTCACAATTCGTCTTATTATTTTACACAATTTTCACAGTTCTTACAAAGTCAAATTCTTCCAATTAATCAAATTACTTCTTGTAAAACATAGAAGTCATCCAAAAAAAAAAAACATAGAAGTCAAATAGACAGCTCAAACTCCATGCTGAACTAAATGGTGTCACATTAATTGCGAAGGAGTGCTTGATAATAGTGAATCTTTTCTGTACATTAATATCCAACTATTTATGGAAAGACGAAGGAGGGAGTGAACAAACAGAAGAAAGAAACAGAAAAGGAAAAGAAGAAAAATCATGCAGTTTTTCTTGACAACATGAAATTGCCTGTCTTGAATTCGAGGATACATTTGCTTAGCTATAAGCAAAACAATGTGAAACACTTGGCCACTGTCCCTATTAAAAGTAAACAGACTTGTGCATGGTTTTGCCCAAGTTGCTCATAATGCTGGTTCAGTATAAACAGTGAAGTTTAGGTTATCCTTCTTTTAACATGAATTGACGCATTCTTTAACGCCTCAAGGTTGATTTCAATCTTGAGAGTGAATAAGCTAGTGGATTTCTGCATTTGTTTTACTTCTTGTCAAGTATGTAGATATGTGTAAACATGTATTTGGCGTCCTTTTCAGTTTTTTGGAATTCCCTCTTCCTGTGGGCATTGCATTCATTGGAGAAATTGGCCTTGGCGGTGAAATTCGTACGGTATGTATACTTAACCCACCCACCCCCCTCGAACTTTCTGTACACTTGTTAAAATATTTTTCTGTAATTTTCTGGACTTTGCATCCTGATAACATGGCTTTCTGAAATTAGAGGATGCTATATGGACCTCAATAATATTTTTGGAAAAAGGCAGAAATATGATTCAAACTATTTGTTACCTTTCCTCCTGTTTTGATGGACTTGTGTTTCAAAAAATGTAGGTACCAAGAATGGAGAAAAGGATACATGCAGTGGCGAAGCTGGGGTACAAGAAATGTATAATTCCGAAATCAGCGGAAACATCAGTATCAGCTTTAGATGTGGGAGACACTGAGATTGTGGCCTGCAGAAATTTGAAAGAGATGATAAACATTGTGTTCAGAAAACGCTGACATGTGAGTATTTTTGTGTGTAATGGTGATCTATATAGATATCAGTACTGTATATTTTCTAGGTTGTGCCTCGTATTTTTTCATCTGTAGGGTGATCGATGTCGTTTTGCAGACATATCTATTAATTGCAAGTGCTTGATATCAGGTGACAATCATTTACATCAACTTTTCTTTTCTTTTTATACTTCTTTTCAAATCATACTTTTTTTTAATCAATATAAGAAAATATTAATTTCATCCAAAAAAGAAAGGAAAAATATATTGGTTGAGTATATAATGAAATAAATGAATAAAATAAAAAAGTTATCATGTGCTAACCTTATAAACATATTTTGATGCAAGTAATAAATAAAAGTTAATAATGATGATATTTCATAATAGTTTCTTAAATGATTATTTATTTATAATGTGAAATAAATTTTAAATTATAAATAAATATTTCATTAATGACAATCAAAATTCATTAGAGAATAAATGATAGATATAATCACATAAACATGACCTCTTAACTTGATTTCAATTGTCTTCTATGTTCTCAAACTTTGCGTGTGCACATTAGACATTTAAACTTTTATAAAGTTGAACAAGTATGACATGCGTTTTACATGACAATTCATACGAGATACACTTGAACTAATTATATTATAACATATAGAAAATATATCACGCTATGTATAGGATGTGTGTGTTTATTTATTCAATTTTATACAAATTTAAATGCACAGATAAATTTGAGGGAATAAATGTCAATTCCAAGTTAGGCAGAACGTTAATTTATTATGCCTAAGAGATAAATATGTATACGTAATACATAGATATATGTAAATAATAACCATAAATGTATTGCAAATGAACTTAAATAAAATCTATAAATAAAAATGTTAAAATATAAACTATTTTATATATAACATAAAATAATATTATATAGATTAAGGAATAAAAAAGAAGCAGGGATAAAATAAAGTTTGCATAGGATAAAGGCGCAAAAATGAGTAATTATCAATGTTGAGAGGGGAGTTATATTTTTTAATCAAAGTTTCGGGGGTGTAAATGATTTTTGCCTGTTTGATATCTTACTAGAGACTCTGTATCTTCTGTATACATATTATGTATTTTACTGAATACCTTTCAGAGCCTCGGCCCAATGGCCCGTTAAGTAGAACAGCCCATATATTGGTGGGGGGTTCCTATACTCTTCCTCCTCCGAGTGCCCAATTGAACATAACAGAAGAATTCATGCAGCTCCGGCGTCCCTGTCACCTGCTCCGGCTGACCTTCCGGCAGCAGTTCCGAGGTTTCGGCACCAAGTACAGAGGCAGAGTGGTGGTAGAAGCTGAGAATGGACGCTCATTCGCCGTCGAAGTGGATGCTCCTACACTTCAAACCGACTCCAGAGGCTATGCTCTCCCCCGCCGTGACTTAATCTGTAAGGTCTCCCAGATTCTGAAGTCACCTCCTTCCCCTTCTTCTGATCCTTTCCTTGACCTAGCTGACTATATCGATACATTGACAATAACCCTAACTCCTTCCGAAGTTTCTGAAGTCCTCAAATCCCTCAAGTCTCCAAACCTTGCTCTTCGCTTCTTCCGATTTTGCCCCGCCGAAATCCCTAAATTCCGCCATGACTGCTTCACTTACAACCGTATCCTTCTCATCCTCTCTAAATCTTCTCTTCTGAACCGGCTCGATTACATCCGCGAGATGGTTGATGAAATGGAACGGTCTGGTATTCGGGGAAACATATCTACTGTTAATCTTCTCATTGGAACATTTGGAGACGGCCAAGGGAATGATGGTGATGAGCTAACGAGGTGTTTGGGGTTGGTTCAAAAGTGGGATTTGAGGATGAATTGCTATAGTTATAAGTGTCTTTTACAAGCCTATATCAGATTGTGCAATCTGAGCAAGGCTTTGGAAGTTTACCAAGAGATGAGGAGACGTGGGTACAGATTGGATATATTTGCATACAACATGCTTCTTGATGCTCTTGCTCGGGCCCAAAAGGTTTGGTCTTTTCATCCTTTCTTCTCTCATATTATTCAGCTTTTTGGAATCTATGATATCTAAGTTGCAGTATGAGATTTTCTGTGGCATTACCAGGTTTGGGACAGATGGTTCATCTCAAGTTTCTTCATCTGAAATCTGAATCTATACTGACTTTGTGGGACTAGGTGTACCAATTCACTAGAAACAAGCTGTCTTAGTTATTTGAAATAGAGAAGGAATAGTTATGCAAAATGAAGTGCATGACCAGTCGAAAAACTAGAGTCACGATTTTGGGTATGAAAGTTCATACTCCGACAGAAGTGGAACTTGGTAAATGCTCTCAAGTATTCTAAACCTTCGTGTATGCACACATATTGGCTCTTTATTAAATAAAAGAAGCACCTTACCCTAAGGTGGATAGGAAGGGTTCAAGTCTATGAGGTAGGGTTTTTCACTTAACCATGGACAGGGACATACTGTTGCAAAACTAGAAGCTGTTTTTAAAATGCTTTAAAGATGTTCTGTTAGTAATTAGTGCAAAAAATAAGTAAAAGCATCTTTAAGGCCTCTACTTTGCGAACCAGTCTTTTTGGCGAGGCACAAGCTTTCTTTTTTAATCACAAAGTAGCATTTTCTTTCACCAAGGAATGGGCGAGTGGTTTAATATGTCGTTCTTTGAGAAATTGGAGGGTTGGCAAAACTCTTGATTTCAATTGGAAAAAGTTGAAAGAAAGCTTTTGATTCATCTATCTTCAAACAAATCGGTCTCGGAGCCATCATTATTTCTTGCTATTGGAAGAATACTAGTATGGTCAGATCTCTTTGTATTGAGTTTGCAATCTGATAAATGTAATTATTGTCTGAGATTAAATAGTTGATAAACTGTATACATGCATTTGGAAATGCTATAGAGGTGTTTTGATTCCACTCCGTGAGTAAGTCTTGAAATATATGATGAATATGGTTCTGCTTGGCTAATGATTCTAATCTGCAGCACCTTGCCAGGTTGATCAGGTCCACAAGGTTTTTGAAGACATGAAGAAGTGGCACTGCGAACCTGATGAATATACATATACCATTCTGATTAGAATGACTGGGAAATTAGGGAAGCCTGGTGAATCACTTTCTTTCTTTCAGGAAATGCTGTCTAAGGGTATTTCTCCAAATTTAATTGCTTATAATACTATGATAGAAGCTCTTGCCAAAGGCCGCATGGTTGATAAGAGTATCTTTGTCTTCTCTAAGATGGTGGAGAATAGCTGCTGGCCAAATGAATTTACTTACAGTGTTATTTTAAATGTATTGGCCGCAGAAGGGCAACTTGGAAGACTTGATGAAGTTGTGGAAATGTCCAAGAGATACATGAATAAATCAATATATGCATATCTTGTTAGAACATTGAGTAAACTAGGCCATGCAAGCGAAGCTCATAGGCTGTTTTGCAATATGTGGAGCTTCCATGAAAGAGGAGATCGTGATGCCTACTTATCCATGTTAGAGAGCTTATGCAACGCTAAGAAAGTAACTGAGGCTATTGATTTGCTGAATAACATGAATGAAAAGGGAGTAAAAGCAGATAGCTTCATGTATAATATTGTCTTCTCTGCTCTTGGGAAACTAAAGCAGATTCCTCATCTTCATGATCTCTATGTAAAGATGAAACAGGATGGCCCCTCACCAGACATATTTACTTATAACATTTTGATCTCTAGCTTTGGTAGAGCGGGAGAGGTTGAGGAAGCTTTCAAGATTTTTGAAGAACTTGAAAATAGCAATTGTAAACCTGATATTGTCTCCTACAACTCCTTAATAAATTGTCTGGGGAAAAATGGAGACATTGATGAAGCGCACATGAAATTCATCGAGATGCAGGAAAAGGGCTTGAATCCTGATGTTGTTACATACAGCACTCTCATTGAGTGCTTTGGGAAGACCGAAAAAGTTGAGATGGCACGTCGGTTATTTGCTGAAATGGTTGCAGCTGGCTGTTATCCCAACATAGTGACATACAATATCCTACTTGACTGTCTCGAGAAAAGTGGGAGAACTTCAGAAGCTGTTAGTTTATATGCGAAATTGAAGGAACAAGGTTTGACAGCTGATTCAATCACATACTCCATCCTTGAACGTTTACAAAGTGGTTCACATAGAACATCGAGAGTTCGCAGGAAAAACCCAATCACCGGTTGGGTGGTTAGCCCATTAAGGTGACGGGAAACAAGAGCTGTTCATGATACACTTAAAGGATATTTCCGCTCGGTGGTGCTAAAGCGACATGACATTAAGTTTATACTGAGAACTCTGATGATTAAGAATTAAGCGAAGAGTGACCTGCTGTAGTTACACGATCTGATCTCTTTCAGAGAGGCAACTGTACATCGGTGCCTATTTACAAAATCCAACTTGGTGAAATGGTTATTTTATTGTTCAAAGTCCTCTTCGGCCATAGGTAGATGAAGCATGCAATTTCGTTAGATATTTGAGTCTGGAAGCACCCATATCGCTAGAGTTGAGGTGAAAAGTGAATAGTAGACGGTTACAAGTTGGGCCAAGTGTTTATCATAGGCCTTGACAGAGTTGAGGTGAAAGGTGAAGAAAAGATGGAAAGGTGCTTATTTGTATCAGATTGAAACAGTTACCCGAATTTTTTCAGGTATATGTGAAAGCTTTCTACCAATCTGTATCTTTGGAATAATCTTTCTTCCCAAAGGAATTGCAAATTATTTCGTTCTATCACTGTGATTATAGAATTTTGTTACGGACTTAGACTTATGCTAAGACTTCCGTACGGCGCTAGTCAGTTTGCCTATGATTCTTGCCCAATATTGCAAACACTAACAAGCCTTCAAACTTTGGATCGCTACATTAAGAAGACAAAGAGCTTCTGAGAAGGAAAGACTTCTTATTATTTGGGAAAGCTTTACAAGATTTGTTACTTGATGGATTTCTTGGTTGATGCTAAATGAGAAGCCTATGAGGGGTATTTATACTAAATTCCTTTCCAAATGGACGGTTGGGATCAATTTGATCCAATGGTTGACAATGCAAGCCTAGAAAGTTCCTATGAAATATCTAAGATATTTAGGCAACTTGGCTGCCCAAGACCTTCCTACATCTTTCTAGAATATTCTGGGACTCTCTAGTGTGGTCTTCAATCTTCTACACCATTCTAATGAGTTTCGGAGCCTTCTGGAGCATGTCGGGCGCATTTTTTTTACTGTTTTGGGCAGAAATATAGGCTGGACGTGACAATTTGCTTTTACCTCCATGGAGAATAAAGTTTTAAATTGTATGGAAATTTTGTGGTCGTCTTTTGACTTTCGTCTTTTGGGCAAGCCAGTGGGGCTTGCTTTATTTGTTTTGTCCGAGGATCCGCTGTGCCATGCCATATGATGTATAAACTAAAAATTTTATTTTAAATTACTTTTCTCATAAATAAGAAAATTTACTTAAAGTATCAACTTTTATTGAATCGAGCAAATTGAATTCATAAATAGATATTGGAATATTCTAAATCATTACATTGATAAAATGCAATTATTTTCATCAATAAATAAACATTCTTGGTTGAAAATTTTTAAATAAACATAATTTTATAATCTACTAGTCAATAATAGTGATAATTGGTTCTATTTAACATAATCTTTCACATTAAAAAGTTGAGAGAGGAGTGTTGAAAATATTTTAAACTTTGTGAGTATTTAAGGGAATATTTTATTTATGTTATAAGATTAGAAGTATATTTAAATTCAATTAGTTAAGTAAAAGAACAATTTTAAAATTATCAATAGTTTAGAGATAAAATTAATCATTTATATCAAATTTAAAAATATTTCCACTATTAAAAAATGACCTTTATCTATCTTAACATAACTATTCTTTTTTCAAAAAAATGTAAACGGTGACATATAAATTGTTCTTTTTCAAAAAAATGTAAGCAGTGAGATATAAATATGTAAAATAATAGGCATAAATTGTGATAGAATGTTGGGGTTTTTATTTTTTTATTAAAAATTTTAAATTCAAATTCTAAAAATAGAAAGATTATTCAAAACGTTATTTTTTTAAAAAAAAAAAAAGGTTACAATATGCAAATTTGAATTAATTTGAATTTTATGTAAAGCATCAAACGCTAAAATAAAAAATATAAAATTTACCGGAAATGACCGAGTTATCATTATTGTTGACCATATGTGTAAGGTCTCACGTGAATTCACATAAAATAAGGTAAAGAATTGGACTGCCCGCAGTTTAAGGAATTACTAGTCTTGAATTTTAAGAGGTTATTAAATTAGAAAAATTAATTAAATTCTTGTGGTTAAAAATAATTTTTTAAATATTTATATAATAAGATAATATTGTTTTAAAACGAATTAAAAAAAGAAGTCAAATAAAATAAAATGAGAGAGTATATCTTTTAACTTAATTATTAAATTTAAAAAATTATATAATTCAACGAGATTTTTTTTCCTAATAGATTATGTATCTCACTACTTCTATGAAATAACAGTAAAATTTACGTATGATTTTTTCTTCTTAAACTCTACTTATAGAATATTATTGGACCTGTTATTGTTATTCTGTGTCTCACCACTCTCCTCCCTTGCTCCTTTTTTATTTTGAGCTCTCTCGCCCTTTGTACTAAAGCTAATCCAATCCACCTTTCCTGCCTTTATTTTTAAGCAGAGTTTCTTTTTAAAAGCTGTTTTGCGCTTTATACTAAAGCTAAGCCAAACCACCTCCCCCGCGCGGATTTTTCAAAAAAAAAATTATTTCATTTGTCTCTACTAAAAATCACGAATTTAAAATACTTTGAGTCTGAGCTTAGAAAATTTTTTTAAAAAATAAAGAGAATTTTATTCTTTTAAAGTTGTGAGTCTCGATCAACTGATGAGTAAAGCAAAAATTGTGGAAAAGAGAATATCCAATGGGACAAAAATTATTAAATATTGTGCTAAATTAAAAATTATCATGTAAATGGGACAAAGAAAGATACATATTTATAATTTTATGGAAGGTCTTATCAATATTCAATTGCAACTGGACGAAAATTTTGAGGGACCATATATAACTCTTCCTTTTGTATTTATTCGATGATAAATACAAAAAACATAAATTAAAAAAAAGTCATGAAATCACCCTCTTTATATTTTATTTTATTAAATGATATGATTAAGATGACGTTGAGATAACAAAAAAAAAAAAGGGCACGAGGTATCATTGGGTACGTTAAATCCAAAATATCACGTCGTCGAGGGAT
>JAOTQJ010000072.1:29160441-29188580 GCA_025642045.1 Solanum sejunctum | reverse complement strand
TTAGAATATCTTAATAATGAATAAAAATTTTAAATAATATTTTTAAGAATGTTAATGCTTTTAATACAATATAAATATAAATATAAATTAGTTTATATTTTATTTTATCAAACAGGAAATGGATTTATTTTTATTTTCGAAAATATTCAAAAGGATAAGTGGCATGCAAGAATGACCCCCATGTCTCCCGGTCAATGATTTTATCTACAATTTGCTTCGTATCATAAAGCACAACTAAAAATAAAAAAGAATATGCTTTTCTTATTTGTGGACTTAGCTGCTGACTCAGATCCTGGTGGCTAATATTTATCATAATAAAAATAATAATTTCATAGTCATACACCTTATCCTCTTTCCAACTTTGTGCTATTTTTAAAGTCAATACATTTATTTCAAACCGTACGACAAGATAATCTCGAATCTCTGGATAAGCCCTACTTATATTTTATCAATCAATTCTATATTTATTATCTATTATCACACCATTTTTTTTTTGCCGTGTTATCTGCTTCACTTTTTCACACGTATTTAACGAACTCAATAATTTTATTTATGTAAAGATAATTATTAAAATACTTTATTATGTTTGAAATTCTAATTTTAATTTCGTGTAACGATTTGTGTGGTAACATTTGTTGGTTGACAAGTGTCGGTAATTAGTTGGGGGTGTGACGCAAGTTTCTGTGTTCTTATCTGTCATAATTCTTAAAAAGTAAATATTAATAATTTATATCCACACATTATCTTCTTCTACCTTCCCACAATATATATATGCCTTCCTAGAAATCACCAACAATCCCATGTTTTGTATTGTATTTGCCTATATAAAATAAAAGCTAAAGCTTTTTGTTAAGTAACACATTGTGATCTTTATCTGATCATATGGAGAAGAATCAAGATAATCAGCATCAATTATGGATGATAGATGAAGGACATGAATTAGATCATGATGATAATAACATGAGGCAATCATCTTCACCATCAATTTCATCATCCATTGGTGAAGCATCATCAAACATCTCTAATGGATCTTGTTGTTCATCTTCACTAGACACAACAGATGATGCATCATCTTCATCACCCTCTTCTTCTGATGGAGCTTTGTATGACTTATCATCCCTCATGTCACAATTACCAATCAAGTAAGTACTCCTTTCGATGTTTAACTGGAGACTAACTTTAAAAAAGAATGAAAAGCTTATACCTTTTTTCATACTTATGAATTACAGGAGGGGATTATCCAAGTTTTACCAAGGCAAATCACAGTCTTTTACATCTTTATCAAGAGTGACAAGTTTAGAAGATCTTGCTAAGAAAGAATCACCTTATAAAAGAAGAATGAAGTCTTGCAAGAGCTATGGTGCTGGATTGGATTCTTATAAATCATATACTCTTCCTAAGGCAACTATATTGAAGAAAGCCTCAAGGAGCTCATCATTTTTAGCATCTTCTACTAATGGAAAGGCAAGTTTTATCAGCAGGAGCAGGCCCCCTCTAATTCCTGTGCAAGAACATAGGATGTAGTGTGAAGTACAACAATAACATACCCGGTGTAATTCCAGCAGTGGGAAACCACTGCGACGCTGTTTACTAGGAATCCTCCCAGTCTCAAGTAGAGAGAAAGAAAATAAGAAAAGAGTTGTTGGGGTATTATTTATTCAACAGAGAGATCTGAGACTAAGAGAGAGCTGTGTATATAGTTCAATTTTGGATATGTTACTGCAATTTTGGACAGTGTTATTATTTGCCCTTGCAAAGTTCAATTGAAACTGAAAAAAGTAAACAGTGTTGATTTTGTTTAAGAAAACAAACTGTATTGTTTTAATTTTGTTTAATTGCTCTGCAGATTGATCTTTATTCTCTCTTAGTCTGCAAAAATTCATACAAGATAAGTGAATTCTTCATTGAAAGTTAAGAAAATCATTTCCTACGAGTTACAATTCCTAGAATTTGATCTGAAAGAAGACCAAAGAATATTGAAACAACAGAGGTGCTGTTTCCACTAAAAGAGAAACTCCTACTTTGATCTCGAAACATTCAAGGGGACATGCCAATACGATCTCGAATTCGACTTGATCTCCTAACTGGGGTTGTCAACACCGCCTTCTTGATCTCTTCTCCATCTTTCTGCACCTGCTTTTACAAGTAAAATAGTTAAATATTGCAGCTTTTATCCAAATAATTTGAGAAATCAACTTAATTCTGCTGCATACCTTTTTCTTCAAGATCTTCTTTTCAGCTGTAAAGCTTCCATATGATGGAGAATCTGCTATGGATTGTTCTGCTGCAGATGGCTGAGTGGGAGGTAAAACACCTTTAGATAAGTTAGTGTTGCTCCCTTCTGCTTCAGTCATGCTGTTTTGCCTAACACGGCTTCTGAGGGAGCTACTGAATTCTCCTCCAACTATCATTTCACCTAATAGTTCAATCTTTGGTGCACTGATGTGGCTGATCTCTTTTGATGCTTCTTTTGTTGGTTCACACAAAGATGAAGCTTGTGTAATGGATACAATGGCAGGAGTTCTCTTAAGGTGAGAGTTCCTGCTATTTTTCAAGGTATCATCCAGTGGTTCTTGCAAAGATTGAACCTTTGCAGAAGTTTCAGTTTTCTTCTCTAAGAGTTCTTCAACATTAGCAATAACACTAGAAGTTTTGGGTATTTCAGCTTGAGGAGTTCCAATCGAAGCTTTTGGTTTCCTTGTAACATAGATGATAACCAAAGAGGCCACCAAAAGCACTGAAGCTGCTCCAACTCCAATGATAATAACAGTGTTAGTCGGCCCGATTTCAGTATCCAGATTGCTGATTTGAACTGCCCCAGCTCCTGGTGATACTGTCTCCGATATTTCTGCTTCCTCAGCTTGTTCCACCGAGGCATTTTCGACCTCCTCAACCTTGTTGTCAGCTTCTGTTAGCTCAAAGTTGGGCTTATTTGCATTAGTACTTGAAATGTCATCAAGCAATACTTGCTCAGGATCATTCTTCTCAAGAGTTTGATCCCTCTGTCGCTGCTCATCAAGACTTTGAACTTGTTCCTCATTGATTTCGTTGGAACTAGTAAATTCACCTGTTGACATGGTTTGCCCCTCATCATCACCATGTACACTCTGAGCAACTTCAACCTCTATGCTGTCCTGATCAATATCTGCACTCAGGACTTCCTGTGGCTCAGTTGTTTCCTCCATTTCAATACTTCCCATTTCCAACAACTCCGCGATATCTTCAACTAATTCGACTGCCTGAAAATCATAATTAACCACTCTTTGACTCAATTCCAGAAAACTGCTCTGAGAATACTCTGGCTGATCCATATATACACTTTCGCTGCCATAAATTTCATGGAAAACAGCTTCAAAGACGTTCTTGCAAATCATATCGCGAGAATCTGAACTCACAACGGAGTCCATGGATGATAAATTCGTGCCTGACAGAAAGAAAACAGCCAGTAAAAGCAGAATCTTGAAGAGCCCTTTCAGACTCCATTCGCGGTCCACATCCTCTTCCATTTCTTCTTCATCATCCTCTACGCTATCCACCAAATCTTCTTCATTCTCCGGCTCCAGGTTACATTTTTCTGCCAGATTTGAGGGTTCATGAACTTGCTGCAATGACCCTTTATTATCATCAGATTTCTGAAGATCAAGAAAGGTCCCCAGACGCCTATTTGGCTGGTAGCGGAGATACCTAGGCCTAGGGGCGAGGTCATTAGTAAGAGGGTTATATGGCTTATATGAGGAATCAACAACAGAGTTGTTTTCTTGCTCATTGTCAGGTTCAGAGGCATAACTGTAGGAAGAAATGGGTAATTTTCCGGAACGATGAGAGGTCGAATTTAGGGAACTGGTTTTAGATCCAAGATTTGAGGCTTTGTGAGGAGGAAGACTTTCACATGAGCTGGACAGTTCGTTCCTTTCTGCCAAAATTTTCTTCCTAATTGACGCTTGGGAAGCTGCAGATATGGTGGGTGACATGAAATTCTTAGTCATGGGTTTCTGGTTAAGTGGCTGATCATTTTCATTCGTTTCTCTTGACCCTGTTAAGTAGAAAAACGTAATCTCCCCATCAATAAAATAGGACAATTTGTGCTAAATACAGCATACTATAAATTCTTGTGTCCTTCCACTATGAACATATGACATTGTAGACAGTTGGGGTTTGATCTTTTATCTAAATATGAGAAATATAAATTGGACAAGGACAAAAAGTGCATGAACCAGAGAAATCTGAAAAGAGGTTCAAGAACCCAGTTTAGTCTAAAAAATATTCATGATTAAGGAAATAACAACATACCAGAAATCGAAGAAGACTTGAGAGAGCTCAATGGTGGAGTAGTACCGATTTCCATGGCGGAGTCGCACAAATTTGAATTTCTTCTGAAATTGCTCCCTCCTTTCTTTCTTTGAAAAGTTTTGGTATATATGAACAGTGAGGGAGAGTAACAAATACTGAGGAAGGGGAAGAAATGACGAAGAAGATGACCGTTAAAAGTAGGTAGCGTGACAATTTTTAAATCTGAAATTTCAGAAACATGACCGTTGGGGCATGTGGGCTGTCACAGAGATTTCGTACAAATTTACTGGGCCGCCGATAGCCCAGAGTCCTTGTGGATATGCAAGCGAATTGGACTATTGTGTAGATGGTAGTTTGGGCCATATTCACATTTAGACTTCATGAAAATTCTTTTGCCTTTAGCCTGTGTCTGGCTGGATGAAAAGAGGATTTTCGCCTATAGCCACTTAAAAATACCTTAAATCATGTTTCATAATTAAAGTTTGGTAATTATATTTCATAACAATAATTATAGTAATATTTATATAATTCACGCAATATTTGTATACGTTTATATAGTTTATTATCAATTCTCAATTTTTCTATATTTTCCTATATAATTCGTGTACAACGTATAATTTTTTATAAAATTTATAATGTTTATATCTTGCTATACAATTCGATTCATCCACAGTTTTTGTACAACAATAGTAACAACAACATACCTAATGGAATCCCACAACAAGTGGAGTCGGGGGAGGGTAAAATGTACTCAGCCCTTACTATTACCCCATAGAAGTAAAGAGGTTGTTTTCCAAAAATCACATATTAAGTTTGTATAAATCAGATGAGTTGTACAAAACTCAAATTGTAATTAAGGCTAGATGATTGCTGCGAGTCGTAGTTAATCTAAATTATAGCTATGCTTGTCAATAGACCAGTATATGTTTGCACATCTACATAATTTTTCCTAATGAAAATTCATTTATGAAGGGTGGGATGAAACGCGATCAAAATAAAGATGACATCGTGAGATCTCAAGTGAAAACCTAGCAAAATAAAAAACATATCGACTGATTTATTTTCATGCGTCTTAGATGATGAACAAAGTTAATTCATAAATGTGTTGATGGGAGGTAGTAATCTTGTGTAGTCAATTTAGGGTAAATGCAATATAATAGAGCACATGCTATCAAATGGATCGAATTCAATAAGTTTTATTTCAAAATCAGTATGTATCTTAAAAAATTGATTAAATATTTATATTTTATTAATTTAAAAATTATATAATCTTAAATCTAGAATCTAGCGTGATAGTATCCGTGAAAAATGTCATTTCAAGGGTCAACGATTGTATTCATTCAAGTTTGTGTGTCGTCAAAGTTAACGATTTTTAAAAGTCTATTTCTTGCTTTGATAATGTGGTTGTCAAAATAGTTGAGAGGCTCTTTCCTTAAAAAAAAAAAACTTTTTCTAAACTGAAAAGTGAAGTCAAAGAAAATAGAATTTAATATTATTAGAATTCATGCACCTAATTTCCACTTGGATCAACCCAAGAAAAGATATCAAATTTGGTGCATCCCACAACGCTCTTTAAACCACAAATAAAATAATATAAAATAAAATTTAGTAATAAATAAAAGATAAAAATATTTTCGTATGATTTTTTCTATGGCAAAAAACATTTATAAAATCATACAGGTATGATGTGATGTTTGTCTAACCTCCATATTAGGTATTGTTGTATTCTTATGATAGAATCAGAAATCCATGTGTTTGAGAATGTATTATTTTATTTAAAAAATATATATAAAAAAAGGTCATGTATATATAGAAATAGGAAAAATTACAACTATTATACATTACATTTAGTTTATAAATAGTTACACAATATATAAGTAATGAATTATTTATGTATATATAGTAAAGTGTATCATTAGTAATATTCAACTATTTAATAAACTAAATCATCAAATACTATATTTACTAGATTTTTGATACATTAATAATGTATAAAACTCAATCAAATAAATATCTAAAATATAAATATGAAAAAGACATGTGATGTGTGATATTTCTTACATTGCCCTACTCCCCTCGCAAGTCATAACAAACAGGGAAAATGACCTTTTTGGCTCTTATATCTACATCCCACAAAATATAAATCCTTGGAAAAATAGAACAAAGAAGCATTAAAAAAAATTTAAATTTGATGTAAGTTATTAATTTTATTTTTAAATTATTATCAGTCTTATAAATAATATTTTTATTTGACTAATTAAATTAATAAATAGCCCCATTTATTACAATTGTTAAAAACACTCTTTAACTTGACAATAATTTAGAGGTATATTTCACTCTTATTGAAAGATCAGTAGTATATTTAAATTTAATTAATCAAGTAGAAGATTATTTTCAACATTGTCAACAATTGGAGAATGAACATAATTATTCATGTCAAGTTTAGAGATATTTTTAATGCGTTTCTCGTAATAGAATTGGATGACAACTTAGTTCCAATTTGTTGTAAATCTCAAAATAATCTCTTGTATTTAAGGGTTATGTTTAAAATAATCTCATCTAACATTTTTAGTTATTTATTTGTGTTTATAATAATTGAGCCTTTTGGTACTAACGTATTTAAGCTAGTACATAGTTATATTTTATAAAATTATTTTGAGAACCATGCAAGTACTATTTAAATTATATAAGCAGTAGAAATTATTAATAAAATTTCTCTCAATTTATTTTCCTTAATTAATATCTAAATCAAATCAAATCAAATTCACATTAAAAAAATAAAATCTAACACTAGTAATAGACAAGAAAAAAAGATAAAAATATGTACGCAATGTGATAATTATAAATCAACTATAATAATAGTATATTTGATGCAATCTTATATTAAACATAATAGGAGTAGTATATTTGACTTTTTGAAAATAAAAAGATTATTTCTCAAAAATTCACAATTCATTAAACATAAATAGACTTTTTTTCTGTTTTTATTATACCAACTACCAAAGTATGACTTTATTTTTGTCATTTTGTGTTTAGTATTAACTAAGATTATCAAAATCCATATTGGTAATAAATATATCCTCATCCATTTGTGAAAATTAACCTTAAATTGCCCCCCTTTTTTTCTCGTTGAATTACTGAACTCTCTTTTGATTCGATCTCCTTCATAACAAGTTACATTATTTGTCTTTAAAAAGCACAAATAAAATGAAGAAAGCGACGGTGGGAGCCGCCGTGCTCGGTGCAGCTGCGGTCTGTGCTGTGGCGGCGTTAATAGTGAACCACCGGATGCGCAAATCTAGCAAATGGGCTCGTGCTATGGCTATTCTCCGTGAATTTGAGGAGAAGTGTGGAACCCAAGATGCAAAGCTCAAGCAAGTTGCTGATGCTATGACCGTCGAGATGCACGCCGGACTTGCATCTGAAGGCGGCAGCAAGCTCAAGATGCTTATCACATACGTCGATAATCTACCAACTGGGTTCGTGCTACTTTTTGCGCATTGCTTTTATATATTGAAATCTAGCGGTGATGATTTGTTGTTAATGGTGGATGTCTTCAATTCATTGGTAGAAAGTAAAGAAGTAATCTTTTTTCAGTAGAAATCTGAATCTTTGTTTGCTTTGATTCCTTAAATAGTCATGTTTCTTTCTTGTTTTAACTTTTTTTCAACAAAAGAAGTGATTTTGTGAATAGCTGTTAGTTGAGTGAGCATCCGAGAAATCTCAAAATCGAAGCTTAGATGTTCTTCCAGTTCAGCTGGACATATAGATTTTGTGACCCTATTGATTTGACTATGAGATGGTGGGGAGTCTTGGGGATGCGAGATGTGTTGAACCTGATTTGTTAAATGTACTGTTTCATAGCATTTTGAATTAAAAACACACAAATTACTTAATTGAAAGTTAAATGTGCTTAGTCGAATATTACATGGATGACTACCAAAATCTAGGTGATCTCAGATTAAGCTGTAGGCATATATTCATAATCTCCAGTCAATTGGGACAAGCTGAGGAGAGTATGAATGTACTAAAGAAACAGTCTTTCTCAATGTTCTGTTTTTTATGAAATTATTGAGGTGTATTTAGATATCATTTCTGTGAAGTTGACAAATTGGGAATTCTACATGACACTTGTAGTTTTGTATTTTTCTTGTTTTGTACTGCTTTGCCTGTCTGCTGTGTTCTAGTAGGCTATTCATTGATGTACTTAGGATGTTGAGAGAGCTGTAATCCAGCACAGAGAAACTTTATTAGCAGTAACTGAATGTTCTCTCCAGTATAAAGTTACTCCTCAAATTCCCGTGACATCCCATGGACATATCCTAAGTTGAAATTGATGTGCTGAACATTGTCATTCCAATATGCGAACGGCATAAATTTCCTTGCACCACTTATGATGTGTGATTTTGCAGCCATTGTTTCTATCGGAATGTCAGTATTACAATGCTCTTTTGAAGTGCCAAAAAGAGCGTACAACCAAGTTGTGTTATCAATCATATTTATTCAAGTGATTTGAAGTATTCTGTATTGTGACTGGTCTAAGCCCATTATGAACTGAGGATATGCTAAATGTTTGTTCCATCAATACCCTTTTAATTTAGTGATGAAGCTGGTGTTTTTTATGCGTTGGATCTTGGTGGAACAAATTTTCGAGTATTACGAGTGCAATTGGGTGGACAAGATGGTGGTATTATTCATCAAGAATTTGTTGAGGCATCAATTCCTCCAAATTTGATGGTTGGGACTTCAGATGTAAGTACTTGACCTGTTGAGATGTTGTAGCATGCTATATTGTTTTTGAACTCTAAAGTTGACATGATTTCAGGAACTTTTTGATTATATTGCGGCTGAGCTTGCGAAATTTGTTGCTGCGGAAGAGGAAAAATTTCATCAACCTCCTGGTAAGCAGAGAGAACTAGGTTTCACCTTCTCATTCCCAGTAATGCAGACTTCAATCAACTCTGGGACTATTATGCAGTGGACAAAAGGCTTCTCTGTTGATGATGCGGTATGCATTGTCCATGCTACTTTGTGTTTCCTGTTTATTGTAGTTCCTGGTAGTTCTTGGCATCCACTCTCTGAAGCTTGGCTGTATTCTTTCCAATTAGATTTCAGATTATTTTCTGCCAGTTCTGAGTATAACATATATAGTGGATGGTTTGGCTATCCTAGTACTGAAACAGCGTGCTAATTTATATCTCAAAATGTGTTAGGCTTAGATGCTAAAATATGTTCGGCCTGAAAGAATATTTTTGATTGTAGAACTTTTAAGATTCCATCAGCATATATGGAAGGTGTGGATAAGTGCTGAATGTTAGGTGCAACCTAAATTTGGTTCTTCTCTTTGTAGATGGCTTCAATACACGAACTATTAAGTTTTGTATAAGAAACTAGTCACTAAATCTAGATGAGAAGTAAAACAGCATCACTCCAACTGAATCATAAACTTCAAAACCATATGTTTTTTCTCATTTAATGTTTCACTTAACTGCAATTTTTCCAGTACCATAACAGTATCTTTTGTGCGTTATTGTATTACTTACACGCACACACTTGCTAAAATGGGCACTTGAAATGTCTTTCGCCTAAAAGTCCAACAGATCTAAGTTTGTGCTAGTTGTTTGGACATAGGTTGGCCAAGATGTTGTTGGAGAACTCACAAAAGCTATGAAAAGAAAAGGTGTCGATATGCGGGTCTCAGCTCTGGTGAGTTTATCTGGTGCACAGAACATTATTCAATTTAAGAGTGTATGAAGAGAAAAAGGATACTGATAGAAGTACTTATCAGAAAAGCACATGATGGTACTGTTTAGTTGTAAAATATTAATTTTGGTTAATGTTTTAATGAAAGGTAAATGATACCGTTGGAACATTGGCTGGTGGTAGATATACGCACAAAGATGTAGCTGTTGCTGTTATTTTAGGTACAGGAACCAATGCAGCTTATGTGGAACGGGTGCAGGCAATTCCAAAGTGGCATGGTCCTGTGCCAAAATCTGGTGAAATGGTTGGGATCTTTTCAGTAGCTATGGATCTGCTTTTCTCTCACTCTGTCATACTGTTGCAGAAATAGTTGCTAAATGCATCCCGTGTTTCTTTCTAGGTTATCAATATGGAATGGGGTAATTTTAGGTCATCCCATCTTCCCTTGACAGAGTATGATAATGCATTGGATAATGAGAGTTTGAATCCTGGAGAACAGGTGCTTGTTTGTCTATTTTTATAACGTCTTGTTGTAGGGTTGCTTTGTGTTGCATGCACCTGAGGAATTTTACGCAGATATTTGAGAAGATGACTTCTGGCATGTACTTGGGAGAAATTTTACGCAGAGTTCTACTCAGAGTGGCTGAAGAAGCTGGCATTTTTGGTGATGAGGTCCCTTCAAAGCTCAAGGAGCCATTTGTGTTAAGGTACTTCTTTTGTAACTTCAGAATTGCTGATGAATAATCTTTTGCAAATTGCTTTAAACACCTAGAAAGCACCTCCAAGGGTGGCCTAGTGGGCAATGAAGTAGATTGAGAACCATGAAGTTTTAGGTTCAAATCCTAGCGGAGTGAAAAACATTAGATGATTTCTTCATCTGTCCAAGCCTTTGTGAAGTACAGGTGGGAGGTAGCAAGTATCTTGTGGAATCAGTCAAGGTGCACATAATCTAGCCCGGATACCTTGATTATAAAATAAAAAGAAAACCTGAAAAACAGATTGTCATTAATTCTAGTGGTAAACTATAACATCATAAACTATGACATCCCCGTGTGTTGTAGTGTTCATTTCCTTCATGGTTAAGGAACTTGTCATTGTTCTTCTCTCTTTCCTAAGTACCTTAGAGGCTATATGCACATAGTTGAAGGCCTCATATGAACAAGAAGCTTGACAAATCCTTTTTCCCCTGTCTAGTGGGCCGTTGGCTTAAGTGTTGAACTTGTATATTGATTTTCTCTTTTTAATCAGATGAAAATCTCGCAAGTCAATATCACTTTCCGTCTGCAACATGTCTGGATAATAATAAGTAAAGGGTCGAACGTGGGCAGATTTAGGATTCGAGGAAGTATATTTATTTACAGATGTTTCTGGATGATTAATCAG
The DNA here is from genome assembly GCA_025642045.1 of Solanum sejunctum. NCBI lineage: Eukaryota > Viridiplantae > Streptophyta > Magnoliopsida > Solanales > Solanaceae > Solanum > Solanum sejunctum. The sequence goes on along the minus strand of JAOTQJ010000072.1, from coordinate 29,177,204 downwards.
TAGTAAATAACAAGATAGTATTGGCATTTAAAATTCCTTCCATGTAATTGAATTTTAGTTTCTAATTGACTTGCATCACATGTCTTTTCTAGTTTCCTTGGTCCCTGAATGTGTCTGTCCTGTTTGTCCATTTATTTACGTTCAAACAGCTCCTCTGACAGAAATGTTAAACAATATGCAGGACACCTGAAATGTCTGCTATTCATCATGACACATCCTCTGATCTGAGAGTGGTTGGCGAAAAGCTGAAAGATATTTTAGAGGTAAATAGTGGTGCCTTTCAACAGTTACCGGAATAAATAATGTTACCATTCATTTGTGTCTTAACAAAGTAGTAACTAACAAATGCCGCTTTTTAGTTATTCCATTTTCTATGGGTACGGCATATGCTGTCTTTCCTTGTAGAGTAACTTTCAGGAGAATACATGGCGAACTATATCCCCTCTTCAATTCTATCACTCTTTTAAATGGAAAAAGTTAGAACAACAACATACCCAGTATACCCCCACAGCAAGTGGTGTCAGGGGAGGGTGGTGTCTACACAGCCTTGTCCTATCGGGGCAAAAGAAAGATTTTGTTGTTTCTTCAACAATTTCTGATCTCTAGTGGACCTCTCAGTAGGATTCAGACCTAGATGATGTTATGATCATCTATCAGAGGAAAAAAGTGAATCGATGTTGTAGGATTCCCAAGAAATTCTTTCTCCCAAAACAGATGATTAATCATCTTCTGATACATTCTGTGAATAGCCGGGACATTAAGGGACCCATTGATCCAAAACCTGGATAAATTTTCTCTTGCTATTAGCAAAAACTGAAGAAGTATCCCTTGTCAGATAATGATTAACTAAATGGAAATTACTGCTGGCAGTGAATTGCAAGCTTTTAGCCCCTAAGATGGCAAAAAACAATAAATCAATATATGTATACAGGAAAATTATTCGACAACAGTGCAGGAAAAAGAGATCGAAATTATTAATATATTTTTTCCTCATCAACAATAGTTCTGTAAATTTACTTATTTGTAATTTATATCATCACCAAACATGAAGTCACTCTTCTGCCATTTAGATATCTAACACCTCCTTGAAGACAAGGAGATTAGTGGTTGAGCTGAGCAACATCATTGCAACGCGTGGGGCAAGACTTGCAGCTGCAGGGGTTTTGGGCATCTTGAAAAAGATGGGAAGAGATGCGCCCAAGCAAGGTGGTTCAGAAAGGACGGTTATAGCCATGGATGGCGGGTTGTATGAACACTATACAGAATATAGGATGTGCTTAGAGAACTCTTTGAAGGAACTGCTCGGAGAGGAATTGGCAGCGAACATTGTTTTTGTGCACTCCAATGATGGTTCTGGCATTGGTGCTGCTCTTCTGGCTGCCTCTAACTCATTGCACCTTGAAGATGAGTCCTAGGAGTGACCAAATACATATGCTGCTAGAGGAAACTACCTTAAGCCTTGACATTTTGCCCTCTAGCAGTTCCGTTTGTTTTCTCTCCTTTGTTGTATCACCAAATGAAATTAATAATTTTCCCCGGCAGCTACTTATAACTTTTATCTCTAGGAGAGTGTTCCTGGAAGTGCCTCCATAAGAAGAGATATTTCAATGATGAAGGTCCATTTACTACCTGGCTGAATGATGTTCAATCTTACAGATTTTTCATCGGCGCATCACTTAGGCCTTTGCTGTGTTCAGAATGTTGAAGAAGTCTAATTTATTTTGCATTAAATTGGAAATTCTTTCTATCATTATGAAAACAAAGTACATATTATATATAGGTTAAAAACTGTAGAATTTGTACGTATCATTTGTAGTTGAAGCAAATCTGAAAAAAAAAAGTTGCATTCAGAGATCATGATTTCTAAAGAGTAAAGAGAGAATGTGAGGAAACAGCCTCTCCGCGTACAATCTACCCTCCCCAGATTTCACTTGTGAAATATCACAAGGTATGCTGTAAAAGAGAAGAATGTGATGAAATTAGAATAGTTTCATATCGTGAAAACTATACAAGATTTGTTGTTACTCAGTCTCACCCCCGGATAATTGAGCTGTTTTTGCAAAATTGTGAAATTTTCATTCTACTCGAGAACAGTTTAGGTTTTAAATTGTTACACTTGCGCCAGAAGAAACTGTAGCAGAAACAATAACAAGAAAGCAATCATTCTTCGGCCTTCCAAAAACACAAATATTAGCAGCAACATTCATAATTTACATCAATATTTTTTATTATTTTTTTTTTTGCTTCTGCAACTACTTCAACAATTAAAAACATACAAAACAAGTCACTCTCTTCTCAGATATGCCGTTTCTAAAACTCGTTAGCTCATTAGGTCAGCTATGGCTGCTGCTTAGTTCCACCTGAAACGACCAAATTAAAGGCACTAAATTTAGTTCCCATTTTCAATTTGGAGCAAAAGAATTGTAGAACAAACAATTTGGAACTCACGAGTAAGTGTAGAGAGGTCGGAGCTCTTCAACACACGCAGCCTTTTCACAGTAGACACAAACATACTGAAAATGTCACAGGTTAAACAATTAGAGCAAATTTATTACGAGAATAACAGAAATTTTCAAAATCAGTATTGAGGTATTACTTAGAATTCAAAAATGGCGAGCAATTTTTTTGGCTTGTATACCACAACTACAAATATGTCACAGTTCAAACAAGTTGAAGTCGGCTATATTAATACCTCTTTACTGATCATGTCTCTCAAACATAATAAATAGATTCACTTTCTCTCCTATATATGTACTATAGTTAAGAGACTAGGGATTCTTTCACAGTATAAGATTAAAAGATTTCGGACGGAAAAATGTTATCCTAATATAAATAGCATTAAGATATGCAAATGTCAGAATATTAAAAGAGAAATTAAAAAAACTTAATTGGAAGCATCAGATCCATAGATAGAGAGAGATTTAAGATGCTTACTGCCAAGGGACATCCCCAACAAGCATCCTGTCACCTTCATTATCCTCATATACGAGAGTATATTCCCCACTTCCATCCAATAAACCACTTATCGCTTTTTCCCTGTCTTCATTCTTCTCATTCCCACCAGCAGATGGATCATTTTGAGCTAATTAACATACAAGGCAAAAAAAGTTACAAGTTTTAACTTCACAAATCCTTCTTGAAACCAAGATTTCGTCTGGTTAGGCATAAGATACATGTTCAAACAATTTTAAGTTCAACAATCTTTCTTAAAATCAAGATTTTATATGGTTAAGCTCTAGTCACATGTTCCAGCGTTTTTTAAGTTCAATAATCCATCCTTCCTTAAAATGAAAAATTGAAATGGTTGAGCTCAAGTCACACGTTCGAATGTTTTTAAGTTCAAGAAGCCTTATTAAAATCAAGATTTCAAACAGCTAGGCTCAAGTCACTATCACAGACAAAGACTTAGTATTTAAGTAGGGAAGGGTAAAAGGACGAGACAATTATCCATGGAGTGTACACACACACAAAAAAAAAAAACATTTTAAGTTGGAAAGAGAAGATAAGTAAACCTGCAAGAAGTCCTTTAAAAAGTTGATCAACAGCAGAAGAGAGTTTATCATAGCTGTCATAAGCTTTGAGATCTACTTTCCTTCCAATAGGAATACCATCCATGTTGATCTTAACAAATAATCCTTTCTGACAAATTTCCATTGGTTTTTTGTTGGCACTCTTACTTGGGACCACATTTTGTACCTCAGCTGCAGGTTTCACAGAGCTGCTACTAGCAAGATTCTTCCTAAATGAACGAATTGGAGGCCAACCCACAACTGCTGCTGGTGCTGGTGCTGGTGCAGTCCTTTTTTTTTTGGAAAGAAGCAAACACCACAAGTTAGTCGAGAAAACAATATACAATAGCCCCACCAACATTATATTATAGCCGAAAGCAAAATTTAAACCACCACTAAGACAGGGCATCACAAGTCATAATTGTGCGTAAAAAAAATATTAGACTTTAAGATGCCGTTTGCATACTTGAGAATTAGAATAACTTGCTACAACCAAACAACAACAATACCAAGTGAAATCCCACAAATAGGATCGAGAGAGGATATGTATTTATATTGACAAGCGTGGTGTCAAAGCCAGTTTACATCTTGTCTCTGCTATAGGATTTGAGCTTAAGACCTCGCTCTAGCTAATAGTGCAAATCATAAATTTAACAATGTTGGTGCGATATAACTTAAATTCATGAAAATATGCTAAAATAAGGAACGACTTTCCTGAATTTCTGGTTACTCAATATTTGTGTACACGTAATGATGTATGTTATAACACGAAAAGGATATTGTAACAAATAAATAGGAACACGGCTCTATTATGATTCAACAAATTTGCACAACATCACCAAAATAGCTAGGCAGGGGATAGACTAAAAAATTCATTTGCTTGTCTAATACAACAAAACAAAATGGCACTACAGTAAATATTACCAATAATGAGCTTAAAATATAGTAAGATAAATTCAATTTGTATTTTTTGGGGGGTTCAAAAGTAGATGCAACGAATAAAGAAGGCAAAATCATATAGAACAGACAATATTATTACAAAGGTGAAAGAAAGCATTTGTTGCATGGACCACAGCAGTGAATATCCTCTGTCAAAAATAAATAATAAAGCAAAATAAGGGGCAAAAAGCTGAATCACCTTTTCTGAGCGCTGTTATGTACAGTAGCTGTTTGTGAAAATGCTTTTTTCTTCTCTGTGCTCTGCAAATCTGCTGTTTTGTTGCAACCTGTCTGTGATGATTCCTGTACCTTCAGGCTCTGGTTCTGTGCCGTTGATTGAAGCTGAAGAAATGAAGAAAAATTCTGAGCATGGTTACCCTTTGAGATGTAACTAAATGGAAAAAGGCTTTCATCTTTTTCATTACAAGACCAGTCTCCGTTTGGAGGACCAAGTCTTAACTCGAGCTTTTTCTCTTCAGAAGAATTTCCATGGTTTGTTTCTTCTCCTCTTTGCATAAGCCATTTTCTTGAATAACCTTCCATTTTCTACAACACCACCAACTCTTTTTGATAATTCCACCTTAAAAAACTTCCTGCATAAAATCACAAATAGTTCTGGTCACATGAAAACTTCAGTAACAACAAAAGATGAGGAAACTTGTTATACCTTGAATAATCTCAACCAAAGCTGACAAATACCCACATATTGATGGAGGCAAACTCAGAAATCAGGTTGTCTTTTAAGAGAACTACTTATAGCAACTGTATGTTCTTGACAAGAGAGAGTGGGTTTAATAGATATGAGAGTTACAATGGAGAAAATGTAAGTAGAAGGAAGCTACAAACAGATAGAGAGCAAGTATATGTATATAGGGGTAGAGGAGATTCTCTTCAAAACGGAATTGGAGCATAACGCACGCAACCACTAACATATTTATTTTGTTGTCTTTTTTTTGGTTCCATAAGCAAAGCGTGCTGTGCTGACCACCCTTTTTTCCCACTTTTCTGACTCAACTATGCAGTAAACCTATAACATTATAGACTTGTTAACACATTTCCCTAAACAACTTTTTTTACTTAATACATAACTAATGGATTTAATGAGTAAAAGAATTTTGTGAACATGCACAAAGTCAAGCCTCATCACTAAAGACAAGTATGAATAGTGGTTGCTTCTAACAATGAAAATGAATCGCTTCTAGTAATTTTTAAGTAAAGTAAATTACGATTAGAAAGTGACTTCATCCTTAATTTAGGGAAGGTTAAGCCTAATTGTTACCAAACCCCCTTTAAAAACGGACTATTGGCAGTACTAGTTTATGAATTTCACTTAAATAAGTAGTGATAGATCCAAAATTTTCATCAAAAAAGTTTGAAGAAGTAAACACACAAAAGTCGAAGAAGCAATATCTTTATTTTAATCGTATATAAATAGTATAATGATTTTTCGTTGAACCCCTCAACCCTACACTGTCAATTAAGAATAGGAGTTCTGTCTTTCTCTAATGAACTATTAATACATTTTTAATTTTGTACTGACAAATTACAGACGATTTGTCTTATTCCCAAATAAGTTGATTTTGCTATATGAATTTTATTGTTTATGTGTTTCTATTTAAGTTAAAAATAATTTTTCTATCTCTATGAAATAATAATAAAGTCTACATATATTTTATCTTTTTTTAGATTTCATTTTTGAGATTTTACTGAGTATGTTATTATATATAAACTTAGATAATTTTAAAAATGCACCTAAAATTGGAGTAGATTTAAAGTCAACGTTCTAACAAAATTGATATGTAAATGCATCATAAATAGATAAGTTTTAGTAACTTATCGCGATACTCCTCCTTTGCTCATTTATTATTTAGGATGTAATTCAAATAATTTTTCATAGAACTTGAATGTGTAAATCAATGAAATTCCTCGTATATTATAGTACTAGAGAAAGTGTTGGAGATGAAATAGAGATAGAGACAGACAGAAACAGAGGAGGATTTGCATGATCCGTGTTTTGGCAGTGTAATAAAAACATGCAGATCCCATGATTTTGTCTCCTTCCTAATTTGATTCTATTTTTTTTTACTGCACACACGCTACCTAACATATAACCCTTTTGATTTTTGAACCCTTCAGAAGGCCACGAATAATAAATTTAGTGTAATTTTACCAATTGAGTTTAAGACAGTAAGGTGTATAGGAAGCGATAGATTTTTGTTTATATTAGCGATGTGAATAAACTTACGTCATTAATTAATATAAATTCACTTTTTCTTTTTTTGTTTTGACTAATTTACCCTATTTTGTCTAACGGAACAGGAAATTGTTTCTCACTGTTCTTAGTCCAATTAGTAGGTATTTTTTTTGTCTCCTTGAAAGTCAAGAATTTTTGTGTCCGTGTGTCAAATAAATGTTTACTTTCTTTAATTAAGTTTAATATCAGTTTAAATTTGACATTATTAGTAATTAAATAAGGTGAGAATAAAGCTCCACGTCACACCTTTGAATTTAGACTAAGTTTAGGTACCTCACGTGTGGGTGTTGCTTGGCTTCTTAGTTCAATGGCCAGAAGCCTACCTGCTTTGGTCTAAATATTTGAAAATGATATGCAAAAACAAAGTTAGAATTTTAAGTTTATGAATTTTAAATTTTATGACGATGATTTAAAAGTGAAAATGATTGAATTCAAAATTCAATATATTTACATATATAATGAATTTTTCAACACAAATAATATTGTTTGTGTTGAGACACAAAGTCACACTCCAAAAGCTAGCTCAAAGGGAGGAGGCTTGTCTAAACCTTATAAAGAAACCACTCATCTCATTAATCACGACCACCCATTTCATTAACCACCAATGTGGTACTTTGTGTATCAACAGTTTGAACAAAAGCAATTGAATTTAATCGAATTCACATGTAGACTATTAACTCTGCCCTTGGTGTGTGTATATATCGATATATATTAGTAATTAATAATTAAATATATTGGTCAAGCAAGGAATTGTAGGCTTGTACCAATTGTTGGTGACATTTTGGTCATATTTTTCTTTATGAGCCTACGTTTAATATGTCTCGTCATATCACCCCCTAAGGTCGATTGGTAAGTATACCAAATTGACATGACCAATTTTATAGCATTATCAAAGTAGGATCTCAAGAAAAAACAAACGCAACAAAATAAAATCATGAGATATTAATAGGGAAGAGCAAACAAGTTGGGATTAATTAATCATAGCACGAAACTTTTTTTGTTTGAAATTTTAGAGTAATTATTATGGACAATCACTATAAAAATGAAAATGCACTAGTTTAAACCACTTGTTAAGGTAAAAAGATTAGATTTGATGAGTGGATAAGTCGTTTGATTAGGAACATATTATTTCGTGATAATTAATCAAAGAATAAGTTATTTCAAAATAAATTATGGGATAACTTATTCTAAATATGTCTTTATCATGAATCATATGGCCAACTTAATATGGTTCAAACTTACTCATCAATGATGAGAAATAAAATGAATTTAGCTTTGATTTGAATTTGATCTTAATTATTGCTTTTATCGTCAGTTAATGACACTCGACTTGTAAGATTTTACTGTTTTATCCGTGAATGAGTCAAATTTAATTACTTTTGGCTGTGCTAATGGACAAATATTGCAAACATGTGAAGAGTTTTTTTATTTTTATTTTTGGGGATTTGGAAGAAAAGAGAGATTGAGGATTGTATGAGTCTGTCGACTGCGCAGCTCAACTGTTGTCTGTGGTGTTTGGATACTGAACAACGCCATCTCGAACTCTCTCACATTCCCACGTACATCCTATCTTTATTTCTTAACTTAAAACCTTATTTTTATTCCATCTTTTCAATAGTAATTATTTATTACTCTATTAAATTGACACATATTTTAAAATATAATAAATAACAATTCCCAATCATGGTCCTTGCGGATCGGATCATCCATATAATATACAAAAAGAAACTCCAGATATTTGAGATCTTTCTCTTTGAATAAGATCTCAATTTCAGCGACGGTTTCATTAGATATCTTACAACTAAAATCAGGAGAAATTAATACAACAAGCCGTGGATACACTTCCTGATAATGGAATCCGGGGACAACCAATGAGGGACGCCTAACATCCTGTCATCGCTTTCAGATACAAGGAAGTTGGACTAGTTATTAGACCAACTATCTCACGCGCTCTCTCTCTCAAACCCAGCCAATAATATTACTATATTATTCTTTAAATATATTAAATTTAATATTTTAAAGGTATATTAAGGAGTATATAATAGCAAAGGTTTTAATGTATACAAATGAAAGAAATAATTATTCATTTGATTTTTCGAATTGAATAACAACGAACAACGAACATTACCCCAATGTCTCAAAGGCTTCCGCCCATTGAGAGGTAAGGGGGGTTGAATGTATGCAGCCTGACCCCTATGTTTAAAAACATAGCGCGACTGTTTTCAGATGATTCATGATGAGCGTCGAAAGTTGCATTGACTAACTGCTACTTCACAATTGAAAGAAGCGCAGACAGTTTAAAAAACCATTTTGCTTTATTCCATCATACCCCAAAGCCAAAAAAATAGTGAATCTTTGGCTCCATATAAATACTAGAGAAAATAATGCTTGTAGATCCCGAAGGAAACAATTTACAAGCAGCTATTCCCTTACTTACGTACCCCTATTTTAAACTATTTTTCAGCATTTAATGTCACAAGAGTTTACATATATTATGATGATACTTAGAAGGAATAAGCAATGCTTCAGTTAAACTACTTCATACCATCTATCAGAGTATACAGTTGTGCTTTAGTTAAAATAATACTCGTTTACTCCTTATTGTCATTAGAGTATATAAACTCTAATGGAATCAAAGAAATTATGTATTGCTTCAATAAAAAGTTTACTCAATCACGACTTGATACTATCAAAGGGGATGTGTATATATATATATACATATATACATACACTATGATGATATCAAGGAGAAACAAACAGTACTTTAGTGAAAAAAATTGCCCAATTATTGCTTATAGATACCATCACGTTTAAGAGTTTGATAAACAAGAGTGTTAGTTAAGTAAGTAAGTTTGCGATTTTACTAATTTTCTTATTTATTAAAGCTCAATCCTCGATCTTATATGATACCGATAGAGTATTAATTTATTAATAGAGTACCACATAGGATCAAATCCTTTCTCACATGATACCACTATGTGTTAATATATAGATAAAGTATCACAAAAAATTAATTTATAGTAGTGATGTTGATGTCATACATTAAATGAGAAAGAAAAAATAGAATGAGCAGATAAATAGTTTGAATTAAATTTATTTTTAATAAATAATTTCACAATTGAGTCTATTTTTTCTCCCAAATAATATTGAATAATTTATTTTTAATAGAATAAATAAATATCGTTAGTAATTATTTTATTACTATATAGATGGAGTCTGTGGCATAACAATTTCGACGCAAGCTTTTGTTGCTTCCGACCATGAAACACGCTATAAAACTTCTAATGCCTCCACCAAGTCGGCGGTCTATAAAATAGACACTTTATCGACATGTTAAAAATGAAGAAATCTAGTCATTCATTACACTTTTTAATGATATCCACAACTATTCAAACTTTATTACTTATTTTGTAAAACGTGTGAGGCCTCAATTTATTTTACAAAATAAGTGAACATTTTGAGTATACCCATTTATGAAATAAAGAAAATCTCATACAACTTAATGTCAATTGTGTGCAAGCACAATATAAAAGATTTCAAATAAATTATTCTTCTAAACAATATGTCAATCTTTATTTTAAGTTTAAATTATAAAAGTTATCTTTATTTAATTGAGTTATAAAAATCAGATAAATAATTTGAGACAAAATTCTTCTAAAAATATTTTTTTTATCTCTATAAAATAATAATAAAATCTTCATATACTTTATTCTTTTTAAATTTCTTTCACTAGATAAATTATTATTATTATATAAAAATTAAATAAATAAATTAAATCGCGATTTGGGAGAGGAGAAGTGGGAATAATTCAACGAAATGGGGGCAAGGCGTGATCCTAAGGTCAAATCAGAGAAAGCATAAGAGGGCCCTGGAAAGGGTCGACGAAACCCTTTTTAGTCCTACATGTAATCATACTTATGCTTTCGAGTTTTTATTGCAACTTAGAAATGGCGCACTACCACAATTATCTTTTTAAATTACACTAATCATATAAATATTTTTTTATATTATTAGTACTAAATTTTATTTTGTTTTAATAAGTAGCAAATTAGTTATTTTCTGTGAGAATGTTAATTATAATCATACAGAATTAATTTTAAAAAGTCCACTCTTTTATGAGCCCGTTACCTAAATTTTTCTTGCATTTTTCAACAATACATTAAATTATTATATTCTGATTTCGCCAAATATATGTAACCCCATCCACTGGAAACCATGATTGGCTTATTCGTTTTTTTCTTTTTTTTTAAAAAAAATTATTTGGAAAAGACTTTGATTCAATGTATCCTGCCAATTACTTAATACTAACTTTTTTTATATTGTGACCTTCCCAAAAACAATAAAATCGAATAATTCTTTCGTGCTTGATATTTTTTTTTTCCACTTTAAGTGAGTCATATTCGGTATGATTATACTTTAGGCAAAATATAGAAAACCTGACTTCATTTATCCACAAATTCAGCTGCCATAATAAAAGAAGATTGTTCTTTTTGCTAAAATAAAAAAAATATATATATATAAACATGTCACCTTTTTTTCCTTGTCGATAAATTTGAATGAATAATTAGAAACAACGGAAAACGTCTTTATGAGCAATAGTACTTTATTAATTAGAATGGAAAAACATGACATATAATTGTTGCACGTCAACATACCAAAGTAACAACTTTTATCCCTTAAATATAATTTAAAGTGGGTGGCCAATCATATCATATGCTTTCATGCTTAAAAAACAATTAACTAATTATAAAATACTTTCCTTTACAAGGTTAAATTAAACATATTAGTAGTGAGAAACATAATTAAGTCGTAAGATGACACAATCTAACTAAGATCTTGAGTATATTTGAGTTAATAAAAGATAAACTTTTTATAGTATTTCTCCTTGTCATACACAATATATTTTAATTTATGTGACACGTTTTTTTTAATCAGTCCAAAAGAAAAAAACATATCTATATATTTAGTTATAACTAATTTTAAAATATTTATTTTATTCTTTATTGAGATGATATATATCTATTTAAACATTTATGACTTATTTTATACCATAAATTTTAAAATTATTTCTAACTTTCTTAGAATCTTTGTTAAATCAAATAACATTACATAAATTTAGGTATTCATAAAATTGGCTGGAGTTGAGAATCGAGAAATTTAATTTCTTTTTTTTATATTAATTGTCGTATTTTACTTTTTTAAAAATTATTTAAATAAGTAAATTTTAAATTAATTAAAACTATATCAATTTAATATTTTATAATTAAAAATCTTAATATTAAAAACTATTTTCATGTTCATTAAATAAAATATATACTTTTGAAAATATTGATTAAATTTATATAATTTTAATTTTTAAAAAATAAAAATAGAGGGGGGAAGGAGATAAAGATGGTGGTGGTGAGTGGCAATTGCTGTTCCTTTTGTAGAAGCAACAATATTTTTGGCCACGTTTTCCAAATAATTAATGAGATTATTTCTGGACAATATGAAAAGAGGACCCCATAGGTTTTGTAGCACTTAATTCATAGTAATATAGTTGGTGTGGGGAACAAATTTGGCCCTTAAATCTTCACCCCACTTATTCATCATAAAAATAAAATAAAAAGTTTTATGGTAGACCCCATATACTCTTGATGTTAACATATGTGGATCTATCCATTTCACACTTAGCAATTCTTTTTTTCCCTGGAGGATGGATGTACAATTTGAATTTATGTTATATAGAGTTTATTTAGAAAAAGTATTTTTTATAATAATTTTTTATTATATTTTAAATTTAAATTTGAGATTTCTGTTTAAGAAAAGAATAGGTTCATTCATTGTACTATATTATTTGTACACTTAATTTTTAATTAATTACTATGTGCATTTTTTTTATTCCTCTAACCATAAATCTTCACAAATTTAATAAATTAGTATGTGTTAAATTATTAAATTATTTATGTGTTGTGTAACATTTTTATTGTTGCTCCATTAATAATTTATATGTCACATATTTCTTTACAAAGGTAACCAAAAAATTATATTTTATTAATAAAAGATTAGACGTGTTTGGCTAAATATTATAAGAATCAAATCAAAATTGATCCATAATTGAAAGACTAAAAATGCAAGTATCTCCTACGACAATGATATACACTTTTTTAATAGAGAGAATGAGTACTTTAGCAATCAACTGATATTATCTGTGCTTTTTTTATGAAAAATTATATTGTACATATAAAATTAAAAGAAAATTCTTTCTTATGTATATATAATAAACATAAACTCTTCTTAATTTTCTTATATGCTTACTATTTTATATTTTGAACTCCTAAAATGAAAAATTGGTTTGGCTAATGATGTGATTGGTTCACTCAACTAAAGCCTTAAGCATCGGATGAACACTAATTGCTTTTTTCTTCACTTCACTTATTGGCCTCCAAACACTCCATCACTATCCCTAAAAGATACACTAAAGAAAAGAGATGTAAAATTATTAATAATATTCCATATGTCCTTTCCTTTTCTTTCTTCTTTTTTCACGTTTTTATGTCATATGCTGCTCTCCATTTTATATCTAAAATAAAAATCTAAGCCACTTTCCCACCATAAGCCTTCTCCTTTTCCCTCCCTTTTAATTAGATAAATTTGCTATCGTTATCTTTTGATTGTGCATAGGATAAATTTTTATTTTTATGTAATAAGTCATAAATCACGTAGAAAAAAATAACTTGTACTAAGTAAACTTAGCACAATAAACTTGACTCAAAAAATAAATACTGTATATGAGATTAGATGGGACATGTATGGTTAGTCATCAATTTATTAGTTGATATATATCGTTACCTTACAAATGCATCATTTACATCATTATGAACTATAGCTGTAGCTTTGTATTGACCCGGCCCACATTATATACCTTTCTATCAACACTGGTCGGAACTCGAAAGTGTAGTCTTGTTCAATTGACACTTTCAAAACTAGCACATTATTTATATTTATATTTCTATTTAAATGACAGCCACCTTTTCTCTTTTATGCCTTTTCATAATCATAATTCATTTTGTGTAATTATTTCATGCTTATCTGGACGGAAAGCACAGAAGAGGGCCATGTTAAATTCATCTCTGATTAAATTTGAACTGAGATGCAGATATTCTTCTATTTTAATTTCATTGTCTAATTTTACTATAAGTTTAAGAAAATTTATAATCTTTCGCTAAAGATATATAAAATCTATCTTTGATTTTATCTTACTATTAAACTAAAAAGTTATTAAAAAAATATCTAGTCTTTTCTAAATAGATTTTTTTAAAAAAATAAGAGAAACAAATTTACGGATAAAATATCAATTGGGACAAAAACTATTTCATATAAAAATGGGACTGATTTAGGAATATATAATCTTAATATTTTCTCTTATACAATAAGAGATAGTTTGGGACGAATCTGACATATTTTGGTCGAAATGTCTGCTTTAGTAAGAATATTTTTAAATATTTTTAATTAAATTGATGTATAATTTTTTTTTGAAATTATGAGACTCATTTTAACTATAACCTTTAGTTTTCAATTTATATTCTTCAATTATAGTTTTTCTAAAATTTTGAGTATCAATAATATTTGTATACATTTTATAACTATTTTGACTAAAAAAATCAACGATTGATAATAAAAAATATTTTAATTAAGAATATCTCAATGGATCTTTTTATATTAGATTTGCACTATCTAAATGAGATGATTTACTACTATATAATGCATATTAATTATAATTTATTTTAGAGTGAAAATTTAAAATAATTTAATCTTTATCACTTCAAATTTATCGATCGTAATAATATTTATAGATATTTATATTATGCTTAATGAGATAATTTAATATTATTTAATTATATTATTTAAAATTTAAATTTATTAGTAAATATTAAATTCGTCCATAACGTGCTATCGCCCTAACTACTAGCACATTTATAAAAAGGACGTGTCATTTATTATTTACTTAATTTAGAACGTTACATGTAGCAATGATAAAGGATAAGATTATAAGCAATTCTTAAAGAAAAATAAACAAACAAATGTTTTGTTTTGTTTTTTGGTAAATGACAACTCTATCAATTTGTAAAAGCAATTTATTTTAATCTATTCAAATTTAGCCATAAATAATTTATTTAACATCCATAATCATATCTTTGAATGGAGGGGCCAAAAAATTATTTATTATTAATTTATTCATTATATTATTAATTATTAGGAAAAGGAAGTTTGATGACACCCATTTTGATGATTAGAAGCATGCATGGGAATTTTGGGGATTAGTATAATAATCTGTTATGTTAGTGAGAATTAATCGATTAATTGATTACTATTAATTAAAGAAAAGAAGATTCATTGTATATGACAACGTCGGCCTTAAAGAATTATTAAGGATAATCTTAAGCCAAAGCATGAATGAATCAAATCAAATTAAAATTACTCCTTGTTCTACTGATTACTATTATAATTATAATGATGTTCTTGGATATGATTAACAAAACTAGTGACGCGTCTCTTCCTTTTATTTTGATGATGACTTGTGCTTTACTGGCCCTTAATTAACATATTTAAATCAAAATTGCACTTAATTAAACCATCACACCGTATCTGGCTTTTTAAACACCTCATGGCCCTAAAAGAAACCCTTTCTACTAGTAGCACTTTCCACATCTCCATAATTTTGAGAATTATCACATATTATATTGCTAAGATAGATATAATACTAAAAAGGGAAAAATTGCAAGAAAATGTAATTTTAGACCATTTATTACTTTTGTCACAGGTGCCTAATTGAATTTACAAACTTGATATTTTATTTATACAAGTATACATATCATATATTATTATTTTATCTTTTATAATTTTAATAATATCCATTTTTAAAATTTTGGGATATGAGAAAAGGTATTACTTTTTTAGACTTTTTTTCATTCTTGGAACTCACACCTATCAAATTTTTCGTTTGTCTTTTTAAAATTTATTGCACTCATCTTTAACTTATTTCACACACTAATAATTTTTCTTGGTCTGACTCTTCTTCTTTTTATGGGTATTCTTGAAAGAATAATTTTTTTCCCTTCTTTGTCTTCTTTGTTGTGATGCAGTCTTCGTTAGGATCTTGGGAACACGAATTCGCTTATTTTTTTTTTTGGCCTTAGTTTCGGTCCGGCTCTTTATCTTCCTTGTGGCTATTTTTGCGGCTAAAAACTTCATAATGCCAATTTTTTTTTGTGCCTTATAGTTTAAATATGTCCAAAAATACTCCTAAAAAAATATCAACTCATAGAAGAGGCTAAAATTATCGGAGCCAAATCCAAGGTTTCTTTATTCTTAATTTTTATTCCTCTTTAGGTATTTCTTAATTTATTGATATATTGTTCTTTTTAAAAAATATTTTTGTTTATAGACAGCGAAGGAACTTTATTTTTTATTTTATTTTTTTCTTGAAGGTGAGAGCATCAACAGAATACATTCACACAATTACAGATGGTTAAGGAGGTTCATTGTATTGGTTTGGAAAATGTTGAATGTAGTGGTTGGTCAATTGTACGCTCAGTTTTTTGGTGCTTGAGTTGGTATAAACTTTGGTAAAAGTTTATTACATTGTGTTATTTATGTTGAATGTGTTGTTAGGATGATACTTGTACTTAAAAGTGATATCATGGCTGTTTTTTCATGGGAACATTCATGTTCACTTTGCAAGGGTATAATAAATTATTTCCTGATTGAATATTTTATTGTTAAATAATATTTACACTTTTTATGCTTAATGCTAAGACTGATAGTTATTTGTTGTTTAATTTGGTGTATAGTTTGAATTTTCATGATAACAGTGATTTAAATTATTATTGTGAATTACGATTCACTGTTAAACACCAATTTTATTAATATATTAACAGTTTTATCAATTAAACCTGAATGCTTAATATCAACATATATCAACACATAACCAAATAAAAAATTATTTCAACAAGGAATTAACACTAAATATAATCGATGTCACCATCAAATTAGAAAACACGTATATAACCAATTTTTAT
>JAOTQJ010000072.1:29142190-29152820 GCA_025642045.1 Solanum sejunctum | reverse complement strand
ATATAATATAAATGAAACGTAGAAAATATTATTTTATCATCATATTTTTTGCTATTTTTCAAGGAGAAAATATTTGGCGGCAAGAGAAGGCAACTATTGGTTGTACTAAAGCAGTGGACCCCAACTACAAACTATGCAGCTCTCTCAACTTGTGCTTTCCTTTTCCCAAAACGATTTTCTTTAATACATATTATAGTGGTGTAGATTTTTTGATAATGCTATATAAAATTATGATGTATAATTAGAAGAAAGGAACAATTAAGATTTATGTAGTTTATTCAAACTAGCAATCCTTTTTTTTTTTGGTTCCACCAAACTAGCAATACTACTAATTGATGTATCTTTAAAACAAGATTCTTGGTCATTTAAAAGTGGGGTAACATGGACAATGTTGATTCCTATGGCTTTTCTTGAATGTTCATTATTTAATACTACTTATATTAGCTACTAACTCAAATAGTGGCAGTTTAGTCAGTGGAAAAATGATAATCCAGTTCTCTGAAAAATCTCAGGGGTTATTGTCTCCCTCTCCATATTTATCTTTTTGGTTGTTTTTGCTGTCTCATTGAGTCGGTAATACGTTTCACTAAAACACCATTTTTCAGCCATTACAGGACAAACCCCCACCCCTCTTCCCTAAACCCCACAAAATGTTCTGTTCTTGGTTCCCTGCTATGTCCATTCCCCTTTCTTTCTCTTAAGATTCAACTCTTCTTCATGTTTAACTTCAAGTTTCCATTGACCCATTTCACTAAATCAATGAAAGATCCAATCTTTAATACAATGGATCATATACAATCAACATTTCTTGCAATAATTTGTCTGTCAGCAATTTTCAAGATTGTCCCTCTTTGTTCATCATACCCTACTCCATCAAACTGTACGGACATTGGTCGCTTGTGCACTTCTTTCTTGGCTTTTAAACCCACCCCAGAACAGACCCTCCCAGTGATTCAAAGCATGTTTGATGTGTTACCTAATGACATAACTGTTGAAGGAAATGGTAAAGGTTATGTCTTTATAAGAAAGAACTGTTCTTGTGCTTCTGAGATGAAAAAGTACTTGACAAACACCACATTTACTGTCAGAAAGAACAATGGATCTGTGTATAATATGGTTGTTGATGCCTATGATGGGTTGGCTTATTTTCCAACTAATTTTACAAGGGAGGCGAAGAAAGGGGCAGTGGTCTCATTGAAGCTCATGTGTGGATGCTCAAGTGGACTGTGGAATTACCTCATGAGTTATGTGATGACAGAAGATGATACTGTGGGGTCTTTGTCCAGTAGGTTTGGGGTTAGTATGGATAATATTGAGAATGTTAATGGAATTGCCAATCCTGATAATTTCACAGCGGGATCTTTATACTATGTGCCATTGAATTCAGGTATGAGTTGCCTTTTCCTTCTTATGGCTTCTGTTTGTCTTTTTTCCAATTCCAAATGTGTATCAATATTTTGATTTAGGAAGCTATTGATTAATCAAATTGTCTTAGTTGTAGTAAGTCAGTGAGATTGAATGCTGGAACTTTTAGTTGCTGAGGAAGAATAGTTAGTCTTTTCTTTCTTTTTTTTTTGTTTGTATGTTGGGGGAGGGGATGAACCTATGTGCTAGAGGGGCACACAATCCTCTCTAGTTTGTCTATGGCAGGTTAAGTTACCAACTACTCCCTCCGTTTCAATATGTTTGGTTAGTTAGACTTGACTCGAGATTTTTTTTAAAAAAAGGAAGACTATTGGATGATGTGGTCACAAACTAAAGATATGTAAAATGTACCAAAATGTCTTTTATTCTTATAGTCTTAAACATTCCACGTGGAAAGTGGGAATTTTAGAGTTGCCAAAAGGGGAAAACGAACTAAAAAGGAAATTTAGAGAAACAAATTGAAACGGAGGCACTACGTGATAGTCAGGTTACACAACCAAGAACATCTAAATAGCTCTACACTTTTTGCACTAAATAGCAAAAAGTTGATTAAAGTGGATCTAATGGGAATTAGCTTGGCTTGGGGCAAGGCCAAATCATTTGCCTCTGATTGGTTAGAAAATTGGATTGAATGTACCAAGGGCAATTCGTATTTTTATGGATAACATGTCCTATAGAATACATCAGATAATGTAACAATCCGTCCAACGAAGTAGCACAATAATTATATCACACAACATGTGAGTGTTAAAGAGGACCTGGTGTGAAGACGAGCATATGGGTACTATTATTATGCTGTTTTATCTGTACAAGAGATCTCGCGTATTCTACTAAATTCAACTGCTCTGCAAGAAGATAGCTGAAGTATAGACCACTACTTTATTAGCCAATCTTCAAAATGTTGTTCTCTTTCTGTGAATATAAACAGGAGGCTACTGAGATATTGTCTTTAAAATTTATGAAAGAACATTTATTTATTTTTCCGGTTAACATAGATCACCTAGCAGAGCAGTAAGAAACCAGTGTTTTAAGTGAAATTTTATGTGATTGCTGATGGTGAATTCTGATCCTCCCTAAGTCGTTGGTGATTTCCTTTTCTTCGCTGGATGGCTTGAGAAGAATACTGAGAGGATTATGCTCTTGACAGTGTTATAAGTCTCAATTCAGCATCTTTCTACTTATGTTAGGTCCAATTTATTCTTGATTGTGAGGACTTTGCAACATAATTACCAACTTTGCAAGGCTCAAAAATTATCTTCATTTACTTATAATAAGTAGTTTTCATGATAACTAGCTTTCGTAATAAGCCTCTTTTGGTTAAAACTACTTTACTTTTTACGACTTTGTGTCTGTCCAGTTCCTGGTGAGCCATATCCTGTGGAAAATCACACTGCTCCTGCTCCTGCTCCATCACCTTCTGTTGCTGATATTTCAGGTATTATTAATTTCTAATAGCTTGTCTGTGTTCTTACTTTCCTGTTGGTTGATATGTGCTTTTTTTTTTTAAATAATATTACCGAAGGACGACCAATAAATTTAACTTTTAGTCATGGCTCTTTTTGCCCTTCTTTCTGTTAGTAGTTCCTTGCGAGGCATTGTCTGCATAAATCTGTCTGTGGAACGAGAGAACTTCCTTTGCAAGCTAATCCTAGAGTTTGATTATCATTCTGCGAGCTATTCTCTGTTATTACAATGAAAAGTGTAGACCTTTGTCTGAATATGTGGTTTCGTCTTAGCAGTCAACTGGATTTAGCATAAAAATGTATTTGTCATTCAGTTCTATATCTAACCCCTATGTTACATGGAAAGTGTCAAGCTATTATATTTCTTTTATGAGAAAATTTGTCAAAAGAAAATGAACAATGTAAGGAGGACAGGTTTCCCCTTAACTGATAGGTGTTACCTCAACTGTTTCTTAGATTTCGTCTTAATTGATAGGTTGTTATTCTTTCATGACACTGACGAAGTTATCCAACAATACACAATGAATTCATATATCCCTGACAGTCATAGCCTCAATTTGTCTATGCAGTAACATTGTAATTCATCTAATAGCTCTCCTTTCAATGTTGTTTTGGTGTTGCTACTGCTCCTTTTCCCATTATTTTCATACCTGATTTGATATGCATTACTTGACTGAGGATCTATTGGGAACAACCTCTCCATCTTTACAAGGTAGGGTTAAGAGTGAGTGCACTCTACCTTCCCCACACCCTACTTGTGGGATTAAACTGGGTGTGTCGTTGTTATTGTTGTTGTTTTCCTTTCTATGCTTTTTATCCTATGGTTGTTTTCTTAATTAGAAAAAGAGTATCTATCAGAAGTATTATGGCTACCTTTCCGTTGAGGAGTAAAAGACCTAACAACGACTGTGTCTGCAGGAGTTGAGGAGAAGCATAAGAGTCATGCTATTTACTGGTGGATAATTGGGGTTTTGGGTGCTGGTCTTCTCCTGATTGCCATTAGTCTTGCTTTTGTTTCGTGGAGGTCGTCAAGTTGTTTTTCCAGCACTGCGAGAAGTCACACAGAAGGTTCCAATGAAAAGATTTCTCATAAGTTCCAGGTACTTCGAAATACAAGTTTCTGTTGTGCATCAGGAAGGTACATTTGCGGTAACTCAGGAGACCGGCGAGAAACAAACGGAGAATCTACTGATCAACAGATGAATATTCCAAAAGGTCAGAACATAGACATGCATGCTTTTTATTGATGTTACTGAAGGTCCAAACTGGCCTTTCAAACTATTACACATGAGACCAAGTCATTTGCTTATACGTATTAAAATGAGCCGGTACATGAACTAAAATCAATCAAAGCAAATCATAAGCCTCTCCTGTTATAGACTTAGTTCTCCTGATAGAGAAGGGGATGGGAAGTTGGAATAGCGAATGGAGTGTGGTTAGAATGAAGGACATAAGGAATGAGATTTAATTTCTAATAAGATTTAGAGATAAAGTTGCGGCTAGGATAGAAATATACCTAGATCACTTCATTTGGTGCAAATGCGGGAAGATAGCGTAATACTCCATAATTGGTTAAATCTATTTCCGTTCAATGACATAGTTAGTTTTTTTATGTTTGGAAGATGATTAAAGGCTCAGAAGACCATGACCATATTATCAACCCCCTGAACCATCAGGTAGAGAATCAAATAAGTTGATGAAATTGATAGGAAACATGATTGTTAGTTAAGCCACAATCCTACTTTTGAAGGATCCACCAGTCGACATTTTTGAAGAGTCTGACCAACATTGTTAGTTAGGATAAGTTGAAATTTGCGAAGCCTATGCTGACCTTGGTCCTTTACTCACTTCTTGATGGTGTGCCACTGTGGTAAAGGAGTAGTTTGAAAATGCTCATAGAATTTTTTCTCCTGTGTTCATAATGGGAAAAAGATTGTTTCACTATTATGCAGGACTTCTCAATATAATAATTGACTCTTCTTAAAAAAAAAAGAAAAAAAAAACTGACTATTTTGGGCTCCCTGCAGTTATAGGGACTGATGTCTTTGACATGGAAAAACCTCTTGTTTTCTCCTATGAAGACGTTCTATCTTCTACCGATGGATTCTCCGACTCCAATCTTCTTGGTCATGGAACCTATGGTTCTGTCTATTATGCCATACTCCGCAACCAGGTCACTTCTCTCTACTTTTTCTATTTTGATAGTTTTCCTGTCAACATGACCTATTAACTTGCTTGTCACTTTGGAACATTAATCTTTCAGGAAGTTGCAATCAAAAGAATGACTGCCACTAAAACAAAAGAATTTACTGCTGAGATGAAAGTTCTGTGTAAAGTTCATCATTTGAATTTGGTAATGAATACTGAATTTCACTGCAGTATCCTGAGTTTTTATTTTTGGAGCTTGATGATAGTGCTACATCTATTCAAAGTTTTGACTCCTGTCTTGGTATTATTTTGTCAAGGTAGAATTGATCGGCTATGCAGTCAGTAATGATGAACTATTCCTCGTTTATGAATATGCCCAGAAAGGTTCTCTTAAAAGCCACTTGCATGACCCTCAAAACAAAGGTACACATCTTGAAGATAATTGTAAAGCTCAGAATTTATGTGTAGCATAGGGTATATACACTTTTTTCCAGTTCATGTGGAAACGCCTCATTCCTTTTGTATTTTGGTGAAAAAGTTAGATGATCTGACCTCTTATTTTTGTAGGCCACACACCGCTCTCTTGGATCATGAGAGTCCAAATTGCACTTGATGCTGCTAGAGGTCTGGAATACATTCATGAGCACACCAAGCCGCATTATGTGCATCGAGATATAAAGTCAAGTAACATCCTGCTTGATGATTCTTTTAGAGCAAAGGTTGTAGCTATTTTGGTGCGTGTTTCTTCTCCTTTTTTTTCAAACCCAAGTCCTCATTGTGTTTGTTTGGGAACAGATTTCAGATTTTGGTTTGTCAAAACTTGTGGGGATAACTAATGATGGAGAAGCCTCTGCCACTCGAGTTGTTGGAACCTATGGCTATGTCGCTCCGGAGTAAGCAACATAACCAACAATAAGCAATAACACAAACTGAAACTTCTCTCTGATTTTCTTTGTTTCTCTTGCTGTTGCAGGTACTTGAGGGATGGCCTGGCAACTAAAAAGACTGATGTGTATGCATTTGGTGTTGTTCTTTTTGAGATGCTGACTGGGAAAGAGGCCGTCACCCGGACTGAAGGCAATGTGGCGAGAAATGCAGAAAGACGTTCCTTAGTGTCCATTGTAAGTCTTATTGCTCACAAACTGTTCAAAATTGAAGGCATGCTTCCTTATGGATTTTATTTCCCCTTTTTGCCACTTCTATTCTGTTATGTGATTGAAAAGATGAAAAACATCCATTTTATCATACAAATTGAGTAAGATCAAATTCATGAAATGTCTGAAAAAATGTTTACGCAATCATCACACATCAGACATGGTCAACATATGACTAGATTTCATTTCCTATCTGGCATCTTTATGAAACTGGGAAGTTTACAATTCTCGGGTTTTGGATTAGTTCATCAAATTCCTAAATGCTTTACTTCAGGAAAACAATCAGAAATTCCATTGCCTATTTTTATGTACATAGCTACACCTTTTGTACTGTGTCTGAGTATAGGTGTACTTAATATGCATGCACTCTGTATATAAATCAATTATTGGCAGCGATTAATGCTACATTATTGCAGATGCTGTCAGCTTTGAGGACCTCACCAGACTTCACTAGTATGACAAGTTTGAAGGACCAGCTGGATCCCAGTTTGATGGATTTGTACCCTTCTGACTGTGTTTTCAAGGTAAGTTACAGCTTAACAATTATGTTAACTTTGAATCAGTTCAAGTTGTGCCTCATCTACATAGGAATGGTTAATGACGGGCATAGAATTAGTAGGGAAACTGACTTCCGGAGCTGCTCTTAGTTATTATCGGCTGAGTGAATATGAATTTCATTGTGTCCACCGTCGCTGACATGTTTATTTTGGTAGGTGGCTACGCTAGCTAAGCAATGTGCTGATGATGATCCAATATTGAGACCGGACATGAAGCAAGTGGTGATTTCACTTTCACAGATAATGTTATCCTCTGTGGAGTGGGAAGCAACTCTTGCTGGAAACAGTCAAGTGTTCAGTGGCATTGTGCAGGGAAGATAGGTTTATATGCTAGGTGTTGCCTTGCAACCTCATATATAATGTACATAGTAATCTTGTATTTTGAAGTCAATCTTCTCCATTTTATTACCCAGTCCAGTCACTTTTTCCTTAATATTCTTTATAATGTATCTTTTTATGCACCGAGTAATCTCTCATATAGCGGATTTTGGGGATACTTGAGGAGAGTTTAAGCAGTCGTTTTGCATTTATTGTAAAAGTTTTCTTATCATCCAAAATGTTGAAGTTCCTCCCATTCTATTGCCAGCAGATTGTCTATTTTACAGTGGTATGTTCTTATTTAATATAATCACCGAAATTGGATTGGTTGATGTAATGTTTAGATTACACAGGCAATTAGCTCAGACTAGCATTATGGATTAACAGAGTTGGATGAATTCTTCAGGATGGGAGGAGACCATGTAAACAGAATGCAACTTGTGAAACTTTATTATTTCCTAATCTTTAAGAAAATTGTGTTTACTACAGAAATTTAACTTTAAAACATTGTGACCAACCCAACATGGAAAGGTTGGAAAACATTTTCAAAAAATTGTTCTGCTCTATACCAAACACACCCTACATCTTTGACCGTAGGGCTTTGGGATGTATTTGTATGCTTTTAGTGATTAGTTGGTGGCATTCTCCATGCATACAAGATCACAAAACTTTAAAAAGTATCATCATGATTTATGGTTACCATAAAATAAGAATATCAGAAGAGAGAAATAAGTTCTTCAATTCTGCCATAAAGGGCCAAATAGAAGACAGACTACAACAAACTTCAAACAGGAAAATTCATCCCTATATTCTTTAATATTGCTTTTTATTTGCAGAGGGAAGCTAACACACGACGAGGTGGGGTGAAAGATTTCCTGGAGTGAAGAACAGCCAAATTATCAATTAGCAAGACATCGCCTTTCTTCCATGGAATCGCGACACTTTCATCCTCGAGGATGCTTAAACAATCATGTACAACTTCAGCAGGCAGAGGCCGGCCATCTCCAAAAGTGACTGCTTTCACAGGATCATTTCTAGCATCTTTCCATCCAGTATAAGCAGCTACCATGCTATTGAACCATATTTTCTGCTGCCTTTCTTGGTTGAATTTGATGCCTGGTATAGGTCCCATAATGGTTTTAACTCCATCCTCTATCCATTCCAGCTTCATCCCTAACTTGGCAGCCCTGTTAAATGTCATGGGAGTCAATTACATTGTACAATTATCAGCCATTTAGTTTCATAAAACATCAGCAACCCTTCAACATTCATCCAAGTGAAGAAAATGGTTTACAAACAACTGAATCAATTATACTCTTCCCTCTACGTAGATGGTGGGGAGAGATCAGACAACTTGCAAAAAAAATGAATCATCCTATTTGTATATAAGTTAAGGATGTCAGTATAAGCCACGTATATTCCATACTTATTCAAAGACACAAGGCAAAGAGGTATGAAATATCTGGAGATTGAGCAGTTCCTACTAAGTTACTGGATGTCATCTGCTAGGCAGTGTCTTAAGGTTACCAGAAGTTAAATGTTGTTATCATAAATGTTGCCAAGTGATTATGGATCATATTCTTTTTATATGATGCATCTTAACAACATAGAGAGTAGTTGTAATCATCTATTGCATGCAAACAGATTGTTCTAAGAGATACGAGATGCTTGTGTCTCTCTGCTATTAGTATAACTTCTATCTATTTATCCATTTTCTGAACCTCTGTTTATATTACACCAACCCCAAACAAACAACTCAGCATCGATGTCAGTTTCAGCAGCCAAAAAAGAATTGTACAACAATTATATTTTGGTCATCAATTCCTACTTCATTCATTCCCCTATTTGATCATTGAATATTCCCCACGCCATCCTTGTCACTATCTACTGTTAAATCATTACTCGGCAGTTTTGGGAGGACAAAGGGTGGTTTTAAAAAAAACTTTCTCACCTCTTGTATGAGATATAAATATATCTATACCCGCTCCCCAATGTCTAAGAGATAAACTTTAGCGTCACTGCAGCAGAATTTTAAGTCAATAAAGAATATAGATAGTGCAAGAAAGGTTAAATTAACTCATCTAGCTGCTACTACAATAACAACACATAAATGAAACCCCAGTAGTGCGGTCTTGGGAGGATGGAGATAACACATCCTTGCCCCTACAACTTATAAGGGTAGAGAGGTGGTTTCCGCAAGACCCTCAGCGCAAGTAAAGCATATCAAACAAGTAGGAAAAGAAAATACAGCAAAGAATATCAGAAGCAACACCAATCAATATGAAAATCGAAGAAATGAAACATCGGGTAATAGTAAAATCAAGTCTAAGAGAGTAAGAAATTCATCTAGCTGCTAAATAGTCAAAAAAAGATGTATTCGCAGCAACTACATAACAAGTTAAAATAAAAACAACGGAGCAAAGTAGAAACCTTTCTTCAGCAACATTCTTGTCTTTGGTCAAAAATGTAGACTTCCAGCCTCGGCCAATTGGAGAAGAAGGATCATCATCTTCTCCTAATACTCTTATATAGATTAAACCATGCTCTTCCAATTGCTCAACAAACTCAGGATACTTATCCTTCATTTTCTCATATACAACATGACTTAGGACTATTGGAGTTTCTCCCCCACTTCCAGGTTCCACATCACAAAAGAAAAACAATTTTGATGGATACTCGGGAACCTACTCCATCAAAGTAAAAATGCTAAAATGAATATCCAATACAATTAACTGACGAAAAGAACAGAGTATTGATCTTGTAACAGACAAAAAAAAGGGCATTATTTTTCTTTGTACAAAGAGTTTTAAGCAATATACACTGCCAGATTAACACCAATACTCTATATAACATTTTTTTGAAAAATATAGGGGTAGGAAAGGCCACTTCAACGGTGAAGAATCGAACCCACACCAATAAGAATAACATGAAAGTTTAGAGAAAAAATCAATTTAACTACTAAGATTATCGTCTATATTACTTAAACTCTTGTACAAATAGTAGATTCACAAGGGATTTTTACTACAAGTACTTGCGTTAACCGATTCTTGATCTTAAAAACCATCAAAATTCAATCAATTACAGCTCAATTTCAATCAAAGGCACGATCTTTTTAATCCATTCTGCCCTGTAAACTTCATAATTACTTATACAGTAGGAGTAATTTATATTCCCTCCATCCCAATTTATGTTTGAATTTCGACAATCAAACTAGTTTTTCTTATATGTCGCAACTTAATAGATCATATACCTGAGCCATTTCATGATGAAAGGGAATTTTTTGATCAGGTGGGGACTCGTTAGCAGTGAAGACACGGCCAACAACACTGGTACGAGGAGCAGCACCGCCGACGTACGGCAGTTCCTCGTAGTCAAAAGCTTCAACGACGTCGTTAAAGTCCGATGCTGAGTTCACATGAAATCCCCTGAAAAGAACAGCCCCAGATTGATGTAGAAGAGACCCAATCCATGTTTTTTGTTGTTTGATAGTCTGAGGAAGTTGGGATTTAGCTTCATTAGAGTTGGGAGATAACACAGCTGGGAAAGGAACTCCATTGTAGAGCTT
>JAOTQJ010000072.1:29123677-29136383 GCA_025642045.1 Solanum sejunctum | reverse complement strand
TCAAAGAAATAAGCTTTTAAAAATAAAAATACTTAAAAAAAGATTAAAACAAAATTGAAGAATCAAATTAATTTAAATTAATTTGATTTTTTTAAAAAATATTTATACCATGCTTAATATCAAGTTTTTCCGTTGTCTTTCTTTATATCGTTTGGAATCAATTTCTTTTTTTAAGTGTGTCCAGTAAAAGGGAGTATAATTATAAACAGAGGAAGAAATGGTATGGGCCAGAAATATATTATTTCCAAAGTAGAGCGGTGCAGTAATGGTGTCGTTTATGTCTTTTTATTCATATTTCCTTTTATTAGTTTTAAAAAATACTAATAAAATAATATATAACCAATAAAACAATATGTATGGCACTCCAACTGATATCATATTCTTTGGAAATACGTATCTAGGCATTAGTTTGTGCAGTGATCAATATAAAATCATATGGTTGATGTGGGTTTTTTTTCGCAAAAGGAGATGTTGGCATTCATGTCTATCATATCGCAATTATCATGATCATGATTACCTTAATTTGATGGTTACTATATTGGAGTGTGATGGAGAAAAATACACAATAAAAATTTAAAATTTATAATTTATTAACTCATTAAGTTAGAAGTTCTAACTCACGATATATTTTTATTATATGACTTAAAAATAAGTGTTTAAATTTTTTTTATCTGATTTAAATACTATAGGATTTGAGGTGAAAATTTTGTGCACATTTTTCCTTAAGTCAAGTTATATTTAAATGATTTTAGTATGCTAATCAAAAGATTTTGAGGAAATGTGTTATAAGTTTTTTAAGTGAATTATAAGTTAAAAATAGATATTTAAATTTGACTTTTTGATTTTTTTTAATACTTATTAAGTCTAAAACATTTTGTGGCTTTGTCAAATACCTCTAGATCTTTTAATGTTTTATGTTTTGTATTTTTATTTTTTCATAATAATAACAATAATAATATATTGAGTGAAATTTTACAAGTGAGATTGGGTGAAAGTAAAATGTATGCAAATATTATCACTGTCTCATAAAAATAGAGAGACTAATTTTAAAAGATCCTCATCTACAACAACAACAAACGACATTACCCTAATGGCTTAAAGGCTTCCGCTCATTCCGGGGTAAGGAGGGATTGGATGTACGTAGCCTGACTCCTGTGTTTAAAAACATAGTGCGACTGTTTTCAGATGATCCATGATAAGCGTCGAAAATTATATTGACTAACTGCTACTTCGCAATTGAAAGGAGTGTAGACAATTTAAAGAAATATTTTGCTTTATTCCATCATACCCCAAAGCTAAAAAATAGTAAATCTTTGACTCCATTTGAAATTAATAAAAAATAAAAGATTATTCATCTAAAAATATTAAACCCCTCCAAAAAAATACTAAATATGAAAAAGATAAAAAACAATCAAAGTAGAAAGTTAATTACAATATTTAATTTAAATACGATAAAATTAATAAGGTTGGATATATTTAATTTGTATTATACGCCAAAAAGTTTTTTGGTTCCCAATTTTAAAGAAACACGTTTACTCCCGACCTTACTGTATTTAACAGTCCGGCAGTTTCCTCCACCGCTCCGCCTTATTTTACTCGAAACTTCAAAAACCCTCGCTGTACCTTAAAACCTCCGATCACCCTTTGTCCTTAAAAATCCTCGTACCGGCGGCAAAGTTATGGGTGGCACTCCGACAATTCAGTACGTCACTCACATTGAGTCTTACGTTAGCTCTTCCAGCTCTGCTGCACAGCAGGTTTGTTGTCATCTCTTTCTTTTAGTTCCTCGGCAGATAATTCCAAGAAGTCAAGAAAAGTTCACAAGTATCTAATTTCACTTCTGGATTTCGCATATGCAGGCTGCAAGCATTGATGCAATTGCTCTTCTTGTGAAGAATGACCTGTTAAGTTTGGAAACCTTGGTGGGTGACTAGTAAGAGTTGTTTTTGTATGCAATTTGTCTAATTGTTGTTTTGTCAAGCTAAAATTTTATGGTGGATACTCATAGGTTAGGGAGATGGAGATGTATTTGACCACTACAGATAGTATCATTCGTGCAAGAGGTATCCTTTCCTTTTCTCTTTCATCTTTTGGCTATTGGTTCTACTTTTGATCATTTGAAATAGTTGTCAGAAATAAAAAGTAAAAAACAATTGGCTCATTAGAAGTGCTTTCTTCTTTGGAAGAGAAGGAAATTCATCCCCAATTCCCAGTGCAATTGTTGATATGGGACTGGGATTGATTCGAGTATGTTTGGTTTCTTTTTCTGTAATTTTTTGTGTTTCTTTTTTGTGGGGGAAGTTGTAAATTAATCCATTGACAATGAATTGCAAACTGTAGTACTACTCTATTTCGATCAATTGTTATCTCACTGCATTAGACTTGGATAGGACTAGGAATGAAGTTGTCTGGGATAAGGTTGGAGTGGCCTCCGTTTGAGCATTTTAAAAGTAGAGTAGTTGTTTATCTTTCACATAATTCTGCACCCTTTTTTGATTCCAGTGTTTGAATATGGATTTTTAAGAGTGGTATGTCCATATACTATTTTGTGTTATTTAGAGACATTTTATTAGAAAGAGCAATTGAGGGAAGAAGTACCACCCTCTCTATTCACGCTCAGAAGAATAACCATAAAAAATCTGAAATCCTTGTCTATCCAAGTGGGATTTAATTAGACAGATATTATGTGTAGCAAATTTGTTCGCGTTACAAATTTGTGTTCGGGCGATTTTGAAACTCAATTTGTTGAAAAATGTCAGAGATCCCGATGAGCTACTCTCTTGAACCATGGCAAATATTCATTATTGGTTCCCAGAAACATTGCGTATGTAAATATGTCATGATTAATAGTGGCTGTAATGTGAGTAGTTTTGCACGTCCCTGGAATTTCTCCCATTGTTGTCAGTGGCTTGCTTGAGGCGTGTTTAAACATTATTACTGAAGTGCAAAACAAGATTACGACTTTGTCTTGATTGGAGGCACAAAGATGTTTGACTATCAACTACAGGGTTTGTTTTGAAGAGAAGTACTGAACAATAACTATTTCATTTTGTTACAAATTTTCTTTATTTATTGTCCCCATGATTGTTGTACTATTTATAGTTATTACTCTTGAATTTTTCTTGGCATTTTTTTTTTCTGTATGCGCCCTTGCAATCAAACCTGTTGCTTATTTGTGCTTTATGCTGAAAGCTCCAGTGGATCTATACAGATTTTTCCTTTTTCTCTGATAGAGCTATTTTTTTTCTGTAATTCACATTTTACCCATCTATCCATTCCTATATTTACACTATGCTACATAACCTTTGATCTTCCAGGTATCCTCTTACTTGGAGAACTATTGATGCAACTAATATCGAAGCCATTGGGTGATACTGCAATAAGCAGCTTGATAGAATTCTTCACAGAGAGGCTGGTGAGCAAGCATTTAGGTTCAGGAGTTTGCCTTATAAAGACAGTATGAGAAAAACAAGATACCAGCTAATGCCCTTATCTGCATGTTCTTTAGTTTGTGGCTCGTATCTATGCCAAGTTAGTCCATTACTGGTGAACTAGTGTTCTCAGAATAGGAACTTATGATGAAAAAGTTTCTCTTATTGGTGAACTAAAATCTTAAGTCTTAATCTTATGAAATGGATTTTATTTTATCTTCTAAAAAATCTTGAAGCTCAACTACAAAGCACTCTTAAGCTCGTAATAGGAATATATCGTATGTTGTACTGACGGTCCAGCAATTTGGAAAAATTCAACCTCTGTGCACATCATGTATCTTTACCTTTCTGTGTATCTGTTTTTCCATTTGTTATCGTCTGAGTTCTCTGAATAGATGATACTGTACTGGTATCAGGCAGATTGGAAGGCGTTGCGTGGTGCCCTTGTAGGTTGTTTGGCTCTACTAAGGAGGAAAACTGATACTGGTATGATCAATAAGATTCAAGCAAAGGCTGTTGCAGAGTCTTATCTGAAAAGCCTGCAGGTACAATCCTTGGGGCAGCAAGACAGGAAGGTACAGTGATTGTACACAAATAAATAAACTGTTCTATCATACCTGTTGGAAGTATCTTCAGCTAAGTGAATTTACTGTCTGATTTTTACAGCTTTGCTTTCAAATATTGGAATGCCTATTAGATTGCTATCGGGATGCACTTGTTTCACTGGTAATACCTTTTAATTCTTTTCAGTTAATTATATTTGATTTTTGTGATGGTTATAGCATGCTTTACTCTTTGGGTAAGCAACAAGAATATAATTTAAACTGCTAGCTTTTGGTACCTCTCTTTTTCTTTTTTTTTTTGGGTTGATAAAGCAAAAGAGCTCATTAATACTACTCCAAGATGATATTCTCTTTAGCCGTAACTAGAAACAATAATTAAGCCTCCCAGCGAGCTACACCAAGCTGTCTAGACAAGTTAGTGTTTCCTCTTTACACCAAAGTACTAAAGAAACAAAGAAAAGTTATAACATTCCCCCATTTGCCTAAGTCTTGGTGAAAAAGTTATCCTTACCCGCAAAATAGTCGTGCGTGTAATTTGGCAAAGCGTCATAATTTTTTTTTTGACATCTAATGGCTTATACATCTTTGTTTCTAGCTCTTTTAAATACAGTTTCTTGAATTCGTGATTAGGCTAAGGGGCCTTATAACAGTATGATTTGAAGGGATTGCGGTTCTTCTTCACCTGAGAAACATGCAGTCTTGTAGATACGTGGTGCTAATATCTTATCAAACTTATATAGCAGTCCCCTACATTCCATTCTGTTGTAATTTTCAGTATGATATCTAGTTTCTGTTTTACAAGCCTATTACTCCTTTCGACCTATGTATTTGTTGGCTTTAGGATCCTTTACCTGCTTAATTTTGATGTTTGGATTGTGACCACCTAGGGTGATGATCTCGTTTATGGAATCTGTGAAGCTATTGATGGTGAAAAGGATCCACAGTGCTTGATGCTCATATTTCATATTGTTGAACTGCTGTCACAATTATTTCCCGAAGCTTCTGGTCCATTGGCGAATTTTGCAGGGGATTTGTTCGAGATCTTGGAATGTTACTTTCCTATCCATTTCACCCATGTGAGATCATTGAATTACTGCATTTCTTAAAAAATTATAACTGTGCTGGTGTCCAAAACCAGCTTGCTCACACCTTAATAAATTCTCTAGAATACCTGCCACCGCCCAAAGCAACATGTACAAGGTAGCTTTGTCCACCTAGTTTGGACAAATGAAAAGAAATCATCTTGTGTTTTCATCTCTGGGATTTTAACTTGAGACCTCATGGTTCTAACCCACTCAATTGACCACTACACTTGGGTGCTAAAATGCAGATGATAGGAAGTGTTTTTTCTTTATTTAAGAAATGTATATCTGACTATTTTAGTTGCCTCAACATTAGTGAATATAATTTTAATAGATCTCCATGGAATGCTGTAGTTCTAACTCCTAAGGATGGTCTAGTAATTAAACCATAAAAAAAAGTTATACTGCTATCTTGTCTGACATCAACAGAAACTCCTTTTTATATCTTGTAAGTATACCGTAGTTATTCTCTTTGGAGTTGGTGATACCATTCAAAAACAATGGTTTTGGTGATTGAGACTCCGATCTTGTAGTATACTCCCTTTGTCCCAATTTATATGAGTTACTTTGACTTGGCACGGAGTTTAAGAAAGAAAGACTTTTGAAATTTATGGTTTAACATGAGTCAGATGTTTGTGTGGCTAGAAATCAGTTCTTTATGGGTTAATAGATATTTTAAAGTTAAATTGTTACTAAATATAGAAATGTGTCATTCTTTTTGGCACTGACTAAAAAGGAAAGTAAGTCGTATAAAGTGGGACGGAGTGAGGACCTTATTTATTCCCCTTGGGGGATGGTGATGCCATTCAAGAATAATTTTCCCGTATTTGAAGTGGTAGTATAAGCAAATGATTTCATTACTAATAGCCTTGTACTCTTAAGAAAATAGCTAATTTATGAGGTACTTCAAATTAAGATTGTTTTATTTATCTTTGATAAGTGATTCATAGTCATTATTTTTCTCTCTCCCACCACCCTTTTTTGTACTTCACAAATTTTCATTTGTCTTATTCTTTGAATATCCAGCCTGAGATTGATGATGTTGATATAAAGAGGGGGGAACTCTCAAGGGCCCTAATGGTATGCCAATTTCTAATGGTAGCACTGTGGACTCATTGTCTCTTGTTTTTGTTACTTTGCTCTTTATTGGCCCAGAGAGTTCATGTTCAGTTATGCGCTTATTATTGATTGGACTGCACTTTGGATCAATTCTTAGTAGGTGTGAGGTTCTTGAAATTGAAGGAGTGGTATAGATTTCCAAATATTAAGCGGAAGGGCCTATTCCCATACATAGGAAATCTTAAATTATGAAAACTAATCATGTA
The DNA here is from genome assembly GCA_025642045.1 of Solanum sejunctum. Lineage (NCBI taxonomy): Eukaryota > Viridiplantae > Streptophyta > Magnoliopsida > Solanales > Solanaceae > Solanum > Solanum sejunctum. Next base: position 29,129,982 of record JAOTQJ010000072.1, on the reverse strand, counting down.
GTGCCATAATTTCATCTAATGGTTTGCCTAGAAAAGCGATAAAAAACAACATGCTATTCATGTTTCTAGAAAGGCTATAAAAACTAACGTGCTATTCATGTTCACATTTTTATTGTTGTCTTTTCATTTTTCGTATCCTGATTATATTCAATTAGTAATATTAGATACTAAATTTTTTTTTGGAAATTTTCCCTTCCAGTTTCTTTGCCAAGTTTTTGTTTTTTAATTAGATTCTAACATCCTTTTGCTATTTTCTAGCTTGCATTTGCTTCGACACCACTTTTTGAACCCTCGGTCATTCCGTTACTTCTTGACAAACTGTCTTCTTCTCTGCCATCAGCAAAGGTTAGTTGCAACGATTGCAATTAGTTCCATCTTATTAGTCTTTGGGTTGATATGTCTTAATTTTTAAATATTTTCATGGATTCTTGTGTGACAGGTGGAATCTTTGAAGTACCTTAGCTACTGCACATTGAAATATGGAGGTGATAGAATGGAAAAATACACGGAATCCCTTTGGTCTGCATTAAAAGATGCACTATTTACTTGTCCACAGTCCACTTTGTCTGCGGATTCCGATCCAATAGATGGATTAGGTTTTCATGAGAGCGAAATTATGACACAGGCCCTTGAACTTCTTCAGGTGCTTGTTCGGCAGCATAATAATTCATTCTTGAGTTTGATTCTGGGTGATGGATATATAAGCACATTTCTGAACTCCTTTTCCCACTTCGACGATTTTAATAGTCTTTCTACCCAATACAAGCAGAGATTACATGCAGTTGGGCATGTTCTTTCTGTTTGCATCAAAGCTTCTGGATCTTCCTGCAATAAAGTTTTTGAAAGTTTCTTTCCTCGGTTGGTGGATGCTTTAAAGCTCTCGGTTGAAAATTCCCATGGAACAGTTCATTCAACTTTGGATGCAAAATTTCACTTTGGAGCCTTGTATCTATGTGTCGAGCTCCTTGCTGCTTGCAGACAGCTGATAGTCGGCTCTGATAAAGTCACTTCAGCTCCTGATCTAGCGCGTGACTCTTGGTGCCAGATTCTTCATAGTTTCTGCACATCATTATGCAATGTTTTCACTTGTCTCATTCGAACAAGCAGTGTTGAGAGTACTTGGAATGCTTATGTTTATGCAGCAGGTAAGTACTTATCTTTGATGAACGAAAAATGGTATTCCTTGTCTTGTCAATTTTCCTATAAATCCACTATTGGTTCTTCCATTTGCTCTTCCCTTTAAAAATGGAGCAAATAAGATGCTTTGACGGCTGGTTATGAGTTATTGATAGTTCAAAATAGATACACATGCTCTGAGGGCACACGCGTAGAGGGCTTTGTTCTAATGGTAAGAGCGCAACTGAGTGATATGTGGATTAGGCACATTGTTCAAACTCATTGCAGAAAAGCCTAGTATTAGGGTGGAGAAGGGCAGAGAGGTTAACCCATAATCTGCTGAGTTCCAAATGTGCTTCACTACCAATTGGGGATTTATTAGTTTATAGAAAAGCATAGATGCAATCAAACTTTGTACTGTTGACATTAATTGAAATATCTGAAAAAAGTGGCACTCCTCCTGATAGAAGCTCAACATTCTTTGCATAAGTAACATTAATGCATCTATTTAATGCTGTCAGCACCAACATATTTTTTTATTTATAAAAAAACTGGACCTTATTAGATGTGTTCCCTAGATTTTTGCCACGAGTCCCTAAACAATGTAGAGATTTTACCTGTTAAAAATGATGATGGAGTAGGGAAAGAGCCAATTAACACCTGCGACATTATTTAAAATTCTCTTTCTTTGAAGTTGCAATATCAAAATAGATCATTGGGTAGTGGTGCAATCTGATGCTGTTAGTTCTTCCGCCTTGTTGGGAGAGCAGAACTTATTTTAGGTTTTCTTCCTCTTTTAGGAATTTGCCCTCACTTTGTCTTATGATTGATTGAACGTCTTAAGCTCGTATTGAATGTGAGTTGCTTCTATGCTTATTGTGTTCTGCTAAGTGTAATTTAATTGTTTTGACTGAAGTCTTCCCTTTTTTATGCTCAATTTGTAGTTAGAGGTTTGGAGATCTTGGCTACATTTCCTGGGAGCTTTATTTTAGTCTCAAAGCTCATGTATGAGAATATCTTGCTGACTTTGACGTCAATCATTGAATCTGATTTCAACAAGAAGTTTCTATGGAAGGCTGCACTGAAAGCATTAGCGGAGATCAGCTTGTTTGTCAATAAGTATCCTGAGGACGAGAAAGCAGCTAGCTTTAACAGTATTGTCAGGCAAAAGATTGTTTCTCTGATATCTTCTGACGACTTAAATATGCCTCAATCGCTCAAACTGGAGGCTATTTTTGATATCTCATTGACGGGAAAGAGTTTCATGCATAGTGTTGTGAGCGAATTGGAGAAGACTATATCTGCCAGCTTATCTGAGATTTTTGTACGTGTACTAATTGAAACCTCGAGGCTGTTACTAACTTACCACATGCATTGTCTGTTTAATTTTGGAGCATTGTAAATCCTCCTGTTACAGGAAATGTCATGTGCTTCCTTGTGTCATTTAAGTCAAGTTCACTAGTGTGCTTCTTCCAGTCATGTGCGTGTGGTCCTACTTCAATACTTTGGCTTGTTTAGTATATGTCTAGGTGTATGTTTTCCATGAAATCCTGCTGCAACTGACTAAACTAGTGAATAAACACTTTGCTCTCTTTCTGGCATGTTTAGTACACATGTAGGTGTATGCTCCTATGAATTACTACTGCAAATAACTAAACTAGAAATGGAAGACCTTGCTATTGAGCGCATCCCCCCTTTCAACTCTCTGTTTCCTTTCACTAAAGTCTTGACTTTATATTAACAGAACAGCTTTCTCTTATTGCAGGTCCATGGAGATCGGCGGTTAGCTGGATTGACAGCTGGGCTTTTGGAATGTTATTCCAATAAGGTGCTTCCATGGTACAAACTCAAATCTCTACAATCTCGCTTTTGTTAGCTTTCAATTCTATCCCCTTTTTGTTCAAGTAATTTCTCCTTATTGCATTCTTAATTATGATGCATCCTTGTCTGGCTGCTCAGTGCTCTCTGTTAATTTTTCTCATGTGATTTTATGCAACCAGTTTCACATTGGTTCACTAGCTTGCTTTTCCACTTATGCTTCCAGAAACAAAATATCTATAAAAAATGGCTTAGGGACGATAACAAAGGGAAAGGAAAGTGTAAAAAAGAACACAGTATTTAGTTGTTCTTTTCTTGCCTTTATTTCTGTAGTCAGTTTCCTGTACCTCGGAAATACTTGAGCAAGTCTCACACCCTAACAGAAGTGTCTGCTAGTTGATTGATTGGGCAGGTGGAGACAGCCTACATGTAAATAAGTCGAAAAATAATTGGATTTTTGGTCTAGCAGTTGGACTTAATGAGTTACATAGTTCAATATTTCTAGGTTTTGCAATGTTCTTGAGCAAAGGTCTGACCTGTATTTTTTGGTTGCCACTCAGGTTCCATGGCAATGGAGGTGCAGATGAAGTCTCTTTGAATTTTGCGGTTAATATTTTCGCTAAAATGGAAAATAGCACATCTTTGTGTCTAGAAGCAAAGGGAAAGGTAAGGATAGCATATTTTCATCTGGTTCTCTTCGGGTGTCTTATTCTATTTCAAGAAATATTTGGCTGTCATCTGATTTTCCCATAAGCTCGATGAGAAATGTTCTTTAAAAACATACTATAATTTACCTTTAGGAACTTCTGGGTAGAACAATGGCTGCAATGAAGCAAGCTGTGGCAGGTTGTTCAGTGGAAAGCCAGGAAAAGATTCTTAAGAAAGCTGTTGATGTGATGGAAACAAGCTCCTTTTTCCTTTCAAAAGATTTGGTTCCAGGAACCGATCTCTTTAACAAGAAAACTCAACTTGGTCCGACTTCTGAGGGATTTTCATGTCGAGATGAATGGATTACTTCACTCTTTGCGTCAGTTGTAATTGCATTGCATCCTCAAACTCAGATACCAAGTATAAGATTCTTATTACAGTTGTTGGCGATGACTTCCCGTGAAGGTCATATTCCCTCGGCTCAGGCCCTGGGATCTTTGGTTAACAAGCTTCCTCTGAATATATCAGAAGACTGCAGTCTTGAAGAAGTTATTGATACACTATTCAAGAATGTAACGTGGTGCAACATTAGTATGAGGAAAGAGGGCAATGATGGTGGTGCAGTTGATATGAGTAACCTGAGACTAATTAATCTGGATAGTCATGCTGTTGTTGGATTAGCATGGATAGGGAAAGGTCTGCTTATGCGGGGTCATGAGAAGCTAAAAGATGTGACTATTACTTTCTTGAGTTGCTTAGTTTCAAATGAAGATCAGGGAAATTTGCTTCCTTTTAACGATCAAATGAATGATCCTGCAGAGCGCAAGGTGCTTTGCCTCAGAAAATCAGCTGCTGATGCATTCCATATTCTTATGAGTGATTCTAATGCTTGTTTGAACAGAAATTACCATGCAATCATTCGCCCACTCTATAAACAACGGTTTTTCAACATTATGATGCCTATCTTCTTATCTGCAATAGTAAAATGTGATTCATCCACTTCAAGGTACATATCAGTATATTTGAGAAGTTTTCTTTATTTATTTTTAAGTGGAGCTTCACACACATTTTCTATCTGGTTATGGTAGAAACTATAATCTGCCATCTTGGTTCCGTGATGAAACATTCAGAAGCCTAGGAGTGCCAATAGATGTTAAGAAGCTTTTGGCTTCTTTGGTAAAAAGTTGTTTTTGTATGATCTTCATATGATTGTCTGTAATAGAAAAACACTTACTATCTTCTACAAAGTAGTATGTACTAAGTTAAAGGGTAAGTTCTGCGGCAGGCTGTCAAATGCAGAAAGGGGTATGAGGTGTAACATATTACAGGCATAATCCGGGTGGTGGGTGGGTGTGTCTTCTCATCTATGAAAATTTCAATGCTAATCTGAAAAAGATAAACGAAGCAGAACGAAAATACCAAGCTTGCTCGTCATGTCCCATCCATTTACTTCGTGCAACTTGTATATAGATTGTTCCATTTGGATTTACAAAGCATGCTAAGCCTTGTTGAATGTTGAGCATATCCATGTCAGGGCATACATGAATCCCCGTAACATATGTTTCCAAAGTTTTGTTCCTTCCCTAAATAAAACAAAGATAATTATTAGAATTTTCAGTAGCTACATCATTTTTCCCTGATTAATGATTGAATAAGAGGACTTCTTCTTTCTTAGAAGACCTCTTATGTCGAGTTGAATAGGACTGCTGTAGATCTGATTTAATATTAAGCTGGCTTGTCTGTTTTACATCCTTGTTTTTTCAAGTTAAATCGTCCTGCGCTTTCAGGTGCTTTCTCTATCAAGCTTTTGCACACCTGGTATCTGAAACTCCTCTTGCTGCTCTTGTTGGTGATGCCAAAAAGGTGAGTGAGTGGCACAATGACCACAATCATTTAGTTCTTATATTGTTGATGATCAGGCTTGGTTTTCCGAAAACAGCCTCTCTATCTCTATGAGATAGTGGTAAGGCCTGCTTACATTTACCTTCCGCGGACCGCACTTGTGGAATTCCATTGGCTATGTTGTTGTTGTTATTGTTGATGGTTAGGCCTGAGGTTGATTGCTTATGATATTTTTCCTTGTATACAGGTCCTTCCTGTACTTCTGGATTGCTTTCACTTATTGAGCACGGATGTCTCTCATAAAGAGATAATTTACAGTGTCTTAATAGTTCTCTCTGGAATATTAACGAATAAAAATGGTGAGTGTTTGCTTATCTCTCTGGAATATTTACTGTATCTTGCATATTGTTACGTGTTCATCTTTTAAGGTTGCATTAAGAAGTTAAAGATATAGGCAATTAGCTTTTGGAAGGAACTTGAATAAATCTAGAAGAGCTTCTCTGGCTGCCAATTTTGTACTTGCTGAAGATCTAGCATATCTGAATGTTAAGAGGGAGGGTCCAATAATTACTCTCAAATTGCTCTTTTTTTCTCTTTTCTTCTAATGTTTTTCTAGTATTTTTTCTAATGTTTTTCTAGTATAAGTGAATTTGAAGTATGTATGATCACGACAAGCCAACTTAGTTCTTTACTTTTTGGGTATATTAAGATGATTTGGTTCGCAAAACAGGTTATATGCTTATGAATTATCATACTAATGATATAAGGTGATTAATTATCATTTACATTGTATTTCCATCAATCTCTGATGGAGCCAAAGATTCACTATTTTTTGGCTTTGGGGTATGATGGAATAAAGCAAAATGGCTCTTTAAACTGTC
>JAOTQJ010000072.1:29105764-29123577 GCA_025642045.1 Solanum sejunctum | reverse complement strand
GGAATAAAGCAAAATGGCTCTTTAAATTGTCTGCGCTTCTTTCAATTGTGAAGTAGCAGTTAGTCAATGCAACTTTCAACACTCATCATGGGTCATCCGGAAACAGTCGTTCTATGTTTTTAAACATAGGGGTCGGGCTGCGTACATCCGACCTCCCCTTACCCCGCAATGGGCGGGAGCCTTTGAGGCATTGGGGTAATGTTGTTATTCTGGACGCGTGCTTTGCACGTTTATCCCATATTAATCAATATAAACTTTTTAAAATAACATAAATAATGTTAAAATGTGTGTTGAATAACACGATTTTTCCCCCTTAAAATACTAGCTCGAAAATCGAAATAAATAAGATTTTAATCTTTATATTTTACACTTATATTTTACACTTACATTCACACACAACTCACAAGCACACAAATAAAATGAGCATTGGAAATTAAAAAAAAAGGAAATGAGAATATAGTGAAAAAAGATGTGCATGGTGAGTGGCAACAGAAATTATAATACCTTTAAAAACATGTTTTCTCTGCAAGATAACCTTATGCTCACATCAAGATATGCATGAGACCTCATGATTTTTCGTCCACTTCATTGACCACTAAGCCACATCCTTAGATGTAAAAGGCAGCTTTTTTTGTTTGTTTATGAGTTATGACTATCTTAATAGTAAAATTGGAGAGTTTTTGGAAGTGTATAGTTGAACTTGTACAATTGAGGAATAGTTCTTTTCCCTTTTTTTTTGGGTGCACCCATTTGGTTCATTTATGTATGTAAGATTGAATATCTTTTGTCAAAAACCATATCTTTCTATAGGTTTTCTACCATATAGTGTACTTGTATACACATGATTTCAAACATTTTAATAAAATTATTACTTTATACGAAAAAGGTTAATAAGGTTGTGGTTTTCATGCTTTAATGTTAAATTTGGTGTTCAATGGTTCTATCATTTATTTTTCAACTTCTTTTGTTTTTTGCAGGCCAAGAAGCTATCGTAGAAAATGCTCCCATGGTTATCCACAGACTTATTGAGCTCACATCCTATCTTTATGCGATGGTAAAAGTTTCTTTCCATTTGGATTCTTGGATGCCCATTCCCTTCCCCACCTCCTCAAAAAAAGAAAAAAAAAAAAGATGTATAAAATCCATGTCATGAGAAACTAGACTTCGGCTCATGGCATGTGACTTTCTTTTTTAATAAGTTAAACAATTATACTGAAGGTGGGAGGAAAAATAGCTCTCATATAGATTTTTACACTAACAAGTTGAGAGCGTACAAAGTAATTTGATTGTATGTGGAAAATACTTTCTTCAATACAAGTTGAGACCTCATATGTGCACGAAAAAGTAACAAAGAACAAGAAGTTTCCCCACGTGTAAAATTATTTTTGTCCCTGCGAAAGATTTTTCTTCTTTCTCTTTTCTTTGCACACCATACATGTGAGTGCTAATAAAGCAACCTCTATCGTCCTTTGTCTTGTTCTTCGTAATCTAAGGTTCAACCGAAGGGTGCTTGCTGATCTCATTATGTAAATGTTCACACTGTCTACCTGACAATGTATAGGATATGATGGTGCATGTCTTTGTCCAAGTTTTTACACACGAAATACCAAGTGATACATGTAATTCTCTTTTTTCTCAAGTTCTCATCTCTCAAAACACCCATTGGTGTCAACCAAGTGAAGAAACCTCCATTCTTAGTGACGTGAGGTTGAAATGGATTGATGTTGAAAGCCAATTCCTCACTAATCAAGAACTTGTTATAGTAGGATTTCATTGAAAATAGTCCACTACCATTCAGTACAAATGGTCTCTTCTAGACCCACTCCCGGTGAGCTTGGCTTTTCCGTAGCCAGTAACCATCGATTTTGATTTATCATCTATGCATGGTTGCTACTAAAATGATAGGTTCTACAGATAAGATCAGTAATGTTGTAGGAGTGATTGTTGGACCACTAAAGTTGAACACATCCACAAGATGTGTCTCAAAGATGCAAATGTTGAATGGATGTGTAGTCATACCAGATTATTTTGTGTTGTTTTACCAAATTGGTCAAAAAGATGTAGGCAAGATAAAATATGATCACAAATTCACATTTACCGTGAGATAAATATGGAAGGAAAGAAATGGAAGATGCTATGAGAACAAATCAAACTCCATACAGTAACTTAAAAGAATTGCATTGTATATTTGCATTTTTAGTGTAGACAGTAGGAGGCAGAGCAACTAGTAGATATGATAGGATCCTTTTAATTAGCCTTCATATTCTCTCTGTGTACTAATTCTTGAGGTCACCAGCATATCCTTAATGCTGAAGAATACGATTCTGCGGAGTTCCAAAAAAATATGATCAGATTTGTGACCACATTCGTTAAGGTACAAATGGCACACTTCGAGAATTAAAGAAGTGAAAGATGCTTACGATGGTCTGGTTGTGTCCTGCGTATTGGTCTGCAGGTGTGAAACCATCAAATGTAAGTTGTTCAAAGGGAACTAGAGAGAAATCACTAAGGATGGAGTTGTCTTACAATTTCTAAGAATCCACGCAAAATTAGCAAATGAATGGATATGTTAGAAGAATAAGATATATATTAGTCTATGTTAATTAGTTGGGAACATATATTAGTTATTTCAGCATGTTTATATGAATATGTGGGATAGATAGTAGAGATGAGTGTGATAAGATGTATGTCTATTTGAGGACCAGCTTGGATTCATGTTGGGGCACTCAACTACTAAAGTCATTCATCTCTTAAAGATACTGGTGTTGTAGTATCTAGGGAGAGGAAGGGCTCACATATGGTGTTTATCGACTTTGAAAGGTTAGAGTAATATCTAGGGAGGTTATATGGAGGTGCTTGGAGACTAGAGGTGTGGTGTAAACAAAGGTAATAAAGGACATGTATGATGGAGTCTAGTCCCGAATAAGGACAATTAGAGGACACTCAAAGCATTTCCTAGTTTTAATGGGGTTGCATCAAGGATCAACCCTTAGCTCGTTTTTAGTTGGTCTGGTGATAGATGTATTGATACATCAAATTTAATGTGAGGTGCGATAGTGTAATTTTTGGGTGACATAGTTTTAGTTGAGGAGATTCACAACTGATTTAAACGAAGCTGGAGGTTCAGAGACAAACCTTGGAGTTTAAAAGGTTCAAGTAGAGTAAGACCGAGACAAAATACATAAGAGTACAAATTTAGTGGCATAATGCATGAGGTTGGCATGAAAGTAAGGCTTGATACACATATCATCCAAAATAGAAGATATTTCGAGTATCTTGGGTCTGTTATTCAAGGTAATGCCATGGAAGGAGATTGACGAGGATGTTAGTCATTGTATTTGGTGCAAGGTGGATGAATTATAGGCTTGTAACCAGAGTCTTGTGTGACATGAAGGTGCCATCAAAACGTAAAAACAAATTTTGCAGAGTGAGAATTGGATTAACTATATTGTATGGGGCGGAGTGTTGGTCAATCAAGAACTCTCACATGCAAAAAATGGAAGCGACGGAGATGATGTTGTGATGGATGTCTGAGCATGTTAAGAGAGACAGAATTGGAACCAATGATATCCGAGAAAAGGTTTGACTTCGATGGGGACAAGATGAGGGAAGCGAGGTTAAGATGGTTCGTACATATGAATATGTGAAAGGTTGACTATGGATGGTTTCAGGAGAGGTAGAGGTAGGGGCAGACCAAAGAAGTATTGAGAAAGGTGATTACACAGAACATGATGTAGTTTCAACTTATCAAGGACATGGCCTTAGATGGAACCATGTGGAAAACAGAGGTTAGATTAGAAGGTAAGCAAGTGGTAGTGCATTGTCTTCTTGTTCATTCTACTGTTAGTCGTAGTAATGCTCTTGTGGTTTCTTGTCCTTTGATTTATGTTATTATATGTTGTTTCATGTACTTCGACTATTGTTTTTTTGTAATATTGTGTTACTATCTGTTTTTTTAATTGATAATCATGGTATTTGCGCCAACTTTTGCTTGCCTCAACTAATTCTAGAGGATACCTATCACCTCCAACCAATAATAGGTATCAAGTAACTCTATTCACCAAGGCTAGGACATATGGGAAAAAATCAATTAATGTTTGTCTCTGTTGGGATTTGAACCTAAGACCTCATGGTGCTCAGCTCATGTCATTGACCATTAATCAACACGCTTTGGGTGCCTATCTGTTCTTTCTTGTGCTTCCATTAGTTCTCTTCTTGAACTGCTTTGGACTATTTCTCTTGAGTTGAGGGTTTATGGGGAACCATTTCTCTACCTCTAATGTAGGTCCTATACTTTCTAGGAGTTTTAGCTCTATCATAGATTCTTATGCCAATAGAAGATCTAGGGAATTTTAATACTTCTTATTTTGTATAATGTTAGCTTAATTTAAATGAACAAACACGGTCAATTAGGATTCATATAACTGATAGCAACGTGTTTCCAATTGAGGCATTGTTGTCATCTACTTCTGGCAAGAAATCCTGTAGATGTGCAGAAATGTGAGTCTCAATGCATACTAGTGTCAAAAAGAAACTGACGTACTTACCACTAAATTTTTTCCATGCTTCCAAAAAAAATAACAGAGTGCTGTTTTCTGCCCTGCAGACTCCTGGAATCCTATATTTTTCAACACTTACCTTGTTCATAGGGGCCTGCTTCTTTATGCCTAATCTCCATAAACTTCGTTCACCCAAACAGCACCCCAACTCCTGGAAGTTGTAAAAATTCCTGCTGAATCTAATAAAGTTCTTCTAAATTCTTTTCAATTCACATGTGATGCTATGAGTCATAATTCTAACTACCGCTAGTGCTTGTTAACGACATAAAACTTGTGGGAATGATCAAAGTTTATTCTCTTGTTTGGTTCTTCCTTTCCTCCTTTTTAACAAATACTTGTACTATCTGGCGACTCTTGTACACCCTTCCCATCCGGAAATTTCATTCTGCTTGGTCTTTGCTTTATATCTCTAGGGACAAGCCGGGATAGGTGGTGTGAACTGGAAATAGCTCCTTGCAATTAAGCACCATTTGTTTAGTAAAAATTTGGTGGTCTTTCATGAAATCATCTCCAGTCCTGTGGCCTTTCTTAATTTTGATATTTTCTAAAATTAGCAGGTGATTCGAGAGACTGCAATCCAGTGCCTTGGTGCCATGTCGGAGCTGCCTCATGCAAGGATATATCCCATGAGAACACAGGTTGGTGTTTTGTGGTGTGAAATGTAATCATGATTTGATTATACATCATTCAATTAGATAGGTCCTGAAACATTTATTGAAGGCCTAACAGTGGATGCAATCTCGTCCTGCCCCGTCCTATTCACCCTGCTTCATTGCCATCCCTACTCAAGCCTACATGGCTTAGGTTACTTGTTTGTTTTAGTTAGTGTTCATGCCTTCATCAAGCTGCTGCAGTGTATTGCATCCTCTTGTCCCTTCACGAACATGTTGTAAAATTGCAGTGTCCTAGTTTGCATCCCTGAGAACCTGAATACTTTCATTTTGTATAAATTTATTTTACATGCATACATGGTTTTCATGAATTCTTCAGTGGTAAGGTTTTAATTGCAAATGGACCTATCATGATCAAAATCAAGTATGGATTTGTTGATGATCTTCAAATTTTTGGGGAAGTGGCATGTGTATCTTCTAGAAGAATGCCGCCACTTACTTATCAGAAGTACAAAATATTCTTCTCGTCTTTTTCATGAAGCCTGATTTCCACAATGTGTCTTTTCATGTTTAGGTTTTGCAAGCTATAACCAAAGCACTTGATGATCCAAAGAGGGTTGTTCGTTTAGAGGCAGTCAAATGTCGGCTAGCTTGGTAAGAGATTATAGATCCATTATTCTTTACATTAATAATATACACACTACCAAGTTGAACCCTTATATTTTTGTGGGGTTTTGTTAATTCTTAGGGCTTCAATTGCATCGAGGAGTATTCACTTCTAAAGGCACGCAGCAGACTAACTAGCTGGCCTGGTTGGGTAATTTCTTTATCATATCTGTCATTGATTTTTACCTCAACTCACCAATGTAGAAGTAGTATTGGGCACATATTATTCCACATAGTTTTGCTTACCATGCTTGATTGCTTTTACGTTGACAGGAGTGTGTAGATAAGCAAGCTTGCTGCTACATTCATGTCTTGCAGCCTTGCATTTGGTATACCCCTCTTGCTTCTGCATGTATAGTAGCTTTCTGATAGCTCTGCTATCACTCATTGTTTTTTGTTTGCTTATTATTTTCATTTGGCTAGGAGGTGTCAAAGCATGTTTTGGACGACATGTTCTTTAAATTTCAACATGAGGAAGTGGTCTCTGGAGGAGGGGGGAAGGCCCGGCCATTGCCTCTGGCTGCTGCTCTTGTATCCAAGTTCTTGCTTATGGAACATCCATCCAGCAGTCAACTAAGCCATCAAATCACAGTATACTTATTTGACAAAGGGATAGTCCCTGGTCAGTGATCCAACATCAGAACTGGCAGCGGTTTTATTCCCCACCCGTGAGAGCAATTAACTAGTGATGCATCCACCGTAATGCTACAATGACATCCCACCTTCCCTCTGTTGGATGCAGAGGAGCAAACTGTAACTGAATATCTTACTGAATTTTGTAAAGCTTGGAACTTTGTTGCTGACATGGACAATCCACAATTGGGGAACCGTTGTGGATGAAACTGAATGCTTTATAAAATGGTTCTGCTAGCATTGGTATCCTATTCCGTTCAATTTCCTTCAACCGCTCTCTTTGGGTACAGTTGGTACTCTTTATCTTGTCAATTTTGTACAAAAAAATGCTAATTGTAGTAAGTTTAAAACCTGGTGATAAACTTGGAACAGTAATGTGATTGAAAAAGAAATATGATAGCTGATAGCCTAAAGCTTCCACGAACTTTTACGAATTGAAGAAATGACTGTTTATATTCATTCAGGTAAAGGAACACAGAGCTCCTCGTAAATGTTTCTTTCCCTAACACCACAAATGAGGACTAAATGAGGAAGTGCAACGCGTACTTCATTGTGATCCTAGATTTTGCTAAAAGTTAAAAGAGTTGCAGCCAACTAGGCTATTAATCTACAGCACAAAACAGACTTTATGATGAGCCACTGTCCATCCCCTAGCCCATTTCTAAATATTGCTGCAATGAGCAATTGTAAGAAAGCTGACACAAGTTGCCAAACCTTACGCAAGATTTGTTGAAAGTTAGCATAAGAACAAAATTCCTATATTGTACAACGGTCAATCATCACAGCATACGCAAATTGCTTGAAAGTTAAATATTTTCAAAGAGCAAAATTCCTATATTGTACAAAGCATTGCTTATTCATGCAACTTCTATCGCGTACCTACCCTTTCTTTTTCCCTTTTTTCTTTTTGCTGTAAATCATCTCATCAGCTGAAATCAATGTGAAGGAATCAATCAGACATATAATACTCGCCACCACTAGATTGATCTTGATCATCATCATGCATATCGGTCTGTTGTTCGCCAACAGCATCTTCATGACTGATTCTTGCTCTCTTTAAACTCGAAACAGCTCCCTTCAAAGCTATTGTATAACCCTATGTGGATCCAACAATGTCATGAACAGTTTTAGTTGCAAATAGGAAAGGTCATGCAGGGAAAAAAATTGAAGAAACAGTCGGGCTCATTACCCCTTCCTCTTTCAGTTCAATTGCAGCTATAGTTGGTCTCTTCCTTACTGTAACTCTCGAGGGAACTGGGAAATGTTCAACTTCATCATTCGATTTTCCCTCTCTAGCTCTCTTTTTTCTCAAAACAAGCTTTGTTGGAAGAGGCTGAATCACATCCACGGTAGGGTTTAAGTTACAGGGTTAAACCACATATAAAGTTTTAAAAGTAGAATAAAGTTTTACCATGTAACGGGCCTCTCTTTCACCAAACGCCACAATGTATGTAGTAGGATCATCAGCATCGTCACCTCGTACCTGCCAATGGGCACATGAAGTAAATATTAACACAAGTAGTTTGTCAATGTACAAAAATGTAGCTAGGTGAGTTCAGCACTCAGAAAAGGTTCATACATCCCAGTGATACTCCCGAACCCAAGAGTATGAGATATCCTCGTTTTCATCATACATATCCTTCGATAGCTGTTGCAATCCACGAAAGACAACAGATAATCATTAAACACGAGTTATACCCATGGAACCAGCCTTTCCACTTAAACGATATGAAATTTCACCTCATTTGGTGCAGGGACCATATATGCCAGAAATTTGTCAGGTTTATCTGCATCTGAGCCCGTAGCCACAAAGCTTTTCATAACGGCCTGCAAGATGTATTGCAAATCAAAATTCATGTTCATTTAAGATTCCACTCAAACATCATAGTGTCATGGAGGTCGGGGGGTAAATAAAAGACCATTCATGCCAGTGACCCAGAGAAATAATATGTCCAAGGACTGAAGAATTTGTATACCAATATTCTGGCAAAGGCTTCAACCCAATAAAAGGTTCGGATTGAACATTGTTGCATTGGTCAATTGAGGTTGGACAAGGAGCTGATTGTAAAATGATTCTAGATATAAGTTTGGGGAAGATGTTTATATTGGGTCTAAGTTTTTATATGAAAAAACTGACTTTGTGAATCTTTCTTTCACTTAGCAATTGCTCCTTCACATCTACTGACGAAATGAGTGTTTCCTTTGGCTTAATAACCTGGAAAAAGCATTACAAATTTGTTGTTTGTTAATCAATAATCTCACCTGTGATTCACATGCATCACGAATAGTTTTATCCAACTTGTTGTAGGTTTCTGAATCAGCAGTTGGAGCACTATCGAAATTTGCAAGAACAAACTGGTCTTTGTACCTGGCAAAGTAGCATTATTCATTTATGTTATCTCCAGCACCAAGAGATTGCAGTGATAATTTTATAAAAGAAAAAGGAAAAAGGGCGACAAGCAGTTATGTTTATTACTGCTTCAGCTTCTGCTGTTTGCAATAAAAGCGAACACTCCATATAAAGAACATAGCTTATTATTATTACTCCACTTAACATGAAATACTCTTCCAATTCAAAAAATACAGCCAAACAAAGGTAAGCTTTTTGGCATTAAGAATTGAGACAAACCTTTCCCCATCCAGACAATCAACACGAAAAAAAAAGACTCGAAGTTGCAATTATCACAAGATGATAAAACAACAATGAAAGATCAAAATAGGAAATGTCTGATCCCTTTGAGAATGCATATTAGAAGGCAATACCACATATTTTGGATGACAAGAAATATAGAGGGAGAATGCATTAATTATAATGAAATATAATCTTCTTACATCCCTATTCTACAACGTGCAGATATCTAACTAAAAGGGGAAGGACGAATGAGAGGAAGACATACCGATCAAAGTCAGGGTAAAGTGGCTGGACTTTGACGGGCTGCAATCTGCGATTGGTCGCATGAATGGGCCGTGACTTGCATGCCTCAAATGAAGTCTCAATTTCCTGGATTTGTCTATCTCTGGAAACAGAATTTGAGGAATACAAGATTCAGATCTCAAGTATGTCTCACTATCTTAAACATGAATAGCATGGACACTGAAAGCAGAAGTAACCTATTGTTAAGATTCTCCAAGATGTTGCGGCCACCTTTATTTTCTCGCAATTCTTTAGCTTGCTTTTCAGTAAGAGACTGCATATGGCATAACCAATTAGTTAAATAAGGTTTTGCTACTACTTTAAAAACATTCTTTATATGCTATCATTAGCAAGAACCTGTTTTGTTGATTCCGTGCTAAGAGGAGAGATGTATTGTGTTTTGACCAGCCAAGAAACACCTTTGTCAGTTGGTCTTTCCTTCTTTTTTATGCCATCTTTCTTGATGGGGGTTATAGGATCATCATCACGCAACAACTCTTCATCTTCTGGAGCAAGCGGTATCTTTATGCCCTTGGGAGGACTAAGCAAGCCCACAAGAAGGTAAAGACAATAGATAATTTTTCCATTATAATGTATTACTTGAAGAAAAGGAGAGAGCACGTAACATACTTGTATACACTGAGATCAAGAAGGTCAAGCGGAATTCCAAGGTCTGGTTCAACATATAGTTGAGGCTTGTGCACTTTCTCCAATGAGGTAATTGAGTATTTCGTAAATCTGCACTCTTAAATGGATTGCTCTTAAAAAAAATGACAACAGTAATGCTCTAAGGACAACTTTTGGAGTTTCATGTATCAAAAGCTAAACAAAGTGTGAAGTGCTGAAGAAAGTTAGAGAAGACATGCAGATACTATCGCTTTCAAGCTATGCTCTGTCCAGCAGTCTCTCCAGTTCAGTAGTTCTTTGTATACATATTGCTAAACACAGCCAAAATCCTTCCAAATGCACTTCCATATTTTTAAAAAAGGGCACTCTGATGAGCCAAAAGCACCTCCATATGCTGTATCAAAATGCTTATGGAGAACCAATGTAGGTCCATACTCCCACTCCAAGGAAAAGTGGAGATTCAAAAGCAAGAAGCACTCAGAAATGAGATCACGATGTACGAATACACAAAATTTATGCAACCTCAGATAAGCTTCTTCAATCTATTAACTATATCCTGCACCTGCCTCGAACAAGATTTGCTTCCCAAAAGAAAGGAAATGGAAAGGGAAAAGAATCACAGGACGAACTAAATGTTTGCCTACTCTAGGGGCAGATGAAGATAGTAATTACTAGAACAATAGTTTATTTATTCCTCAGAAGTGTTGGTTCCTCATAAGTGTTGGTCCTTGCATTCAAACTTCAAATTAGGCTCATAAGCAATACTCTAACTTTAAAAGCTCAACAATGCAAATCAATTAACTGCAACGACTAACATCTAACATGAGAAATGTAGCAATAGCCACTAAAGCAATATTTGATTAATTAATATGCAGATAACAATAGTATCCTTTAAAGATTAAAGGCCAAATTCTAGGCCAATTCATGCATAGTGTGAATTGTAGCGGGCACGGCAATGCTGTGCAAAAACCAAAAATCAACAAATTACACTGTTAAATAAAAATGATTTAGAAAGGAGAGAAATAGATGTGTCCATGTCCATTCTCACACCAACAGATAGCCTAACTACTTTTGGATCATACTAACCAGAGATGATGGTTAAAGCACAATCCCAAAGTAGGCATATGTAGCAAATTAGCAATCCAAAATAAAATCGTTCAAGGGGAAAAACAAAAAAGGCTCGCGAGCATCACTTGGGAAAGAAGTCTCATATTAACTCTGACGACCTTTAGAAAAGGTGCACACTCTAGATGGAGCATTTCGTCTACATGTAAAGAGCATGATTTGCTTACTTCACTCTAGTTTTGTCAGAAGATGCATTTGTAACTAAATTGATATCATATGAACAAGTGAGAAGACCAGCACAACAAAAAGCAGAATCACATACCGATCTGGGTCTCTTTTTAAAGTCAAAAGCTTTGGCTGCGCTGTTGGATCTGGTAATTCATTTCTGAATCTGCAGAGTACACATAAAAATTACAGAACGTTCAGCAATCTGCTAAAATGTAAAATGATTTGTTACTCCCAAATGATAACATACCAAAGTCTTTTCACAAATACTCCTGAGACATAAAGGAACATTTGTAAAGAAACAACATAATAGAAGATAAGTCATTCAGCAAATGACTAAATACACCAACCATGATGTCCATTAAGTTTATCACCAACCCACTCTATGGAACGAACATCACGTGTGAAGTTTACCCTTGCCATTACCCAAATTGAAACCACACAGACAAGAAAAAATTTGAACAGAACTAGAAGAAAGTACAAACTAAAAAGGATCTCAAAGCACTGCGACAAAATTTCATGTGCTATGGGGGAGGATGGCAAAATTATATTTGCATGCTTAAAATGGATGCCTATAGTCTCATTACCAGGTAAACCAAAGCATATAGTGGTATGTAACATTCTAGAAGTATCCCAAAGAAAACATTACTTTCAACCAACCAGTATGCTTGAAAACTCCAATCTCCAGGCAGAGTGAATAACAGATAATATAAATCAGCAAAGGAATCCAACGTAGAACAATTAAAACATATGATGATCAAACAACCACTTGGCTAGTAGTAAATCCAGAATTAATGCCTTACTTTAACTTGCAAAGAAAAGTCGTTGGCTTCTTCAAACGGTTTTCTGTCCTCTCACCACTTAGCAAAGGGGCAGTTCTTCTGTCACCCATATGTGATGCGATGACTGATCCGTGGCCTTTCATACCAGAAGCTAAAATTTGAGTTTTCTGCAGAACCTTATTCTGTGATTCCTTGAGATATTGCCTATGCTTCTCTGCATGCCTTTGCTTTTCCAATTCTCGCTTCTTCCTTAACCTCCTCTCCTCCTCAGTCTCAACCCTACCTGAAGGAGCATTGGATTTCTTCGCTGGCAATGGAGGAACAGAATGCCCTGGCTGTTTAGAGCGAGCAGCCTGGTTACCATGTCCTGATTCACGCCAACCAGATTCTCGCCTTTTCTCCGCACTAGGCCTACTTTCATTCCGTTGGTTCAGAGGGGGAACTGATGAAGGTGGCGGCGGAGGGGATGGTGGCTGAGAAGGTGGGGGAGGAGGAATAGCAGAACTTGGAGGAGACGAAGGAGGGGGTGGAGGTGGGGGCTCCAAGGGCTGGTTTTGGCTATACTGTGAGTACTGAGAAGATGGATAATACATTGGAGCAGGAGGGGGAGGAGGCTGCCCAGAAGGTGGTGGTGGAGGTGGATAGGAAGAATCGGCAGGAGGAGGAGGTGGAGGTGGATACTGACTTCTCGTAGGAGGAGGTGGAGGAACGTAACCAGGGTGCTGATAATTTGAAGACTGGTGCACCTGAGAGTAATTCTGCTGAGTATAGGAAGATCCATCATTTACCCCGTAACCCCAATTCTGCGAGTACTGACTTCCCCTGGATTGAGACGGCGGCGGCGGGGGGTTCTGATTCTGCGGAGGCGGTGGCGGAGGAACAAAACTCGACTGAGACGGTGGAGGGAATGGCCTATACGAAGCCATGAACACTCAACAGCAAAATACAACTCCGAATGCAAACTAAAACCCTAGAAGAAACGGAACGACCAAATAACCTCTACAATTTACAAATCCTCTTTCCACCACTTCAGATTTACCTATAGCACACACAATCAAATCAAAAGAACCCTAATGAAACAAATACCGTTAAACGATTTTGTTGATTTCAGCATTCTGAAAATCCTAAAACTGGGTAACCCAACACAAATTGAGCCAAAAAGATCTATCTATAGTAAACGAGAATTGAATTTGAAGGGCAGAAAAAACAAGAATGGATTCAAATCAAGGAAATTCAGTAGCAATTGAGACAATTTCCAATACTAACAAATTGTAAGCAAAACGAATTCAACTTGAAATTGAAGAAGAAGAACAAGAAGAACAAGAAGAAACTTGAGGTAATCTCTGAAACAACTTGAAAATTGTTGGATAAATGAGCAATAATCATAGTAGGAAACAAATACTCATTTATTTTAGCTCATCAAGTTTGGCAGTTGAGTAGCATCACCAATTTATAGTCGTCGTTTATGTTTTTGCAACTCTGGAAACTTTCCCAAAAAAATGACTCCCATCGCCTTACTTTGACCAAATATTTAGGACAAAAATAAAAAATTATTAATTATTCAGACCATAATTCGGCCGAAAAATCTTTCTTCTTCTTTTAACTATAAAATAATTGTCGTCTATCAATATTTAACAAGCTCTCTAATTTGACAGGATTGGATAGGAAAGTCCAAGTCTAGGTGATATAGGAGGGATATTTAGGGATCATAAAAGAAATTAGATAATGGGATACAGTCATCATGCTAAAAATATATAATTTGAGATATGATAATCGATCTTGTGAATGCAGTTACTTAATGAGCAGGTTGAAAGGAGTAGAGCTACGACATATGTTTAGGAAGTAAAATTAAGTGACGGACACATTAACAAAAATAGCAACAAGAAAAACGAATTATGATGACAATAATATTTTCTAGTTCCTTCGGTGTTTGCTTAAAAATAGATAGAAGCAAACACCTTAGGAACTTGCTATGTTAGAAAAATAAATTCAAATTTTTGATTTTCCTGGATCAAAATGTGGCTCAAATTAATTATATTACGGCACACAGAAATGGCCAAGAATGTTTCTCTAGTTTAATACTAATGCAATGCCTTAACTACAAAATAAAAAAAACAAGCCTTTAACTTTCCTCAAAAAGTTTAACAAAAGTACTATATAGACAGTTGTTTTCCTATTGTGATCTATAGTAGCTAATTTATTAGCAACTTTGTTAGCTTTTCTAAAGCAATGTCAGATAATGATATCGTAGTTAATAACTAATCTTCTAATTTTCTTAATATAAGAAACTACCCAAATGTCATTTACAGAATTATATACTATCAAAGAATTAGTTTCACAAATGATCATTTTGAAACTATTGTCAAAGCACTACTTAGGGTCAAATAACAATGATCCTGCCTCATTTATACCTCGACCCATTAGGATGAAATATGCCATGACGAGATGTCTTGTACCAGTCCTGATCACTCCTATTCTACCATAATTTTCATTGATGCAAGATTCATCACTATTAAACTTCACACAGAGTAGAAGAGATTTGATCCTATTGGAGAGGTTACTTAGTTACACAACGTAGATATTGTGCAGATTACTTAGTTACATTTTTTTCAGTTAGTTAGATAATTAATTACACTTTACAATTAGTCAGTTAATTAGGATGTGATTGTATAGGTGAGGGTATATAGTAAGGAAGTAAACTGAAGTATAAATACTTCTACTGTACACTGTACATACATTCCTTTTCTTCTTCTTTTCAACAGAGAAGATATAGAAATACAAATTCTCTGTCTTCAATTCTCTCTTCTCTGCTTCTTCATTAGATCCAAGTAACCATAATTGAAGAAGTTTCTAGGATTGTTGTTTCATATAGTCTATATATACATCCTTCCATTTGTTCCAAACAGTGAACTTCTTAAATTGTACATAAATTAAATGAGTGATGTTGGAAGTGAAGAGAGCTTTTGATGTTGCAATAGATGAAGTTTCCTTATATCTATCTCCTCCCGCAAATTTTTTGCATTTACTTCTGTCGCCTCTATCTTCTGTGAATTCTTTGTATCCACCTTCACCCTCAACCTTCTCCTACAAATTTTTTAGATCCACCTCCGCCTCCTGCGGATTCTTTATTCCATCTTTGCCACCTTCATTGTATCCATCTTTGCCCCTTTCATCTTTATCTCTTTCCCGACTTTTTCAATCACCATACCCTATTCTGATGAGAAATTAATATTTATCTCCGCCTCCTATAATTCATTATATCCATCTCTGTACCCTCTTCGCCTAGCTTTTCTGCCACTATTTCATGTGTCATCTTCTTCACCAATCCCCTCTCTAAAGCAATGCTATAAAAGAAACCCTTGTGCAAAAAATGGGCAAAATTCACAGATAGGCGTGAATTTGTGTGTGACAATCAGTTTGTTTACTAGAAACAGACAAGTCATCTTTTCCTCCACTGTTCATGAAAAAATCTAATGTATTTTTTTTCATCCGCTAAAACAATTGTCATGAGTCAACTTATAAAAATAATTGAATTTTACTTAGGTACAAATAACAACAATAATATATCGAATGAAAATTTTATAAGTGAGATCTGAAAAAAATGTACAAACAAAAAATAAAAATAAAAGATAAAAATATAAATTATACGCTCTTATTTGTAACAATAACACATAAAATGTGAATAATTTTTAATTTATTTTTTTTAAAAAACTTTTGTGTAACAAATTTTACGTTACAGGAAGTGTTTTAACAAGTGTTTTTTTATTTGCATGAATATTTGTATTTTTATTTATAGTAAATAACACATAAAGCATGAAATTTTTTAATTTATTCCTTTTTTCGTTAAATTCTTGTGCAACAAACTTTTACGTTACACAAAGTGTTTTAACACGTGTCTCTTTATTTGCATGATTATTTGAATTTTTATAATAATAATAATAATACATAAGATGTGAATAATCTTTTATTTATCTTTTTTTAACCTTTTGTGTAACCAACTTTTTCATGTTACAAAAAATATTCTAACAAGTGTCTCGTGAATCTTCACGTGAAATGTGAATATTTGGATTTTTATACTTTTGTGTACTATCTTTTACGTTACAAAAGTATACATGTTAACAAGTATCTCTTTATTTGCATAAAAATTTTGTATTTTTATTTGTAATAATAACACATAAAATATTAATAATTTTTAATTTGTCTTCTTCGTTTTTTAACTTTTGCATAACAAATGTTTACGTTACAAATCTCAAAACGTGAACCGTTGAGTCATCTTCTTTAAAATGTGAACAATTTTAAATTACTTTTTTATTTTAGAAAAAAAAACTTTTTCTATAGTCAATTTTTTCGTTACAAAAAAATAGTTTAATAAGTGTCACTGTTCCCTTACTTATATTTTTTTAAAACAATAGCATATAAATATGAATAATTTTTAAGTTATCTTTTTCCTTAAAAAGAAATAGTGCAACCAACTTTTACATTACAAAAATAATAATAATTCTTTTTTGTATTTTTATAAATCACACATAAAATATGAATAAACTTTAATTATTTGTCTTTTTTTTTTAAATTTTGTGCAACTTACTTTTATGTCACAAAAATATTTTAACAAGTGTCTCTTTATTTACATGAATATTTGTCTTTATAATAATAATTATTACTAACACATAAAATATGAATAGCCTTCTTCTTCGTCTTCTTTTTTTTTTCTTTTTTTTTGAGACAAACTTTTCCTTTACAAAAAAATGTTTTTACAAGTGTTTAGTTACGGGTTTAATTGTATGAAGGTGTATGCTTTTGTTTGTAAATGATACACTTAAAATGTGAACTTTGATCAATTGTTCTCTTTTTTCTACTGCTAAAATAACTTGCGTAAAATGAGAAGAATTGATAATCACAACTACATTACTGTAATTTTTTTATATAATAATAATTGAATTTACTCAGAAGGGATCTTTAGACCACAGTCTCAAAACTTTATAAATTATATAAGAAATAAAATTATTTACTAAATAACTATTCAAAAAAAAATAACCGATCAAAATTTATATCGAATATATAAAAGAAGAAAACCATGTAACACCGGCTAGTGCGAGGCCCAAAAATTAAGCCCACATATAGTTTATTGGGCCAAACTCTTTGTGAAAGACCAGTCAAAAAAATATCTGGGCCTTTTAATTTTCAAATGTTAAACACGTGGCCCAAAGTAAATATATATTAGCTAAGTAGCTAAAATAATTATACTTTATATTAATTATAGTTTGCAACAAACATCTAGCTATAATTATAATTTGAGTTTTTTTATATAATTCATGCGATTTTTACATAAGTTGTGCGCAATTATACAAATTTGTGCGTGAATCAAATTGTATAGCAAAATATACAAACATTGTGGATTAGATAGCTAATTATACAAACGTTATGCATGAATTGTATATCGAAATATTCAAATGCTATATAAAAATTGTGAATTTATACAAACGTATACAAATATTGTGCGAATTATAAAACTCTGCTATAACTATAGTTGCGAAATGTAATTATCCAAACTATAGTTATAGAGTATAATTACGATATTTTTGAATGGTTATACGCGAAAATTCCTCAAAAAGAAATAATCATTATTAAGAAATTTTGTTGTAAAAGTTTCACTTGTAAAGTTTTAAACTCTAGGACAATAAATATTTTACAATTACAAGGATGAAATACATGCCTACCAGTGAATTTTATC
>JAOTQJ010000072.1:29089817-29100804 GCA_025642045.1 Solanum sejunctum | reverse complement strand
ATGCGATTTTTACATGAGTTGTGTGCAATTATACAAATTTGTGCGGGAATCAAATTGTATAGCGAAATATACAAACACTGTGGATTATATAGCAAATTATACAAATGTTGTGCATGAATTATATATCGAAATATTCAAACGCTATATAAAAACTGTGAATTATACAAACGTATACAAATATTGTGCGAATTATAGAAATACTGCTATAACTATAGTTGCGAAATGTAATTATCCAAACTATAGTTATGGAGTATAATTACGATGTTTTTGAATAGTTATATGCGAAAATTTCTCACAGAGAAATAATCATTATTAAGAAATTTTGTTATAAAATTTTCACTCGTAAAGTTTTAAACTCTAGGACAATAAATATTTTACAATTACAAGGATGAAATACATGCCTACCAGTGAATTTTATCACGCATCCACATCATATTACAGTGCAACTTAATAAACTCTGCTAATACAAATATTTCCTTTTTATTATTACGTTTAAGAAGGAACTAAGGAATTATGCATTCATTTTGAATCTCTTAAATAATTACTTTGGGCTCTCAGTTGGTCCAGCTTCTCTTGCATACTGCATACAGTAATAAATTGCATTATATTTAATTAATTAGGAAAGTTAATTAAGAAAATATTATGTATAATATATCCCACCTGAAAATAAACTTCTAATTTCTTCTTGAGTACAGCATATTCTCTCTTCAATTGTTGGAAAGTTCTCTTGCATCTGCTTTAGTCCATGTAGAAAATATTGAAAAAGAAATAAATAATAATCACGCAAGAATAATACCATAAAAGCAAAATATTACCATGAGGCGTAGTGGGACGGTTGAGATTTCTCTGCCGAAATTTCGCTATTGAGTCTTGAATATAAAAAAAAAAACTTATTGAATATGAACATACAATGCATCCCTTGATTCTTTGCGCAACAAAAAATCTACTTTTAAATTGTTCCTTAATAGTTTCAAAACTTTTGAATAATTAATAATTTGATGAAAAGCTTAACAGTAATAATTAGGAGATCGAATAAACATGTTGTCTCATTAGAGTTACTGTAATTAAACATGATTAGTACTATAGAATTTTTTGATGCATAAATGATTTATTATTCTTTGTCTCGACAAGTAAAGAAGCATATAAAAGTAAAATTCTAGATAAGACTGAAGGCTTGTAAAAGCATCTTGAAAGGCATCAATTTATGACAAGTTAGTTCTAGAGGATTATTTTTTTAGTATAAATTGTGATACTATATATGAGAAAGAATATGCAATGGAGAGATTAGGTAGATCGATTTTTGACCTTTGAATTTTTACTTTAGGTAAACGAGAATAAAAAATTTAAGAATCTTTATTTTGAAAGTTGTTACAGTTTATCCACATGTCAAGTTTGAGAATGCTTCAACTTTTCTATCCCTACCTACTTTTCTCCCTCGTATAATAACTAAGCGAGCTAATTAATCATTTTTTAACCTTATAATAAAAAAAAATCATTGTTATGAAGTTTGAAATTTTGTACAGTTGAAACTTTGTAATTAATAACGTCCTGGTGTAATACTGATAATAAATGAAAATAACTTATTTGAATATAATCCGTTATCATAAAAAATACTAAATTATGTTGATAATATAAAAATTCTTTATAACAACGATTACCCGTCTATATTTCCTGCTCTGCAATATTCCATGAACTGTGTACATTCAGTTTTAACCTTCTTGGCTCCAATGCTGCACAAGTTATCAGGAAATTAAAAGTAGTTATAAGTTTGGTTAATAAATTAATTATCATTTTCATTGATTATATATCCTGTTTATCATATAACCAATCTTGTTAATTTCTAACCTTGAACTACTGCCCATGAACTGGTGCATATAGTTGTCAAGCTTTGCAAAATCAAGAGGATGTTCTTCCCTATAAAGGAGACAACAAACAAATAATTAATTACTACTACATATCATTATCATTAATCAATGTATTATATATGTCTGATCTCTTGAAAAATTATATTAAATGACATGCATGATGAGATTAAATTATAAAAAGGAAAAAAAAAAACTCACAGTGAGTGGTCAATGTTATGGATTAAACGAGCAGAATCATTATAAAATAAAGTAACAACTTCCTCTACAAAATTAGGAGAAGCGTCATCTTGTAGCTCTTCCAACTCAATAAATTGCTCATCAACATATCCCTGCACATTCCGATTACAAATTAGTAATAAATTAAAAACGAAGGATATTTTTGAACTATTTGATTAGTTGAAGGACATTTCTTACGAGAAAATGTAATGAAAGATAAAATGAACCTATTTTTAATAGTTCAATAATATTTTTAGCCCTTACGTTTACATATATCTTAATAGAAGTACATAAGAGGGAACCTGATCAAAAAGAGACTGCCTAAGGCTGGCAACTTGTTGACGCAAGTGATTATTTCTTTCCATAATTAAGAGTAATGATGAATTATAGACACACAAATAGAGAGTTATTGAAAGGTTATATAGACTAATATTTAGAAAGTGTATGTTGAATATGGAGAAGGGAATGGGAACTGTGGTTTGTATAGAGGCAGAAAAGGGACCATAGGGCGAATCTGGCTTAAAAATTAGAAAGAAGTATTAAAAATATCTTTGAATTTGACGTAAGTTATTAGTTTCATTTCTAAATTATTGACAATCTTAAAAACATCTATCTACTTGACTTACTAAACTAAAAAACTACCACAAATGTTAAAAATATTCCTTAATTTGGTAAGAATTTAGGGGTGTACTTCACTCATGTTTAACGATCAAAAGCGCATTTAAATTCAATTAGACAAGTAAAAGGATGTTTTTAATACTGTCAATAGTTCGAGGACAAAATTAATAATTTAAACCAATTTTAGAAGTGTTTCTGGTACTTCTCTCTAAAACTTATGGGTCAAAATTCATCTTAATTCAATTTTTTTCCAAAGTTATTAAATATTTATCATTTTTCATGATTTTGGTCCATATATAGTTGAGATTTGAGAATGATGGTATATCTGTTGATATTTAAAAAGTTACTCAATTTAAAATTTGGGTGTGAAAGATATTTGTATAGAAATCGAGAGCAAAGTATATATTAAATCTTTTTAATTTTTTTCTTTTATGCGATTTCTGATATTCATATTAAAGTTAAATTAAATTTGAATTCGTGCATTGCAATACTTGATAGGATTTTTTTCATTCCCGCTTGAACTCAAGAGCGTAGGGTAGAAAGATACTTGTTGTATGAGTTACATTGATCTAACTCATGACTTAAGAGTTCAATAGGGAAGTGGACTAGGGAATATTGTAAAACAGCATCATTCCTTAAAGTGGCTAAATAAGGACAATGACTTTATAAACGAAAGACCAAATTGGAGTAGTTGAGAATGAAGTATTGGAGAAGAGATCATATCATTATACCTTTATTCCCTAAATTCTTTTCTCTGGATTATATCATCACACATCACATTTGTAGGAATGCCCTTTACTTTCAAAAGTGATTTTCTTTTACGAGTGGTGTATAGATTAACTTGTGACTTTTCTTTCTGAACAAATCAAATTCACAAACATGCTTTTGCCTAAAGTCGCTAAAAATTGAACCTAAAGACCTCATAGTACTTCTTAAATCATTTCATTTGGCATGATCTTAGACTCAAATACAAATTAATTAGATCACAAAATAGTTACCAGACCGTAGCTAATTGATAGGCAAAGAATAAAAAAAAAGAATTAAAATATGTTATCGATTTTACTTTTTTCCAAAAAAGGAAAAAAAAGGAATACTCGTACATACTCATAACCTTTTGATTCCCTTATGATACAATGTTGATAAGAAATGTAGCCCTTGTCCAAATTAAAATACTATAGTAGTACATTATTGATACCTTTTCCTTTTCCTTTTTTAGTAACTACGTCACGTGATCTTATTGCTTTTTATTATCCCCATTTTTTTTTTTCTGTTCTGGAGAATTAAACTTCTTACGGAAGTTTTCTTTATAATATGTCTATCTCTGGAGAATCATCCCCTATACAAGTTTATCAGTTTTATACGATGTGCTCCCAAGAGAACATATATTATATTTATTATATATAAGCTGGATATTTTGTTTTAGCATAAATGGAATCATACAAAAAGTTTACTTTTTAATTAGGATGACTTTATTATATATATATTTTTTTTCAAAGTATTCTATTCCTCATCCTATCCAACGAATTCTTTTTTAGTTGGTAGGCTTGAGGGTCGCACTTAAGCCCACGTAAATACTAAGGGGTGTTAAATAAAAATATATATATTGATGTTAAAGATAAAAATATATGATTTGAAGCAATTTTAACTCTTTGATCCCTACACTAAATATTTAACTTGTGTCAAAAAGTGTTAATACTTATATAAATTAAATTTTGACCTATATATACAATTAATTTTTCGACGATATCAAGTGTGACACTCCTCAGGTGGCTCCTGATGATAACATGATCATGACAAATATGTCACTGCTAAAGGACTTGTATGTTATATGCAAGTTTTTTTAAAACATGGTTAAAAAAGAAACGCCGGGGATCGAGCCGGGCCGGCCGCGTGACAGGTAGGAGTACTCACCACTACACTACGACAATCTTGATGAAAGTAGACTTATATATAACCCAAAACTGAAGTGGGTTTTTAAAAATTGCTACTGCTTCGTTAATTTTGTACGTTATCTACATTATCATGGATTTGTTCCATATTTGACACACCTTTTTTTTTTTAAATAAAAAGAAGATAAAATTCATATTATCTTTCACAAAAGGTACAGTACAGGGAGTGAGGACCAGTGGCCCATGGTAATCCAATGGGTCAGAATTACACAAGAAGTGTGTTAAGCTGCAAATACAAAACTAAAAATTGTTTAATATATTCCTAGAATTGAAATTAGTGGTTGTTGCTCCTCTATGACTAACTAATATTCTAAGTGATGGGCTATGAATGTATACTAATTTTATGTATCTTCCTTGACTCAGCGATAGCTAGGATAAGTTGGACTGTACATGCAACTTTGAGCGTATGCTACTAGGTTCTCCGGTTGAGGTAGACGAGTGGCTAAGCCTGTTGAGCAAAAAGAAATGAACATCAATGCTATGTTTGATATATACATGTGGAAGAAAAAAGTGTGAAGTTCCCCGGCCCAGTGGCTAGTGATGAGATTGTACCAAGTTCATATGCTTTGGCTGCAACTTTGGCAGCAATGTGAGCTGAAATCTTCCTTATGTTGGCAAATGGAGGGTATATTAGTCCCTTCTCAAAGTCCTCTTGACTAACTTGTGCTGCCAAAGCTTCCGCTGTGTTCAGATGAAAATGTAAGACTTTACGAGGATCAAAGGCACCTTCTTAAGAAATGTAAGAATTTCCATTCCCCATCTCGGAAACAGCAGATTTAAGCTTTTTACTGTTCTTTATTCCACCATCATAGTTATTTTAAGATAGTGAGAGCAATTAATAGCATATCTTAAATAGTAGAAACTTACAGGCTGCCAGGAGCATGTCATCATGAACACGAATTGCACCAGATATTATCAGTCCCAGACCCAACCCAGGGAAGATGTATGCATTATTTCCCTAAACAATAGATGAGAGTAAGTGAGTACCTAATGTTAAATATGAAAGTTAAATGTATTTAGAGAAAATGTAAAGCCATATGTTTGAACTTTTCAGACCTGACCAGACATGAAGATTTTCCCCTGGTACTCAACCGGACCAAATGGACTCCCGCTAGCAAAGACGGCCCGTCCCTGTATGGAATACGGGAAAATTATAGAACTGCAAGAAAATAGAACATTTGCGAACATTCACAGATGTATGCCTACTTCACACGTAAAAGAAGAACTGTTCAATACTTACTTCACTCCATGTATAAGCCTCTTCAGCAGTACATTCAGACTGTGATGTTGGATTGGAGAGAGCAAAAATAACTGGTTTCTGCATTACAAACCATTTACAACAATAAATACTCTTGCTTAAGTCTTTTACATGAAACTGGGTGGACTACAGAATGCAGCTTTTCCCCGAAGAAGGATTCAAGGAACGAGGAATACTACCTTATTGAAGATTGCCATAGCTTGTACCACTTCTTTAGTAAATGTGTTACCAGTGCCAGAAGATCCAATCAAGAAGGTCGGCTTAATTAACTGGCACACAATAATTTGAGTGAGGATGGCACTGGGAAAGGGGGGGGAGAGACAGAGTGAAACTGGTAGGAGGTGATATATTTGTACCTTCACAGAATTCAGTAGTTCTTTTACTGGTTCGTGGTCATGAGCCCAGGGCCTCTTAAAATGCTGAAGTGACTCCATACGAGACCTAACTATCAACCCCTAGAGGAAGAAAGATGTATGGATGCTTAGTATAACAATGAATTGCTGGAAGACTGATAGGAAAAAAAGATATCTAACACAGACAATTTCAAATACCTTAGAATCTACCATCCAAATTTTCTTGCGCGTCTCTTCTAGAGGGGCTCCAGTCTACACAAGGAAGACTAATGCATAAATCACTTGGCATATTTCGTTGTTATAAAGGTGGTTGAAACTTTTGACACAAGAGCACTAATCTAAAGTCAAAACAAAGAGAAATTGTTTCCTTCCAAGGACAAACCTGCTTTGACATTTCAAGAGCTATGAGTTCTGCTATCCCAGTACCAGCCTGCATTGTCAATAAGTGATTTAAGGGCATAACAGAAATATACGGAGATAGAGAGTGGAAGGGATAACAAATATATGATCAAATCCAGCTCTTAAACTGCTAGGCCTTAAAGGAGGAAGACGGTGAGAAATTCCAGGTATAAATTTGGAGCTCTCAACATTGAACAGAATACACCTCTGGTCTTAAACGTTATGAAGATCAAACTATATTTTGCTAAATGAGCAAAGTTGTTAGCTAATATAAGGGCAAAAGCAAAAGCTGCATGCCAAAACACCATGTACCTCTCCGGCTCCCAGGAATAAAAATGTATGCTGTGCTAAGTTTCCCCCAACCAAGTTTAGTGCTCCCATGATCCCTGCAAGGACTACAGAGGCAGTCCCCTGGAAGAAAGAACAGAACAGGGAGATGTTAGTGACAGAATGTGTGTATCAGTCATGCAAACACCACTTCTATTTCCCCATTTACAAGAATTGAGTCCTTATATTACCTGAATGTCGTCATTGAAAACAAGGTGGCTAGTTCCATACTTCGCAAGAAGATCAAATGCGTTGTGATTTGCAAAGTCTTCAAACTATTGATGGATGTCATGAAGTTAGAACAAGGACTAAAGTTCAATTTACATATTGAAAACTCTGTCAGTATGCACTAGACAACCAACCTGAATGAGCACTTTCTCCCCGTATGTCTGCTTGACAGCAGACATAAATTCATCCAAGATTTCAGCATATTCCTGAATGTGGATGAAGCATCAAGTGAAAAAAGTTAAAACCATATACAATCATCCATGAAACGTATAAGACCTAGCATTTTAGGAAATAAAAATTGTGAACCTGTCCTCTAGCTCTTCTTTGCCTGAGACCAATGTAAAATTCATCTTTTAACAATTGCTCATTGTTTGTACCCACATCAATGGTTATTGGCAAGCACTGAAAAGGAAAAAAGGATAATCAATCCACCAATTTTCTCAATACGTTAGGTAGAGGAAAAAGCAAGCAGATAGGGCTCGGCCTGACTGATAATGCTAACTTATGCTTTTCAAGTGCGAAGTAGCTGGAAAACTGTAAA
Source organism: Solanum sejunctum (assembly GCA_025642045.1). Taxonomy (NCBI): domain Eukaryota; kingdom Viridiplantae; phylum Streptophyta; class Magnoliopsida; order Solanales; family Solanaceae; genus Solanum; species Solanum sejunctum. The sequence goes on along the minus strand of JAOTQJ010000072.1, from coordinate 29,093,050 downwards.
GTAACATGTGATATTTGCAGGTTTCTATGCGACACGATGTGCAGAAAACAGTCAGAAGCCACAGAGTCTCAGACTATATGTTTATAACATTTTGGTGGATGTAAGAATTGAGTGAGTTTACCAATCTTCAATGAAAATATGAGATACAATACTATTTGTGAAAGAAAGGCATCATGTTCATTTCTAAAAACTATCACATTTCCCCCACAGAAACAAACTTACAGATGACGGCCGAATGCCTCCAAGAGCAGTGTATAAAGAGAGTTTCCCTACTGGTATCCCCATTCCCTGTCAAGATGAATTGATTGTCATTAATATGTCTTTAGAAACCTAAGAGAAATATGTGGCCAGATATGTCATATGCATGTCTTAAAACATATATTGTTGCATAGAAAAACTGGGAACACCAGTTAAACAGAAGGATAATTAGTTTTCTGTTATTCCTCAGAACTCACCTAAGATGATTCCAAAAAATTAGTGTGAAGTCTGGATACAACATACCTGACAACCTAGGTCCCCGAGACCCAATATTCGTTCTCCATCAGTTACAACAAGAACTTGAATTTTCTTCTCAGGCCAATTCTTTAATACCTCAAGAATTTTGCCTCTGCAAAAGGGTATCACATTTTAGATCTAAATGTAATAAGAACACCCTTGGGTCACTACTTTGAAATTTATTTGTTGAATTCCAAACACATACTTTTCTTTCAAACTGATAAAAAGACCTTGAGGTCGTTTGAAGATGCTACCATACTTCTGGCATGCTTCGCCTACTGTTGGCGTATAAACTACTGGGAGAAGCTCCTCTACGTTTTCCATAAGAAGCTTGTAGAATAGCCTCTCATTTGTCTCCTGCACAAAGATGCATCCAACAAGAATTTGTATTTCAGGAGGCCAAAAAATTGGGCATAAAGATGTAGAATGACTTGATCCAAGCAAGATCTATTTAATTGGACTGTAATCATTCCCCAATTATTATTAAGTCATTGTTTCTTTTACTACTTAGTATAACTTAACAGAGAGAAGCAACTAATCACGAGCATTACATAGATAATAATGTGCTACTACCTGAAGATCCATCATGGCCATGTATCTTTGCAGTGGTACATTATACTGACGCAGATTGTTCATCAACTTCTTAACCTGAGAGAAGAAGTGACACAATGATGCAATTAAACAGAGAATTTTCATTCGGTCGGGAAGAGGAAGACTGGGAGAGACATAATTAAGGATATGCAAAACGCAACATGGACAACCTGAAGCTCCTGATCGACAACCACAGGAGGAAGAAGACCTCGTAAATAGTGGGAATCCCTCTCTTTCTCACTGAAAGCTAGTCCTTTGTTGTATTGTGGATCACGCAACAATGAGTATCCGCTGCTCACCAAAGAACAGAATCATAAGAACACTTCTCAGGATCACCAATGATGTTCATCTTCTTTAACATAAAAAAATCAAGGAGATGAACAAGTATCCCAGATTATTACAACATTCTCAGATGAGCTTAAATGGACGTATACAATTTGAAACACGCCCCCGCCCTAAAAAGCCCATAGAAATCACCCCAAATTTGTGGTGTCTGTGATGGTGGTGCAAAATCCAGAGGCACTACACTTGGAGGATACTGTGTACTATGCAAACTAACATATATATAGAAACAGCTGACAGAGACATGTCTAATTTATTGAACTCTTCTTGTCTGGTATATAAAAACTACTTACGAAGACGCCAGGAAAAAAAAACTACTTACAAAGACACCAGGAAAAAACTAATCAATACATGGCATTATAAAAATGAACATAATAAGAACCTGCCAGGACAAAAAAATCATTCTTTGACAGATTCTAATTATTAAAAGAAGAAAAGCAACACAAACTAAAAAACACAAATTTTCAGAAACCTGGGCTGGTCATATATTTTGGAAAACATTTCCTCGAGGAAATTAAACTACTATTGACTGTGTCCTCCCCGCCACTCGATAAGATGATTTGGAGTTCCAACAGAGAGCATAGAAAATATCGAAACATAATGGAAAAATTGAATCTTTTTAACCTAGCAACAGAGAAGGTCCAAGGAGTAATGGTTTGATCTTCACTGGCACTATCCTCCCCGTACACATCGCCGACTCCACCAGTGACCGTCGATTTATTATCTTTCTCTATAACTGTAGCATTTTCCCTCACCTCCTTCAAAGTATTCTCCATTAAAACACTCACATTCCGGTCTGCAGGTCTGCCATTTGAGCTCACCACCAAAGGAAATGACACCCTTTTCTGGGACTGAGTCAAACATCTTGAAACCCCAGATAAGGAGTTGTTCTGCAAAAACAAATATCTGGTCACACAAAAACATTTGCAAGACTAATCTGGAAACTGGAAAATTCATTTTTTTTAAGAAAAAAAAACACAGAAATGGGGTTTACCGGAAAAGTGGTTCCGTTCAATGAGAACATTTTTTGTGAGAGAAGAAGAAGAAGAGGAAATTCAGAGTTTTTTTTATTAATTGTGAGTAGAGGAGAAAGAGAGAAAAAGAGCGTTAAATAGTTGCTCTTCCTCTGTCCTACTTGAAAAGTCTGGGGTTTCTTCTACGAAATGCGGCAACAAGACTATGTAAATTTCACAAGAGAAAAATGACAAAAATTATTCCCACGTTTCAGTAGCTTCAAACTCACTGAACCTTTTTTAGCCCCCTGTTTTAATATAAAAAAGAATTTTTTTAATTTTTAATTTTTTACTTGATGTTTTAAAAATTATAAAAGTAAAAAATATTTTAATTTATTTTACATTTAATTAAAGAACATAAAATCTATTTTTTTTTATTTTTTTAAATTTTTGAGTCAGAATAGAGTCAAAATTAAAAAAGTAAATTAAATTTTTTTTAAAAAATTTTTTTAGCAATATTAATTCTAAAGTTCACCAAAAGCAAATATTATATTATGTGTTTTGTCAAATTTTTAACAAATTTTATATGTAATATTTACTGGGAATCATGACTAAGAAAAACAGGAACTCGTATTTTGAGGTATAATTTATATTCTTTTTGGTCTACTTGTAAAGTATTATGCAACTACCTGAGGTGCTCTCTGCTAAGAAAATTAATTATGTCTCATATTATTTCAATTTTTTAGATTTTAGATTTAAAATATTTAAATTATTTAAATTTAAGATAAATATTTAAATTTTTTTATATTTAAAAAATTATATTATATATTTATAATTTTATAAAGAAAATAG
>JAOTQJ010000072.1:29075990-29089717 GCA_025642045.1 Solanum sejunctum | reverse complement strand
TTAATAAATTTAATTAAAATGAGACACGAGTGAAATATTAATAAAGTTTATTGTATAAATCAATGGGAGTATAAACCCCTTGAAAAAAAAAGTTTAAAAAGGAAACATGGGAGGCTAAAGATGCTGACAAGGATTGATATCAGCGTCCCCTCGAATTTTGTTAGTAGTAAGTTTCGACATTCAGATTTATTTTACTTAAATATTTAAATATGTTATCAGATATTTTTATTAGAAATATAACTGCTTAAAAGAATTTTTGAAATAAAAATTTATGTTAATCTTCAAGTGCTCATTTATATATATAAATTAATTATTGAAATATATATTACATTATTTAATTATATATGTTAGTCTCAATACGTAAATCTTTTAAATATATTTCAATAAATGTTAGAAGTATATAATTAAAGAACAAAAAACCAATTTTTGTGGTTAACTATCAATTAATAGCCAGTTAAAAGTGTTTAATAAGAATATTTATGGTGTATTTATGTATTCAATTAGAAAAGCATATAAATAAATTAAAACGAGTAAATTTTAAGGGAGAAAGGTGAAGTGCAGTGTATCTAAAGTGTATGTATTATGGAAAGAAGCAGATTCCTGTGGGTAAGATGCATGGAACCTGACTTTTATTTTTGGATCTAATATTTTCACTTTTTGGTAAAATGTTTTGTAATATAGTCGACTTAATAATTTGATATTTATGAATTTCTACAAATTTAAAATTATAAATTTATAATTAGAGCCTAAACATTTGAACCCTCATCAAGGAGGTCAACAAAGTTTTAAATGGTTGAGCTGAAAATTTTTCAATATAAATATTGAATCTACACAAAGATTAATGGCCTAGTGTGTTTGAATTGTAATTTTCTTCTATATTCGGGAGAATGTTTGAAGTAGGTATTAATTTTCTTAAAAAAAGATTTTTTAATTCACTTTTATAATTTATCGACAATAATGATGGAGCAGGTTCAATGGACAAGGGAGACGGAATAGGCAAGGTGGCCAGCAGAAAGAATTGTGCATTTCTGTTTGGGTGTGAATTAATAATTATAACTTCAAAATACCAACTTTGTGGATGCTAATTCTTCCTGTGAACATTATGTACTACACACTCCATGAAGTAGAGAAAAAATAATCATAATTGCATATAAGCATTAATAATTTACAATTACATTTTCCCCTGTGGAAACAAAATTATTGCTTACATTTTGTGCTATTCTGAGGAGACTACACTTGAGTTTCATAAGAATGAATATAGAAAAAGTTACTCCTAAATACAAACACATACTAAAGGTCCTAGACCTAGAGGTGTATAACCCTTTTTATGTCTCTTCCCATATTATGTATATATAACAATTGCCACAATTTTTTTTTGCAAAAAAGAAGTGGCTTCAGGCAATATGTACAAGCTTTAGTAACTGTCTATCTAGTTTGGAAGTTCAATGTCTTAATAGCATAAGAGTACATAAAAGCGAAAAAGACTGCAAAACCAACCAAAACTACAGCAACTAGTGGCATGAGGTCCGGATTGTATCCGAAATAATCTTTAATGTAGTCCTTAATCATAGGATTTGGAGACATTCCTGTCTCAGTGATTCTATCCTCCACATCACCATACTGTGATACAATGCAACCATAAACAGTCCATGCAACTGGACAGATCCAGTAATACCATACCCACCACTTGGGAATTCTCTGAGATTTTGATGAAAAATATTAGTATCCTCGTTATGATAAGATTATTAATATGGTTGAATGCCTGTAAAGAAATTTGACTTACCGGTCTAGGAATAAAGAAACCAGAGAAAAGATTGAAGAGAGAATAGAATGCTGCAGCAAAGATCGCAGCTACTTGGTGGTTTGGTGTGATGGAAACAGTCATCATTCCATAGTATGTCCAGTATAGGAAGGAGAAGAAGGTTACAAAAAAGAACCAGAAGAATTTAGCCGCCGTCCACTCAAACCCAATCATAGCATACACTATAAGAGTGTAGTATGTTGTTTGGACTAGTACGTATGGTATTTCTGCAATTACCTGCAAGCCAAATGTATTACATCAATTACTGAGACTAAGAAAATGTATTAAAAATAAGATATGCATGCTTAATATGTGCTAGTTTTGGCTTTTTTCTTCCCTGGTGCTAAGTGATTTTAGATTACATAATCTACATGTTACAATTTAGTTGGATGATGCTTACCTGTGCCATAGCATATGGTAATGCTGAATACATCCCAGCAGCCCTTTCTCTATAAAAGACAGTTCTTTCAACCGCTACAATTGGCTGTACGGTTGAACAATTATTGATTCCAACAAACAGTACAGCAGCATACATTGCCCCAATGACTGTTATTAGATCACTTCTAGATTGTCTGTAACACAGAAAAAACAAACTCATGGAGTTAGTAATCAACATTTTAAATTGTTTGGTTTAAAGAATCATGTGAAATCTATGGATTAATTATAAATTAAAGATAGACCTTTTACTGCCAATGTTCCAGAAAATTGTCCCTATCATTAATGCTGCAGCCAGACTAAAGAAAAATCTGACAAGGTTGTAGTCTGGACTTCTCCAGTAAGTCCACCATTGTTTCCATAAGCAGGACTTGAACTGGCCCCATGTGGGCTGAGAAAATTGTGTGGTAAAGTGGAGGTCTTTGGCTCCAGGAGGAGGTGTGCTCAACTCTTTGACCAGAGCTTTATTTCGTCTGCATGAAGCGACATACATCATTAGAGTGTTTTATGTTGGATGTGCCAAAGACAGTTTGCAGTTCATTCATTTCGACTTACTCATACAAAGCAGATGATCTGTAGTATTCAGCAAAATCCATTCCTAATCGAGTTTCTGTGGAAATTGAACTCGCCTCTAGCATCCAGGTAGCTGGATTATACTTCTCTTTAATTTTTTGAACTCCTGGAATTGCCTACATTAGATAGTTGAATTAGTACACACTCCTTTTAACAGTCATAAGCAAAAAAATGAGGTGATTCTTTCGTAAATTGAATATATAGTTCATTAATCAGTAAGTACCTCGAAATACTCAATAATTTTCTGAGAATGGCGACCTAATGGGCCTGCATAGATTACTTGCCCTCCTCTTTTCAGAAGAAGCAGCTGATGTGAAGAAGAAAATGCATATTAGCTAAAGGGGGTTACAAAGCTAAGAGACATTTTCCTTCAGACTGAATGTGTGGAAGCTAACAAGATCTCATGTTTTACCTCATCAAATGCTTCAAATATATCGATACTCGGTTGATGTATTGTGCAGACAACAGTTCTCCCTGTGTCTACGGTGTTTCTCACAGTTCTCATAACAATAGCTGCTGCTCTTGCATCAAGACCAGAAGTCGGTTCATCCATGAATATAATTGAAGGATTTGCAACAAGCTCTACAGCAATGGTCAATCTTTTTCTTTGTTCTGTTGACAAACCAGTAACTCCCGGTAGCCCTACAATAGCATCCTTGAGATTATCTAGCTCAACCAGATCCATTACTTCATCCACAAAAACCTGGAAAAAGGTTTTCAAAGAAAAACTCAGTATTTTTCCTATAAAACTATTACCATATAACATAAGGAGGAGTTACTCCATACCATCTTATCTTCAATCCTGACTTCTTTAGGGAGCCGTAGGAAAGCCGAGAATAACAAAGATTCACGGATAGTTAATTGAGGTGAGTGTATATCAGTTTGCTCACAATATCCTGAAATTCTGGCAAATGTTTCTTGATTCTTTGGAAATCCGGATATTCTTACATCACCTTCAATGTAACCTCCAGTCTTCCGTCCAGCTAGAACATCCATGAGTGTAGTCTTTCCTGCTCCACTGACTCCCATCAATGCTGTCAATACGCCCGGCCTAAATGCACCAGTGACTTCACGAAGCAATTGAAGTCTGTCCTCCGTTACTCCTTGGTCCCTCATTTCCTGAAAAAATCATTAAGCAAGTTCTAGTTCAATAATAGAATGCTCCCTGATAAGGAGATTGAGGAACTACAACACTAATAAAGTATTATACTAACTAGGAGAAAATGAGTAGAAGTATAAAATCTTACAGGTGGCATGTCAACAAAGTAGCTCACATCCTCGAAGGACATTGCCAGAGGAGTAAATGGCAGAATCATTCCTTTCTTTGCTGCGACACCATTTGCAGCCTCAAGATTTGCATCTTCATTTCTATGGAGGCCAGTAGAGGTGGTACGACTGCTCATTCGTTGGATTTCCATTTCTCCTGCAAAAGAACAATTTTATTGTAAGGATTACTTATATGTCTTACACATAATCTGTGACTGATGAGCTAACTATCTTACTTGTTTTGTTTCCATCTGCTGCAGATAAAGCTCGAGGGAGATCATCTCTCTTCGACCTGTTGATTTTTAGTCTCGGGGGTTCCTTACTTTCTTCTTGATCAGCTTCCATATCCCTGGCCTGCTCTTTGGATAGTATAGCTTGTGGCTTGTTTAGAGCTGATCAGGTGACAAAAGATCAAGTACAGACAATGCACTGAATAGCAAATCCCATTGTACATGTTGAGGAGTAAATACTTACGGTTGAGATACATAAGAACAAATGTGAAAAGAACATTGAAGAGAATCGTGAACCCTAGAAGAGCAGCAGCACCAATCCAAAACCATCTTTTTTCAGTAAAAACGTCAAAGGTTTGCATCACTTTCACACCCACTCTAGTAACCCCATCTTTGTCCTGTGAATGGATTATATATGGTTATGAATTATGACAAATCATGTTGTTCCTTTCTGGAGTAGCATCACATTTCACTTGATAATATGGTCAAGAGAGGTAAAATCCAAGAGGTGGAAGCGAACTTACAAATTTGTTCATCCACCTTGGAGCAAACATTTCATTTACAGTGAAGGCATTGAACCCATAGGAAAGAGGTGAAACCCAAAAGCCCCATTGCCACCAGTCTGGAATTAAACCTGTTACAAGTAAGCCAGACAGTTTCAGTGATTGAAACTTATGAACAATCCCCCGAAAAGAATCAAGCATTTCTATAGCTATATTCTGAGTGTGATTTTTTTAATTGGTGTCAAATAAAAAATAAATGGTAGTAATTCTACATGTTAATGTTCTTGAACTAACCTTTAGGCAGGATAAAACCACCCAATAGGAACACAAGAAGGAGCGAGAGTGCTCCACCAGTATTTGCAATAATCATAGTCCTACAAACACCGGCGGTGACCCTAAATAATCCAGCAGCCATTTGTTGGATCAGAAAAACCAACAGTGAATGCTTGAAGAACCTGAGCAGGGAGAATAACAATAAAGTTACTCAGCCAAAGTACACAAATTTCTCAGTTCAAATTACCAAAGCATCTAATTTTGTAGAGTTGAATGCTTTGGCTACTTGGCTATTCCTTTTAAGATTAGTTGTATTTCTTCTACAATGCAAATATACAAATTGAAATGTGTGAACTGATTGTCGAGTAACCTGCTAGCTTCGGGGGCAAAACCAATCGGATAATACGTCATGACCATCCATACAATAGTCTCAAACACGGAAATTGGAACCTTTAGGAGCACAGTTGGTAAAGTGAAAGCCCAAGGTGGATGGAAAAGAAGGTCCCTTTGCTTGTAGAAAACGGGAAGCCTCTGTATGATGAGTGAGAGCTCAGAGAAACCATTGAACATATTGATGACCATTCCAAATATGAGTGCACCGACGTAGATAGAACCGTCGTTTACATTGCTGGTGTGCATTTTGGTCCTCAAGAACACGGTTGATGCAATTAATGCAATGATAACTATTTGAACAGTCTTGAAAATGTAAACAAAAGAATTTCTCTTGATCAAAAGCCATTCTCTGTCAAAGTTTGTCTTTAGAAGCTCTAGTTTAGGGACAGTGTACTTCTGGAATATTAAAGCAGCTGGGTGACTTCTTGTTTTGTCATAAGGAACTGAAAGCTCATTTTCTAAACGTAAGCCAACATGGAAGCGCTTGAATCTCTTTGCAAATTCAGTTACTGATATGTACTGATATGGCTTTTGTCTATTTGCCCAGTACTGCTCTTGATCCTTTCTTGATGTAACCTATGCGACAAATTACATGTTAGATTATGTTGCAAATACCAAATGTGATTCAACTTATGTGCAAGACAACATAATTTGCTATAGCAGGTTGTTATGTTTTATCTTTCAGGTGAACATTTCCTGTCACTGTGAGCTATATTGCTCGAGACCTTAAAAAATGTTGTCGCATAATTCAAAAAGACACATTTGATGATTACCTCTTGCAAGAAGTCAGCAGTGCCCTTCCTTTCTGGACATTTAAAACCACAAGTTTCAAAGAATTCAAGTACATGTTCACGTGGGCCCTGGTAAACAATCTGGCCTTCAGATAAGAGAATAATATCGTCAAAGAGATCGAATGTCTCAGGAGCAGGCTGGAGGAGAGACATCAAGATGGTGGCCTCTGTAAGATGTACAATCTGCTGTAAGCATTTCACTATCTGAAATGTGGTAGAGCTGTCCAGTCCAGTAGATATCTCGTCCATGAATAGTGTTTTTGTTGGCCCAACAATCATCTCCCCTGAATCAAGCCCAATATCATTAGCCCATAACTAATAACCTAGAGTTTTTTCTTTTTTTTTTTCCTTTTTTTCTCCAAGTTTATTTTATGAGATAAGCATTGATGAAAATAATTTCACTCCTATAAATTGTTGATAAATACGTTAGTGATATTAAGAATGATATCATTTCTTTAAAAAGAAAATGATAAATCAAGTAACCTTTTTTTTTTCCTTGTAAGAACATGTTAAGATTCTTTTAATTTCGTTTTTTACTAAACACGTTTTATTAGTATATTTCATTTAGATGCCACGCATATAATTATTATAGATATTTTTTTCTATATTCAACCATGAAAAATCACAAAGTCTTAATTACTCCTTTATTTTCATTTTAATTATCGTTGTAACTCTTTCTACGTCCATTAAAAAAACAATCAATATAAAGTTAGAATTTTTTTTTAAAAATATAATATTATAAGAAATTAACTATAAGGTAAAGACTCTTTTAAGCTAAATTGATGGTTGGTGTAAGACACTAGTTATTTTAGATTAGAAGATATATAGTCAAATGAAGTTAGGTGAAGTAGCCAACTTGGTGGTACCAACTAGAAATTAAAGGGCGTTTAAACAATAAATTAGTGTTAAGAGGCATGGTTGGTAGTTTAACTCTTTTCAAATTACTAAGTCAACAGAAACATCATTTGTTAAAGAGTGATATTTTTCATTAGAAAGTTGATTACTTTAATTTGTCACTGCAAATTACGTAAAATTTAAAAATCACGGATAAGGACATGTATATGTAACTGTCGTTGCATTTAATGTAATTTATCTTGTTATAGCAAGTGATTAATATTTATTTATCACATGATGTTTATTTATTTGTTATTGCAGATAATTTAACCAGGTAGTTTAGAATTTAACCCGTAGTGACACGCTTCTTTTGGCCACCAGAAATGCCACGTATCATATCATCTCCAACAATTGTGTCTCGACACACATCAAGTCCCAAAATCTGTACAATTTTTCCTTTAGTTCACCAAGAAATCCAACAGCAATTCTATTATTTAGTTCAGCAACTAATGTTGTGTTTGTTTTACCTAACAAAATTTATGCTACACAAATCTAAGAATTTCTAAACTATCAAATATCAATAAATGTTTTAGAAGTCAAAGGGATATGTGCTATGTAGACTTGAATCTAGACAAAAGAGTTGGTAAGTAGAAAAATTTGACCAAATTTTTTTTAAAAAATGATAGGAAAATTTAAAGAAAAGGTGGGGAGGAAAAAAGGAAACAGGAAAGTGGTTAGTTCAGAGACATCAACACCTAATATTTTCAGAAGTCAAATTGCAAGTTGCAAGTGAATTCCCACTTCCTATGTTTTTTTTAAATTGCATAATGAAATTAAGAAGTGGTAGGGTCTCAGTCTCACTTACCCTGAGTGTGTAATCAGTGATCAGGCTGTCTTCAAGTCCCTCCACAGCAGTTGCCTGAAATTAATCATTAAAAGGAACATCGATCACAATGTTAGTATGTCGTTGTCATGATGATAACTATGTAATAAAAAAAAGTGAATGTTAAAATGCAGTTTATTATAACATGTAAAAATGTATCATAGTCACTGAGTAGCTAATAGTAAGAGGTTTAATTACCTTCATGAAGAGGTCGATTTCAGCCTCCGGAAAGATTCCAGCATCCCTTTCTCTCCTTGCAAGCTCCGTTAAAAGTTCTACAAATAGTTTATTAAGTTAGTTAATAAAAGAATTCATTGAACGTAACGCGATTAATGAGGATTGAGGAGTGAAAATTAGAGTACCATAACGAGAGCCAACTCCTTGGCATCTAGCAGAGAAATCAAGAGTTTCTTTAACAGTCATTTCAGCAATGTGAACATCATTTTGACTAATGTATGCCGAAGTCTTTTGGGGTACAAATTCCTTTAGCCCGTGCCCGTTGTATGTGATTTCTCCTCTAACCTGTTCCATAATTTTCATACAGAATGTTAGACCGGATATGTTGTTGTTTTTCTTAACATGAGAAGTGTAACTGACCTTTAAGCTAGGGTCTAATTTTCCAGCCAAAGCCAAGAGAAGAGTGGTTTTCCCAGAAGATGGTGGACCTAATAGAAGTGTCATCCTGGAGGGCTTGATTATTCCAGAAGCATCTTTAAGAATAGTAAGTTTAGTTTTCTCTGCCAAATTAATTCCGATACAGCTCAGAGCTGATTCGGCAATGTTTCTGGCAGCGTTAGGCAACGTGGGAAGAGCTCTGTCGCCGATATAGCAATCAGCCTCTATTGTTAAATGTTCGAAACGAACTTCTACTGTGGGAAGGGTAATCCCAACTCTGCAACCACAATATTAAATAAGTAATTTAAACAGCGTAAAAAGATATACCTTATCGATACATGTAAGTTAATTTTTAGATTATTACATACGTGGACCTCATGTTTTTAAAGTAGTCTCATAAAGTCGTTGAACCATATATACACGTAGATTGGAGAGGACGTTTTCTCCATTAAATAGTTTTGACTTTTGCATGGATTTATGTGATTAACTTTTATTTTTTACAAAAATTGGTTTAGTTCTTACATGTCGTCTTTGGTTCCTAAAATTAAAAGCTGCACGACAAGGTCCACCGTTTCTACCTAACTTTTCCTTACAATTGAAACAACTGTATATAGGTGTAACATGGATTAAATTTGCAAAATTACAACACCAATAATTACATGTTTCTATCTTAATAAGCAAACTAGAACTTCTTATAACCTAATAATTACATAAGCAAAACTTAAAAAAAAAAACATTTTTGTTAGTGGATTGGGCGGTTCAACTACACTATTTTGGATTTGTTAAGTTCCAAATTATAAAGCATATTGGCTTTACATGAGTTAGAAAGACAAATTAAAAAAAAGTGTAGTTGGTAAGAGCAAGTTACATAATGTGAATTTGTGCACATGTAAATGATTTGAAATGGTGTTCACGATAAGATTTTGAAGAATAATTGTGTACATGATCATTTATAGATGTTGGATATTTGACTCATTCTTATAATAGTTACACCTAAAACACAAAATGTTTATGCCAACTCATACCGCCCACTTAAGAAATAGAGTATCAAAACTTCTTTTCTACCCAAAATAAAATGGACAAAAATATCATTATCGCTTGCTACACCTCTACAATTACAATCATGATCCCTAGATCAACGTAGCTACACACAATGACGAGGCGTAATTAAATTTTAATCGTTAAAAAGTTATGTTATATATGAATAGAAGTTAAAAATAAAATTCCTTCCATATTTATAAATTTTCAAATTTACACGAAAATATTTTGAAGTAATTTGACACGTAGGATAAAGTAGAATATCTCATGATTAAGCTTGCGATTAGATTTCTATATGTTTGATCGAAAATATAAATTTGAATCAAAACAAATTTATATAATTAACCAAGCATAACATAAAATCTTAAATATCTTGTCTTATCTCATCCAACTTGATAATGTTTTTCATTTGTCCAGAAATTCTAATCTAAAAATTATTATTCTAAAATAATTTAATCACAGAGCAAAAGATAATTTAGTGCACAAAACAAAAGACCTTTAGTATAATGAGAAGCCTTATTAAAAAAATTATACTGTATTAGATCTTATGTTTGATTTTCAAAATTATGAATTCATTATGAGAAGTTCTGGCTTTGCAAGTAAAATTTCAATACTACCATAAACTTACTTGTCGATCCGATTTCTGAACTTTCTGAGGAACTTTTCATTATCTTCCTCTGCAACTCTGAAAAATCGATCAATAAACTCTTGGCGTTCATTCATTCCTAGATTCCGAACATCAACCTCTTTAACAACTTTTCTATTCCCTTGATTCTCACTCTCCGCGTACGATTTAAGCACCGTCTTTCGCAATCGATCGTAAGTAGGCAATTTCTCCAACGCGGCCCACGTGAGTGCCTCTTCATCTTCTTCTCCACGAGTACTTCTTCTGCTCGGCATTGGATTGAACACATCTTCTACAATCCAACTTGCTCTGCTTCTGCTTCTACTCATCGTTCTGCTCAAACTACTCCTACTACTCCCCAGCCTCCTCAGTCCCCCATTTACTTCCATTTTTGCTGAAATCTCTTCCTCCTTTATGCCGATTTAGCAGTAATTTGGAATTCAATTAACAATTAGAATCCACAAAAACAGAGCAGAGAAATGACGTTTTACATACAGAAATGAATTCCGAACTCGTATTGGAGAGAAGATTTTCTGTTTTCGGGAAATTTGTGTTTGGTTATTTCTATCGAATTTGTTGTAACAGAAAGGGTCTCACGCTCTTCTGGTTGTGAAGACGGAGTACGGAGAATGGGCGTATGAGTCCATCATCTAAAGAAAATTTGTGCATATTTATATTTCAAAAATAGGGGGATAGGTGACAAAAGTTGGGGTGATGGATACTATATTTCTTGTATTTTATTTTTCTTTTCACATTTTGTCTCTCTCCATTTCTTATTTTACTAATTATGCCTTTTCACTTGCCAGTCTTAAAATTATACATGTATTATTTTGAAAGATTAAATGAATGAGTTGAATTAAATTTGAACGAGTAAAAATGAATATAAATGAATGAGTTTAAAATATGAAGGAGTTGAATTGAATTTGGACGAGTAAAAATGAATTTGGTTAATGAATGAATGAGTTCAAAATAAATTAGGCTAAAAATTAGATTTAATAAATTTGGTTAATGTACACATATTAAGAAGAAAATTTAAAAATTTAAATCTTACTTTTGACTATTACCATTTGTGAAATCATAAATATGTAATTAATTTATTTCCTAGAAATATAAAACTTCAAGAGCAAATATAGAAAAAAAAAAATTTCAAACATTCATTTGAACTTTGAACAATTTAACTATTTTGAATATTGAAAAAATTCTAAAAAATTTCAACTAATTTGAGATGATAAAAGTACAAAATATTAGGAATTCTTATATATTCGAAATAAGTAAGGGTTATTTTTTTTGGAAAAATTTTAAACATTCATTTTGACTTTGAATAGTACTAAGTTGTTCGGGGTGTAGACTCCCTAATGTGGTCCAATATTCGGCCATTACAACATTTTATTTTTCTTAATTATAGTAATTCCTGAGTGTCTATAAAAAGAGCATCTGCTAGAAACAATGAAGGAACTTCAAAAACAATTACATCAAAATCTAGCTATCCTCTTTGGGCCTACAACTCTGTTTCTTCAATCTCTAAATATGTGTTTGATGGTTGATCCTCCCAACTTCTATATGAGGTAGCTGCATTTAAAAAATGATGTTGGTTAGCAAACATAACAATAGCTTCTTTTGAATCAGTGTTGATTTCTAGAGGTTTTAAGTTTCCGCTTATAGGTCTCAAGTCCTACACAATTGTTGTAAGTTTAATTTGATTACAACAATAACAACATATTCAGTGTAATCTCATAAGTGGAGTCTGAAGAGAATTGAATGTACGCAAACCTTACCACTATCTCATAAAGATAGAGAAACTGTTTCAATTTGATATTAAAATATTAAATTTAAGTTTAAAATATTCTACGAATATATTAAGATAATAAATAAGGAGAAAAAAAGGATGAAATTTTATAATTATGAGCATGAGGATAAACTAATAAACAATATTATATAATGAATAATTTTTAACTAGCTTATATAACGGATCTTAATATTGCAATACAATGCTAAATATTTAATAGGGAGGGAGGGTGTGGGTGCCAAAACATAGAAAGTGATCTTTGCCAAATTTTAGGCCATACTATAATGACAAATTTCCTAGTTTTCCTAATATTAAGCCGACATTAAATATAACTCACTGTATTGTTAAATTTTGGACAGAAAGAAATGACACGTCATTATCACATCAGCTTAATATAGTAATTATTTCACAAATATGTACTTTATCATAAACTATTGGTAATTACAAAAAAAAAAAGATAAAAATGTTTTACGTTTAGAATTGCAATCCGGCAACCCCTTAATTACAACAAATATCTATCTATATGTTTTTTCTATGACGCTTTCTTTCATCATTCTTAATTATTCTATAGAAAGAATATTATTTAACGGTTGTCAACTTGGTCTTCTTGAAATTATTATTATTAGAAGAAGAATATATATTATATATTACAAATAGCAATTTTAAAGAGCAAATTTTCCCTATTTAATTTTTGAATTCAAACATGAAGGCTTGGTCCACTTGCAAACCGATGCTTCACTGGACCAGGCTTTTGGTTGGTGATGGTCAAACATAAATAATTATTCACCTTCTTCTTCGAAATTACGAAATATTAATGTTTTTTGTCACAATTCTAATAAATTAACATTTTTTACGTGCATGCATGTTTGTAATTATCTGCATGCCTGTAATATTTGTTTTGCTTTTCAAGCATACGTAATTTGATGGTTTGGCTATACTATATAAAAAAAATATTAAATAGATTATTTATAAAATGTTGTTATTGGTCCTTGTTGGAATTGATAAATTTTACTAAATAATTAGAAAAAATATTTGGAAATTAAAAAAAGACCAAGATAAAGTATGCATGCGGATAATTCAAATATTAAATTCATTTGATTACTAACTTGTTTAGAAGGAAAAATATGACTTGTCTACGAAGGTTTAACCAGGGGAACACAGCAACTTTTTCAGAATTTATCAAATTATCATTAATAATTATCAAGAAATTTATGTATAATCACTTAATAATTGCATACCAATTATTCTTTTTTTTTTTTTGGTAAACACATACCCATTCAACTTACAACTATCTTTTAAAAATGCATTACTGATTTTTTTGGAGAAAGAGGAAAATAATTAATCAATTAATTAAATATATGAAGGTTTGTGGAACCCTGCACACATGGTAAAAGCAATTTGGGGAATCCACCAAGTCAGACTGCTTCAAGAAAGAAAAGATTGATGTTGTTTGGGTAATTAATCACCAAATCAAATTATTTAATGGTATGTTTGACACAGCAAGTTGCTTAAACATACGTCAAATAGTATTTTGGCTAAAGCATGCTAAGCTAAAAACAAGGAGACTTCTAATTAATTATTCCATCCGTTGCATTTTAGTTATCACGATAAAATTTACCATATTTTTTAAGAAAAAATTTATTACAAAGTATTATTTGACTAATATATCTCTTATACTAAA
>JAOTQJ010000072.1:29058596-29071884 GCA_025642045.1 Solanum sejunctum | reverse complement strand
ACATAAAACTGGAACCTGGGAAGGGGATACTTATGGGTTCCAGTCAGCCACAGCCACAGCTACGAGGGTATTGTGATGCAGATTCGGCTGCTTGTCCAACTACCAGAAGGTCCGTCACTGGTTTTATATTGAAGTTTGGTGATTCTCCAATTTCATGGAAGTCAAAGAAACAACACACTGTCTCTCGAAGCTCTACAGAGGCAGAATATAGGAGCCTTGCCGCCTTAACTGCTGAAATTGTGTGGGTTACCAGCCTGTTCAAGGAGCTCGGTGTGCACCTGACATGTCCAGCAATCATACATTGTGATAGCAAGTCGGCACTGCAGATTGCTGCTAATCCAGTATTTCACGAGCGCACCAAACACATCGAGATAGATTGTCACTTCATCCGGGAGAAGATCCAGAAAGGTGTCATCAAAACCATATATGTTCACACCAAAGACCAACAGGCTGATCTGCTTACAAAGGCCTTAGGACGACCACAACACGAATTTTTGCTCAGCAAGCTGGGAGTATTGAATCTTTTCAATACACCCAGCTTGAGGGGGAGTATTGGGACTTAAAGTGTAGTTAGTTGTGTAGTTAATTGTAGTTAGTTATAACTACCTAGTTGGTTAGATAATTAATGGTAGAGATCACATGTGGTAGGTTGTATTTGATAATATAGGGATAAAGTGTGTACAAGTAGATATAGGTATAAATATACTTGTACAGGAGGATAGACCTAATTGAAAAAAGGCATTTCACATATTCTCAAGAGAGAAATTTTATTCCCCAAATCTCTCTTCCAAATCTCACGTCGATTTCCTCTTAGTATCTACGTTTGAGTTCAATACATTCATCGTTTTATCTCATCCTTCGACACATTTCGTTTTCATAATACCCTTGTCTTATATTTCATAATTTTATGTAAATTATGTACAAATATTTTATAATAATTATTTTACTAACATATTACTAAATATAAAAAATAAATAAGAAATTTATCTTTTTTTTTATTACTTCCTCTATCCTATTTCATGTGATATTTTTTTCTTTTTATTTTGTTAAAAAAAGAATATCATTTTACTTTAATTAAAAAATTTATTTTAAAATTATCCTTTTATCCTTAATGAATAATTGTCAGTCAAATAAATATTTACAAATTATTGTAGATCACAAGTTCAAACATCTTTCTCCTTTTTTAAATATCATGCTAAGTCAAAGTGAAAAACATGGAAGAACAAACTAATTAGTCAAAGTGGTCCCAGTGAAAAATCTATGGTTCGTAAAGCATTGAATTTATTGTTTTTTTATTTTAGAAAATAGTACTCTTTCGATTTATGTAAATTTTTGTTTTAATAGCGCACAAAATGGAAGAGAAAAAAAAATAGTATTTGAAATTTATGATCTTAAGTTGAGTCTGAAAGTTTTTGTTGGCTTTAACTCATCTTATAATTATAAAATTTAAATTGTTTTTTTTTTTAAGTTACACAAATCGGAGGGGATAAGGAATCCACTGGCGTTCAATCAGTGTTTTCAAAGTTGGATATGTAGGCATCAAGTGGTTGAGATACTTTGACTTTTGTTTAGCTACAACATTAATTGTTGCATGGCCCAAGAGAGAGTCGTGAGCCATTGGGCTTTTCTTTGGCGTCTAGTTTTGGCCCATTACGCCACCCACTATTATATGGGACCTCCTTTATGCGTGCAACTCAACACGTCACACATGCTTTCTAATTTGGAAAAATTGCAGAAATTTTATATTATATTAAAATATTTTGATATATTTCTTATTTTTTTTATAAATTACTAAAATTTCTCTTTTGCTTCTTTTTCTCTCTCCGTCTAATACATTTTTTCCTATTCCTATAAAATCCATTATCCTAAATAGTCTAAAATGATTTAACTATCAAATTCAAATGAATAATTTTTCTTTATATGGGTTTATAAAGGGAGATAATTCAAGCATATTCAGATACCAATTTGGGTCAATAAATCAGTAAAAACATAAAATCAAATCACCCAAATCCAAAAAATTGCAAAGAGAAAACGAGAATTATAAGAAGAAGAAGCAACATTTATTGAGAATAGAAAAAAAATTTGAGAGTGAAAATAGTTTGTCTTCCTTCTCATAGACAGGCACTGATTTTCTTCCCACCATTTCTTTGCTTCCTTCTCAGTTTTTTTATGATGATTCATTAGATATGGTGATTTACGGGGATATAAAATTGAGTCATACATTATGTTGATTCATTGGACTATATGAGTTTAGGAAAAATATAACGATTTATGTGTGTGGTATGTATCTTGTATGGTGATTCATTTCAAAAGTATGAGTTGTTCACAACTTTTTATAGTGATTCATTAAATATGGTGATTCATTTATGTTGATTCTTTAGAATTGTACGGATTGAATACAGTGATTCATTTACTTAGAATCATGTATGACGAAGTGTACCGTAAATAAAGTGTATCCGTAAAAAATAAAATGTATCCGTAAAATTATTTTTTTAAGTGTATACATAAAAATAAAATATATTCACAGAATTATCTTTTTATATAATTTTTATAAATAGAAAAAATTGAAAAAAATTAAAAAAATTTTCTTGTGAAATTTCTGTAAATTATACTTCTAATTTCCACGGGGGCTGTCCCTCATGTAATTAATGGTCATAGTTTTTTTTGTCAATCATGACTCATGAGAGAGTTTATTCTTCATTTCACTTTGATTCAAATTACAAAAAAAATTCTTATATTTTTAATATTTTTTTAAAAAAATAACCATTCATATTTAATTGTCTTTCAGTTTTTTTATTTATTATTTTTTTCTTTTCTTTTGTTTACACGGTCTTTTTTTTTCATTTTCATTTTTTTGTTTTAATTCCTTCTTAACTTTTATTTTTATTAATTTAAATGAGTATAGTGACATACGCAAAGTTCAATCATTTAATGCAAGTGGAATGGTGAAACATATATAAAATGTGAAAACAAGTTTGCTACTTTCAACAATGAGGTAGCCGACACCAAATATTCATCCATTTTTTCTATGGAGGCAAGTGTGTTGTACTTGAAAAACTGAATATCTTCCCGCATTTGACACGTATGAATGGATGCCAAGTCAAGAAAATAAAAAAAGATTTATGAAATTTATAATGTATACATAGTTAAAAAAAGAGTATCAAATTGAACAAAACATTCAGAATAATTTTTAGATTAATAAGATGGTAGGAAATTTATCTTTTGGACTGGTGCTTGAAAAAGTAGTGTCCAAAGTTACAATGTTTGTATAAAAATTGCTTCTTCCTAGTTTTGAGTTGTCTAGGCTTTCTTTTTGGGCCATTCCTTATTGGAGTAGTGAGTTTGAAAACACAACCCAGAGTGATGTTACAAGAAGACACAGGGATGATAAAAGATGAGCCCGTAAAACATGATCCATCTAATCTGGGCTGACCTACTAATTTCACCCCAACTTATGTTAGCTCGTTTAAACATTGAGCTGACAAATTGATTCATGACAAGTTTTATCAGAATGTTTTTCAAGATCTAGTTAGTTTCAATATAAAAGTAAATTACCAAAACTCGTGACCTTAGTAGGATAATATGAACGCTGAGAGTTATCTCACTTATTCTTCTAAGCCAGTAATCATAGTATTACTTCGAGAGTTTCTTGTTTTTTATTTCTTCTATATTTAATGTTTCTTGCTCCTCAATTATTGAATTATTTTATCTTAGTTACAATTTGCGCTAGTATGTATTCTTTAGTATTTTATCCAAGCTTCTTCACTCCTATTCTTTTCTTTTTGTTCAAACAAGATTTTCAATAATTCAACTTAAGTAAGAGCCCTTTAGAAACAAAGTAGAGATAAGGTCACATCTACACTATCCTTCCAAATGAGATTACACATAATATGATATTATTAGTTATATTATATAATAAAAAAATAGTATTCTTTTTTAAATAAACAAAAAAAAATAAAAATAATAGTGGATTTCCAAATTCATTTTTGCTAAAATCTTGATCAATTTTTCTGGTAACTAAGAAGATTTTGAGCTGTTCAATTGGAATCATTTTTATCAATTAGCTATAACAAAAAGCAAATCTTGAATTCTACAGTATGAAAGACTCGTGCAAAGGAAGAAGAGAAACCATTCTACCTGTAAAGCAGAGCTAATATTTGAAAAAAGCAGAGCATATGAAAAGTGAAGGGACATGCCGATTCTCCATTTGTATTCAACTTTTCCAACATTCACATCATTGCTGCTTCCTCCTCTTTTTTTCCTCTTTTATAATTCTACGTCTTTTCTCCAAAATGACCACTCTGTTTTAGATTCTAAACCATATGGCAGTTTCGCCGGAAACAATGCTGGATAATTCCTTCATCGATTTCCGTGCACCGCCTCCATCTCCGATCGCCTCGGGAAGGCGGTCCTGCGTGAGGAACGATGAAATCCTCACGGAATTTCTGCAAAACTCGTTAAAAGTACCAGACCTCGTGCTACCTGATCGAGTCTTCCCGAGGCAAAAATCAATTCACAAGCCGACGAAACTCGATTATCAGTTATTAGATTCCTTGAACAATGACGCAATCGTGAAAATTCTGGATTCGGTTGCAACGATCGGGTGCTTTGAGGTGGTTAACCATGGAATTCCAGGAGATCTGATCAAATCAGTTTCGTCTGTCGGGGACGGGATCTTCGGTCTTTCGCCGGAGAGGAAGGAAAAATTAACAAGGTCATCGGAGAAGCCATATGGATTTGAGGAATTTCACGGAGAGGAGGAAAGAGAGACGAGTGAAGAGTTTGTTTGGTGCAGAGGAGATCAAAATTTCAACAAGGAAATGGAGGGAATTTGGCCTCTTGGATTTTCGAATTTCAGGTAATTAATTTTATCGATTTGTTCTTAATTAATTAGTTCCTTTTCGATTCAACGATTAAATACACTCAAATATTCATGAAGCGTGCGGGTTCAATTTTCCTTAAACACATTTTCTGAGATTTTTCGGCTTCATTAAGAGTTCAAACAAATCGAATTTATTTGTATGTAATTTTATTTTGCATGTAACCATGATTAAGTCTCCAACATAATGGCGGAAACAATGACAAATCTTGTATTTATGCCAACTCCTTTGCCATGATTCATGAAGATGAATCGAGGAAAAAAAGCACAAACGTAAATGTTGGTTTGAGAGGGTCTAAAGGGTCGTTTACTTGCTGGTTAGAACGGTGTATATAAGTTTTTTCCTGATTGAACCAGTTCATACTAATATGTCACTCAGAATAGCATGTTTATTCTCTTTTCTAAACTTTCTTATGAGAATCGTAGCTTATAATCTCAAACTGAAATCATTAGAATCATGTGCTAGCTAGTTTTTCTCATATATTAATATAATATTTGATGTGATTATCATTCTTCATGATTCGCATGCATGCTAAATGATGATGACTTTCTAATCATATTAGTTGATTATTCAACTTGTGGATGGTAACGATTGTACTGATATAATAATTCAATTTTAATGACAGTGAAAAGATGGAAAAACTTTTGGATGGCATGGAAGACATAGCTGGGAAAATCCTACAATTCCTGCAGCAGAATACTCCTAAAACATTAATCAATGAAAATAACGGTGAAATGCAAGAAGAGAAAGAGGATTTTCCAGCAACCTCCATCTGTTATCTTCATAAGCATAAGGGAAGTTTAAAAGGAAATGATGAAGAGTACGCGATGAACACCTTAAAATATGATGTGATTAAAATGTTGATAAGAGGATCTGAGTTTCCTCATGCATTGTGTTTGCATGTTAGCAATGGATGCTCAGAGTTTCATGTTTACTCTAAGAAAGGTTGGGGCTCTTTTCAGCCTGCTAAAGACTCCCTTATAGTCACCATTGGAGATCTCTTACAGGTAATGTACTTCCTTGCTTAACCTAAAAATTTCATGTGTTGATAAATGAACAAATTGGTAGAGAATGACTTTGTTTGTCACGACCCATTGAGATTCAACTTTCTACCTGCTCCAATTTATCCCTTTCAAAAAACTGACAGAGCAAATATAAAATCTAATCTATTTGTATATCGGTATTTAATTTATACCTATTTTTAAAAGTTTCTGTAGATTTCATTTTGAAATGATTTCAGACATGCGATTTGCTTAAAGTTCACATATAAGGCTGATGTGCCCCTACTTTTTCTTTTCTCAGAGAATCTTGATTTCCGGTGTACCTCGAATAATTTTACTGGAGTTATAATGACCCATTATGATGGCCATCATTGTGTTTTAAGTTATGGAAACCCTACATGTAGCCCATCCCATTTACCTTTCACAACCTTTTGCTTTTAGCAGTATCTTTCTTTTCATATCTTAGGAACATCTTAAGGGCCCCTTAATTAACACCCTTGTTCTATCATCAATTTAGATAAAATGGAAAAGTAATGATAAGAATCCTTCTTGGATTTATAATATTTCACTTGAAAGCTTTATGATTTATGACCTTTCTTTTTTCTTTTCATTTATTGATTTTTTGTTATAGAAATGGAGTGGTGGACAATACAAGCAGGTGATAGGAAAGCCTGTTTATCAAGGTCAAACAGAGGATTGTGTTTCCATGGCTTTACTAATATTTCCTCCTAAGGTCACAGAAGGCGACCCTTCTAGGCCTGAAAAAGAGAACACCATTTCAATTGGCCAACAAATTATTATTGCCATAGCATTAATTCTTATGTACAATTTCTTCATTTACATCTATAACAAGTTTTGAAGATTTACATCTATACAGAGCTTTTCAGTTTGCCTATTTTATTGTTTGGTTAAATTGTATATGGTTTTCGGATATGTTTAGTCAAATAAATGGCTAAGATTTTGATCATGCTGTTATCTTCATTTAAATTTCTCTCAGTTTCTTTCATTTGCACTGGCACGGCATATAGTGTGAAACTAGTTATTTAACTAGAAAACTTATTCAAGATGTAACATTCCACCCCATGGGACAGGGGAATTAGTTATTTGACCAGCTTACACAGACATGGTTATTGCTAGATATAGAGAAATATAGTTCATTAGGCATCGACACAAAGGCCAAATGAACATTTCTGACGAGGAGAGCATACATTATTACACTTGCCACAATTTCCGTTGTCTTTCCTGATGTCCACGCAGTTTCCGCCGCAGCATCTTGTTCTAATTGTACAGACTAGGCCACAGGCGCCACAGTTGAACCTGTCGGTGAGCAAATCAACACATAGGTAGTTGAAACAGCACGTACGAGGTTCTGATAATCTCTTGCAAGCTTTGCACATCAAGTTGTCGTCCTTAGAATCTGTGCTCGTGTATTCTCCTAGCTTTCGTGCAGAAAGAGCAACGTTGATATTAGAGGTTGTAGTTGAATATCTATGGTTTGTCACAGATCCAGACGTTATGGTAAATGGTGTGCTAGAGAGAGCGAGGATGACAATGAGAAGGTTGATAAGATCCATAATTGGCACTTGTGGTTTCTGGTCATGAGTAGCTACAAGGTTTTATAAATAATAAGAGTATGGCACAAGAACACAATGTCAAATACAAGAATCTGAAACAACATGGCTTGCTATGCAATAAGTCAAAGTTGCATATTGCACAACTCTTTAAATATAAGCACTTAGTAGGTGAGGAACATAAATGATAAATGTCAAAACCTATGCAGAGTTGGCACCAGGAGCTAGTGACAGACCTTGGAGCCCAAAATTAAGTGATTTGAGTTGAAAGTTAGAATAAGATGGTCCTTGAGTGTTCGAGTCCCTCTGGCCCAGAAATTTCATCTTCTATTTATCGACTACAGTTATAACATCATGGGACGAGTGTTAAAAAAAATGCAGTGTTAAATGATGCCATGTTACACAGAAAATTATATAAAAAGCACCAATAGCTGATTCATTAAGGCTCCATAAGGAAGATCATGCCATTTTTCCCATGTTGATAGACATCCTTACAAATTACAAGTTACAGTCAGGAAATGTTGCTTTCACTTACCATACAAAGGGAGTTTTGTTTGTTAGTTGAAATATAACACCAAAACTGGAATACGAAAAGAAGAAAATGAAAGACGTGGCTTTATAGTTTAAGCATGGCTGTGACAAAACAAGTTTGCATATTTGCATTATGCTTAATATATGAGCATGAAGAATCAGCTATACTCCAAAATTATATTACCAAGTGGATCGTTTGAACTGATATCAGGAGATGGGATGATCTTATAAAGAATCTCAACACAAAATAACATTCTGAAGCTTCAATCCATCCCATGATTGACTACTCAGAATAACATGATCGGTGTTAAAGTCTTCACAACTCTGGTCCTTGATAGGTTTTCGGAGTATGTTCTCACTGCTAGAGGACTCTTCCCATGTTTGGGCTCCAAGATCTGTCACAGGATCACTGATAGGACACGTGAATCCAGCTGCCATCCCCAAAATGTGGGGATCATCATTTTCCTATCGACTCGTTCATTGGTTGCTTCTCTGTAACAATTCTCCACAAAAAACTTGCCAGCACATATATTACCATAGTTCACCATGATTTTCCTTTCGAGCATCTGGAAAAATGCTCAACTGGGGATTCAGATACATTAATTCTACTCGACCATGAAATTTTCAATAACATTAAGTTCTACAACTAACATAAAGTTCTACTAACATAGACCAAATTGATCAATATTGTGGTTCAGCAACTCTTATTCTTTTATCAAACTTACGCAAACATACAAGTTAAAGAATGAAATAACAAGACAACACACTACAAATCAAAAGCAGCAGCTTGACAAGGAAAGAAATAAAGAATGTGGCAACTATCTCTTACCATGGATAGAAGAATATAGTGAATCAAGGTTAGTTAAAAGCCAACCTCCTCCTAACAAATCTTGAATTTACCTAATATTCTATATCACTTATTAGACGTCTGTGCCGATTGTAATGCTTCTCAATGAAGACCTTGGATGCCCCTTGTACAGTTCTGCGCCAAGTCTATGTGTACAGAAACAATAAAGGGAAAAGGATTTAGAACAAATTTACCAGTATATCATTACAATTGCAGATTTGAAGCTATATGATGAAATAAGGGTTGTCTTAAACTATACCACCTTACCACTGACAGAAATAAGGGTTGTCTTAAAATGTACCACCATACCACTAGGATGCTCAACTCAAATAGATCATTCCAGAAAGCAAAAAGCAAAGGATGCTCAACTCAAATATATCGTCCCAAAAAGCGGAAAGTACTACATATAAGAATAACTGTAGTGGAAAACAATCGAAAACTCAAATATACATTTTGCTCGAACGCACAAAAGAATTAAACCTTTATTTGCTGATTAAATGGATCAATTAGTAGTTATTAAAGTAGCAGAGCAAAAATAGATATTCTTCTAACCTTCTCAATAGTACCGAAAAGGGATCTAGATCTGTTGTTGAGATCCCTAGCCCTAAGCTTTGATTTTCCGATTCCGAATCTGCGAGAAGCTCCGGGAGGTAAAAGAGAGTTCTTTTCACTGAAAATATCAACTTTAGGTTGTAGTGTTCTTTTCCTTCTTTTAGCTAATCTGAGCTCCTTAATCTTAGCAGCTTCTGGTTCAGAACCCATTTCAGCAAACTTCCTCAGTAACTGATCTGATGATGCTTTTGTAACATGCTGAACAGTACCACCATTTTCCTTTGCAGCTTCCATTGATGGCTTAAATGTATGTTCCAAGCAAATAGAGAAAGAAGAAATCAATAATCAAGAAAACACCTGAGAAAACAGAGAGAGATGTAATTTGTGAAGTGTAGAAGACGACGAGCTTGCCTCCACAACGGTTACTATGTGACTTAATATGCGCTAAGACTCGACCGTTGGACAATAATTTATATCTATATTCAAATCACTAACAGCAACACTTTTTCCCCCAAAAGAACACTACTTAATCCATATCCTGGTTTAATTATGACAACATGTGGCGAATCAAATTCTATACGTGGGGTTTTGGGAGATACGCATATTTTATTACTATCTGATAAAGATAAGTGGGATTTGAAATATATGTAGAGAGAATATTTTCGAGTTTGATATAAACAACAATAATAACACACTCATTTAAATTCACAAGTAGGATATGGGGAGAATAAAATATAAGATATCTTACTTATAAGATCACTAAATTAATGACTTATGGTATATATACTATTTTTTTTTAAAAAAAAATCTAAGGTAATTATAATGTTATTTTTAAGTGATTATCTATTTGATGTCTTATTTATATCATGACGATAATATTGTCACGCTTCTAGCCTACACCCTAGATGTGACCGACACTCGGAAACCATTTCGGGTTTCAAGTGAACCCCTTGACCTGACTACTCACACAGCGAAAGATTTAATAATGGTGGAAAAAGCCATAAAAGTAATAAGATAAGCTAAACTGTTTGCATAACTAAATAAGAAAGCATTTAAAGCAATGTTTGAATAACTGAAAACTGAAATACTGATCATACGGTCTATGGAACCTCTACTAAGCTGTCTGAAGGACTATTGAGACAGGGTTCAAGCAGCCAAAACTGAATAAAATCGAAATGACATAACACGACATGAACTAAAGAGCCGCACACTGAAAAAAGGTCTCACTACTGTCTGGAAGCTAGCAAGTTCTCAATGGAGCGGCTGGTGAGGAACTCGATCACCTGTGTCCACATCATAAAATGATGCAGGCTCGAAGGACATCAGTACATAAAATGTACAATATGTAAGATGGCCAAAACATTTAAACCAGAATACCATAATATATCATGAAAACATAATCATAATCATAAATGAGTTAACCATAATCATAAGGCTAGTAGGCTGAAAGTAACATGCAAAACAACAATATGCGGGAAGTAGTAATAAAATATAATTTTTCTTAGCTTGGGGAATTTCTCTAACCGACAACCATCACTATAAGCTTCGTGGTGATACAACGTCTTGCCGACGTTACCAGAGCCGTCCCGTACTTTGTCGGGATAGGGGACGAATAACTAGGGGAATTGATCTATCCCAAAACTAGGTCATCTCAGTGGCTAATGAGGAAGGTATTGTGGTATGATCCTATCCTATGTTGGCTACATAGTTTATGGTTTTGAGTAAATTGTTATACTCTCACCCATATCGGTGTTCAATACTACTCCCAAAATACTTTATATAGTTTATACTTGATAGATCATAAATTCTTGAAATTTGACTTTCTTGAGGACTTAGCTCAACTTACTACATAGCTTACTCATATGACTTTTTTTAACTTTATTAAAACTAGAATCAACTCAGTGACTTAAATCATGCTAGAATTTCTTGGCTAATATGCAAAATAAGTCTTTCCTTTTCTTGAAATAATGTCCAGATTTTCAAGAAAACTCAACAATAATAATCTTGATCATAATTGTACATAACTTAATAATAAATCTTAAATTTGATGCAAATAACACCAAGATTTCATAAAACTCCATCAAGAATATATGAAATTATCATGGAATTTAACACACTTACAAGGTATATAACAAACTTTGATACTTAAAGGTTCAATGGTGAAAATTAGTTTCAATTTCTATAATTATTAGCAAAATAATTACTTTTAGGTGACCTTACATATCTTGAAGGGGATTTTTTGAAAATTTGAGGAGAAGTCCTGGTGTTTTTTACGCTTGGATGCTACTGGAAGGGTTTGAACGAGCGAATAAAAGTGAAAAGAATGTCTTTAAGACTTATTTAGGCTTTAAAATAGATTAGGATATGGTGTGTGAAAAAGTTGATTTTACCCTTCCCCTCAAAAGAAGGAAATCTGGCCCTGATTTGCACTATTACGCGACACGCAAATCTCGCTTTTTCGTAAATTTCAGCTTTTAGTCGAATTTTCGGAAAACACTAAGTGTAGTTGCATGTTTTCTCCGTGTCACGGAACAAACATGGATTATTCACTGTTTTTTAAAATTTTGGGGAAAAATAATTCGCGTTTTCTCGAGTTTTTGTCGAGTCGAGACCATTTTCCGACTCAATTTTTGGTATTGATCGTAAATTCGATCTCGGATTTGCAAACGAAGCAAAGGAAGACACGTTACGCGCAAGGTCAAGTCTAGGAATATTTTCGGTATTTCACGAAAGTGTTACAAACATGAACTTACATTATTATTTGTGTATTTGTCTTTTTTATTTCCTTCTCAATTTTTTTCTTTTATTATTAAAATATTGCATATATATTAAATTATTTAGGTCGAAAACGAGTTATTAGATTCAATTGAAAAAAGAAAAAAAGGTGTCATGTAGGCAGGCATACATAGAAACTTTAGGTGGAACATGAGAAATTGATTGCCGTAGAAATAAATTTGATTTTTTAATCAAAGTATAAGAGCAAATATAACTGTAAAATTTGATATAAAAAACAAAGAAAATATATCGACAAAGTATAAAGAAGGATAAATATAAATCTATATCTATCTTCTATATTATCTGTGAACTTCTACTTGAAAGTTAACTTACATAAATACTCTTATAGAACGAATTTAAATATTCATTCAAAGAGAAAAACTAATATCTGATCGAGTAGACTTAACAACTAAAAGACAAATACGAAAAGACAAATACGAAGTGTCACTTCTCACCACTATTTTATTCTTTAATTCATACATGCTTCCTCTACGTTTGCTTTCGATTCAAATTTCACCAGTTGTGTTTTCTTTGTCTATGAATCATTTGTGGTGGGTTTTTGTGAGTTTTTCCTTTTTATGTGGGTGTTTATTACTTTATTTATGTTTTAGTTTCGTGTTATATTTATTGGTGGATTTTGGTGAGTTGCTTTTTTGTCCAATTTTGTATATAAGTTTTTCACAATTCGAGAGTTTTACCACATCCATAAATTATTCATACAAGTTAACATCATCTAGATAGTTTCAATGTAAGAGAAGTGATTGAAGCTTGAGATGCACTTTGATAATTATATTTAGATTTGGTATATTTATGGTTATCAGTGTTTGTGTAAAATTGATATTGTTGACTGTAGTAAGGTTGTGCAATTAATTTTATGATCCATTGCATAATTCTCATTGAAAAAGTTCTTTCTAGGATCATAAAGAATGAAATCTTTTTCTACGCCAATGTTGTATATGTAAGTATTAGGTAAGAAATTTAGGGATAATTTCAAATATATACAATAAACTAATTAATTTATAATAAATATAGTCATATTTTACTTATATCAAAAAATAGTTAAAAATCATAAAAAATATACAATACTGCAATATAATTTGTCAAAATACATAAAAAGTATATAGTTATTAT
>JAOTQJ010000072.1:29036928-29048824 GCA_025642045.1 Solanum sejunctum | reverse complement strand
AGCAGGTATAAAAAGCAAAAAATGAGAAAATGCATATTCAATCGTGTAAGAAATAACGATTCCTTCATCCATTATACATTATCTAAGTTGGATATAACTGTTTAAGAAGATAAGGATGAAGATAAATATATATACATTTTCATTCATATAAATTAAAAGGGCTGGTCCTTTTCTGGAATAATTATTATTTTCATATTCATATAGTGTAAGAATTCATCATGCATTGTTATATAATTGTTGAGTGACAAGTCCCTTTAGCTCACTTTATCCAAAAGGTCCTCTAATTATGTTGATGTTTCATCTTTATTGTATTGCTCATCTTTTTGCTTATTAATGGCATAATGGAGTACTGTATTTAATATATTCCTTCCTTACCTATGCTGTTAGTGGCTGTTTGGTTGGTGGAATATGAAATTTAATCACCGTATAAAACTATCTAATACAATATAGTTACTCTGTTTTCAAAAAAATTATCTATTTTGTTTGTTTGTTTTAAAAAGAATTATTTTTTTGGGGGCAAAATTTTAATTTTAACTTTTCACGTGTATGTTTCAGGTTACAAGATTAAAGAACATTTTGGTATATTTAACTTAGGTTTACAAGAATGAAAAATTTTCTTTATTTTTTTAAACTCCGTGTTAAATCAAATTAAATTATTATTTTTTTAAAAAGAGGAAGGAACATACTTCATGTTGAATACTCTTTTCATCTTAATTTATGTGGCACTATTTTATTTGACATAAAGTCTGTTTGAAAAAGAGAAGAGATTTATTTATTTATTTTTAAAAATTATGGTCTAAAATGGACAAATCATAATTAAATCATTTTCATTAAGCGTACAATAAAAATTTTAATATTGAATTGTTTCTAAATTATATTGTAGAATCATAAAATGTTATTTCTTTTTGCTACTTATTAAAAAGAAAATATGCATGAAGTAACATAAAAATAAGAAAAGACTCCCTCGCCCACTTCACATTTATTTTGTTTGTCATTAAAAATGTCAAATAAAAATTAATTATACATTACAGTTACTAGATAACTTGTCTACGAACAAATTGCATGACCCCTTAATTGATTTCTAGAAGGCTCGCTATCGGTTTATTATTAATTGTATTTTCTTAATGCAATATGATCATATTTTAGTAAATTCTTCCCACACTGCAATTTTTTATTTTTTAAAACAGGGGGTTGCTATGTTTTTTTATTTTAATGTACGGAAACATGAGTTTTTTGAAAAAAGAAGAAGGAAGAGATTTAATTAGTGCAATATGAGGAATTCAATAATTGAGCTCAACAACACCACGGCCCCTGCACATAATTTTTTCTTTATTTTTTGGACTGACATTTTCTCTGTTGGAGTTGCTTTTAGGTTTTAATAGATTCTTATTACAAGGTCTTGTTGTTGTTTTTTTCAAAATAAATAAATAAATTCCCAAACAAAAACTTTGTAGGACACAATCCACGTAAACTTGATCTTACCGAGAACATGATCTTAAATAGAAAAAAATGAAAGTCGCGAATTAGAGTAGCAGGCTAATGATAGGATTAGGTGTTTTTATCATGTGTTCGCATTGCTTATGTGTTAGTTTTATCTTGTTTACATAATGTCATTATTAGTCATCCCTTTTGTTTCCTTCCCTTCCTTTGGTCGTATCTAGTTCTTTCTTGCGTACGAGTTTTGAGATGAAGGTTCCCAGGAAATAATCTCTTTACTTCTATGGTAGTGATAAGGTTTGCATACGTTTGACCCTCCCCAAACCCCACTTATAAGATTTTACTGGGTATGTTGTTATTGTTAATCCACGTAATTGAGTATACCTGCGGAAAATAATCATAAACTACGCTGCTCATTATGTATTTCCTCTTTAAAAAGAATTCCATTAAAAAAGACGTATGATATGGAGACGCAGCACTATTTCTTCTAGTTTAATCAGAGTTCAAGCTTAAGTGCATACGCCACAGTATGAAATCTTGCATATTTTTGTTTGGAAACACTTGAGCTTCAAATTCAAAACTTACCAGGACAAATTCAAAAATATTCAGTCTTGATGCTTGAGAATGTCTAATTGATCATGAAAAGTTTTAAAATAAATTATTCAATGCAATTTGTGTTTAAATAGTTACTAAATAATATAGTTGCAATTTGTGAAAAGTTTTAAAATAAATTATTCAATGCAATTTTTTTTTTCAAGTTGATACAATTCCCTTTTTTGACTTTAATTTGTTGTTGTAATTCAAAAATAAAAATTGAATGGGTCACAATAGAAAACGTAGTTTGTTTTTTTTGTCTTAAGACCCCAACTTTCCAACTTTTATTGAAAGTTGGTGCGTGGTTGTGGGCAAGTCTTAGCAATAAAAAGATGTGCCTAATGTTACTTTCCCTAAAGCCGCCTTGTTTCTTTTTGCATACCACCTTACATACATAAAAAAAATTTTAAACCAATGTGTATTATTTATTCTTTTATAACAATGTTAATTGATGTTTTGAAGTCCTTTACAATTTTATCTGAAAACAGCAAATAAGATAGTCGAAAATATCATTTTCTTTTACTCAAATTTATAAAACTACCTTAAAAGACCATTTCCTCATCATGCAATTGGTGTAAGCTTTATGTTAATACATATTTATTTTTTTAAAAAAAATTAATACACAGATATATACCAGCTGAAATTTATAGGTACATCTGTACCTGCTCTTAAATATATGTAACTTTCATGTTTTGTTACTTTCTTCTTCTTTTGGTTCTTGAATATTTTTTCCCAATTTTGGGGAAAATAGGAAAAAAAAAAGTCAATATCATACACATTGTTTTCTTCAAAACTATTAACATGCATGCCATGCACCTTCTTTTACTTCACCTATCATGCCCATCTCAGTTGTAGTTCCCTTTTTTTAAATATTTTTAGAATGAATAAATATCTCTATTCGGGAAACTGGTTCTTAGAAAAAAAAAGTATTATGTATAATTTTTATTAAATTCATTTCCTCAATGATATTTTATAAATCGAAATTTGACTATTGTCACTCTATGTAGTTATTTAGTACTAAAGTTAGTATGTAAAAAAAGAAAACTGTCTTTGTTGCTAATATAGATGTAAATATTAAAAAAGATTAAGTATAAATGTCAAATAAAATTAAAACAAACCTGTACTTATTGCTAGTTTAACTCTCAAATGGAGGAGAAATACGTATAAATAATAAATATTTCTCTCTGTTTTATTTTATATGACACTTTTTATCTTGATATGATATTTAATAAAAAAGGAAGACATTTAAAATTTATGATCTAAAATCATTAAAATAAGATAGCTTTTATTTACGAATCAAAAGAGAAAGACTGCCACATTTGGACAGAGGGCGTATTAATTTCTATTTACTACTTTAAAAATTATAGTTCGACCCAAAAAAAAAAAGGCAGGCTACAAAGGTGTTAATACGATTTTGTATTTCCATATTTTCTATACAGAAACTTTGGTTAATAATTTTGCTTATATTAGTCTCACAGTGAAAAGTTGAAGCATGACAAAAGCTACCTTCATCATTACTAAAACACAAAAGTTATTAACTTCTACATAAATTAAAGTTTTATTCACTCATATTTCTTTCTTTTAAATATATAAGTTGAGTATATATTATGTATGGAGGTCATAGTTTTGTGGCCATATTAGATAACTTCCCTTTTAAGATATAATTTTCAAAAATAATAATTGCTGCTGGTTTTGAATTATTTTCAGAGAATTCCAATTATTAACGACAAGAAATGTCAAAGTTTTGAATGAGTAAACGAAACGTATTACACCTTTAATCTATAAAGTTACTAATTGACATAAAACGATGAAATTTAATACTAGGGTGTCCACCTGCCTTTTATATTAGCTAGCTAGCTTCCTTTTTTTCCTAAAATTAGGATAGAAGAAAGAAAAATAGGGAGAAAATTACAACGTGAGGAATTAAATCCGCACTGATAAAGTGAGAATTCAAGTAGAATAACAAACTGAGCTAGCTAGCTTCAGACCATAATTTTTTTAAAAAAAAAATTAACCACGGGGCCAATGATTAAAACCCTTTTGACATGATTGAAGTATGTCGTTGAGTCTATCCAATTTCACCTTGACATTCTCCTTAATCGTAGGGTTTAAGGAACATTATTATTCAGTAATAGAGTCATAGTTTTAATTTAGGAGTTCAAAATTTAAAAAAATAGATATATAAATTTGTCGAAGAAAGATCGACATCTATTATATAGTTATTTTAATCATTCATATATATAAATAATATAATTTTTTATTGAAGAGGAATTCGAATGAATCCTCGATCAATAGCTGATTCTGCCCCTATTATTAGATAAGTGTTCACGAAAAGAAATCAAATAATAAATTGAAATTATATATTACATATTTGTTACTTGGAGAAGTACATATTTGTTACTTGGAGAAGTATTAATGAAATGTGATAAGTATTTTGGATGGGAAAAAATGTAAAGATGTAATATGTAGACTTAGTTACTCAATTTCAAAAGTTAATTTATGAACAAAGTATAATCCAAATTCATATAAATAAATTATCAGTTCATTTTTTAATTAATGTAGAACTTAAATCCGCTCGAACACTCCCTCCACACCCATAAACTCAATTAGAGCATGGATTAAAAGTCAATAATACACAAATATGATACTTGGATATAACTCAATAATACTATCATAAGGGAAATCGTCCAATCGATATAAGCAGCTGACCATCAATTTCTTCCAACCCCGACTAATATAGGACTTTAATCCACCCTAACATAAAGTAGCAATTACTGAAAATTTGTTAAAATATTAAAAATTTATATTCTTGCTGGAAATCATTGAGGTTCTAACTTCTACGTGGGTCCTTCCAAAGCTGAAAGTGTTAAAGAGTTTATATTTCTTCTTTCTTTTCAAGAATTGCGTTCTAGCCAGATAAATTTATGTTTTTCTTCCTTTCTTGAACAACTTTTCCCAAATTCAACCAAAAACTCAAAACATTTTCTTCAGTTCAAATATTAATCTTTTTGACTTCTCACAATTGATGATGTCATCATGAACAAATTTACTATTGATTATATAAAATGATAATTGAATTAAGAGTAGGTGCATTGATGCAATGGCAGAGTCAGGATTATTATTGAGGAGGTTCAAAATTTAAATAAGTAGTCACACGAACTAATTAAAGAGAATTCAACATCTACTATATATAAAAAAAATTATTTTAATTATATATAAATAACATAATTTATCATCCAAGAGGGTTAATCGGCTGGCTCCGCCTGCATTGGCGTGTCAAGTG
Source organism: Solanum sejunctum (assembly GCA_025642045.1). Taxonomy (NCBI): domain Eukaryota; kingdom Viridiplantae; phylum Streptophyta; class Magnoliopsida; order Solanales; family Solanaceae; genus Solanum; species Solanum sejunctum. Next base: position 29,043,510 of record JAOTQJ010000072.1, on the reverse strand, counting down.
CAAATAAAAAACGATTTCCTACGGTTATTTACAAATTTAAATAAAAAATAATAATCTTTCAAATTTCTTATACATTTTATTTTTTGATTGTGAAGTGGAGATCCTTTACAAAGAAAAACATCATTAGTCAATTTAATTAAAGAAGAAGTCAATTTGTGACGATCCATTATTATCAGGGTTTATCCATGAACCCCACAAATGCAAGTACATTTAATGTTGGACTACTGGAAACTAGTCCAACTGATTAATGAAACTTAATTACATAATCAAGGGTGCAACACGTGTTATTTTTTATATTGATTTATATGATATTGATAAATTTTTTATTTATATATTTAAAATTTTTAAATTATTAATTGTTGCAACTTATAAGACATTTTATGTTATTTTAAATAATTTATTTTGTTTTAATTTCTGTTGCACGTATACAATTTTGAGAGTCAAATCAAAATTTATATACTTTTTTAATATTTTAAATTGTTAATAAATGATGCAGCTAAAAAAATAATTTATTAGTGATAATTTTTGTAAAATCAAGCAAATTAATTGGCAATTACCTTTAAGAAAAATAATTAATTAGAGATAATATTGCTTATTCATAATTATAGCAGTTGAAAAAATAATTAATAAAAATAATATGATAAAATCAAATAATTATAATAGACACATCAATTGACAAACATACAATTGAAACAACTATGTCAAGCATGACGTGCGATAGTAATAATATTAAAAATCAAACTTCTAATTAATCATAAAAAGCTAGAACTGCTGCAAACAACATACGATATCTTACCTACAGTTTATAATCATTTAGGTAGAACTGGCAAAGGATCGTATCCATGGGAGATTATAATCCAATTAATTAATAGCAACTTCCTTTATCTTTGCCATTACGAATATAAGATTGATTTTCATTATTATTATACTGCTCACACAACTGACACTAATTATTTGCGATTTTCTTTTTTTAACTATAAACAAAAATAAAACCACATGTATTTTCCGTTAAGATTGAAGCGTCATTAAAGCCTAATTAGACAATCTTAGTTATTCAATATTTGACAAGTGTCTCTCAATATTATTGATCTACTTTCACCATTAACATCTAAAGTTGAAGCTTTTAATTAATGATAAAAAAAGTATTAACTTTAACGAACTTCATATAGATATCTTGCCCGTACTATTTTGCCAGAGCTGACACAAGATCATGTCCACCAGAGATCATAATTTATTTTAATTAATTTAATACTAATTTATTTATCATTAAGATTGAGGTGGCATTATTGTAAAGCCTGATTAGACATTATTGTCTCTATTTTACTTTGTTAATCATAGTTCTGACATAAAACAGATTTTAAGAAATAAATAAAACTATAACATTTTCTGATTTTAAAGAAAAATATGCAAAATTTATCAATTTTTTTTTTAAATATTTTTAATCTCATAGGAAAAATCTTTGCGAAATCATTTTTTTTTTAACTCAATTGTAACCTTTCAGCAAGCACATCACATTTTTCTCATTTTAATTTTACCTTTTTCGGTTTTAAAAGAAGCAATTACCACTATTGAAATCAATATTTCTTTGGATATGTCTGCAAAAAGAGTTTCCAGGTAAACACCCAGCTTTAAAGCAAAAGGTGTTGCTTTACAGAGCACTATAAAAACCACATAAACAAAACAAATGAAATATACTCTTTCCATTTAAAAAAAAATTGATCTAATTTAATTTGAACACAAAATTTAAAAAATAAAAAAAATTATCTGTGTGATTCTAAATTAAAGTTCTGCTAAATATATTAAAATATTATTTTTTTATCATCTTAAATACGTCATGTGGAAAGTTGATACTATTTTTATTTATTTTTACTCGTCTCTTATTGACTTAACATAATCATTACAAAATAGTAAATGATTACAAATAATTTCACGAAATTACTCTTTGAATATGATAAATTATAAAATTATTTCTTGATTAAGACAAATACTGTTGAACATCTCAAAATAGTATAATGAAGTATTAAAATATTGCTAAAATGAAAAAATCTTTTTTTTTCAAAAAAAACAAACTAAAAAATCAAATCATTCTTTTTTATTTTAATAAAAAAACATTATTATTTTACATGTTTACAGGAGATTTAACTTGCTTCGATAGTTAGTGAAATCACATCGGTCAATTGTGCTCCACCATTCTCTCCGTTGACATCGTACCACAATATTCCATATTACTACTATATTAGCAATTCAGTTTTGGCCCAAAAGTAATGAAATACTCCATTACAGTTGTTATTCGATATTTATATCGAATTAATAAATATATCTGTACTTATAAAACACCTTTTTATAGTCTATGTTTGATATAATTATATGTGTTTGTTCACAAATTGAACTGTCGTGATAACTGATATTCACTTGAAGGAAAGAATATTTTCTTACTGCTCCTTTAATTTTTATGTACTTTAACTTGTTACGCTCCAACTCATACTTTTTTGCTTCGTATTTCCACAATGAAAAGAAAAACATGGAGTAGCAAACCAAATGTAAAGACGAAAGATCGAGCCACACAAAATTATTGTGTTCAAACTTTCAGGACTTTGAACATATATATTTCATTGCATTACAATTTAAAAAAGGTAATGACAAATTCCATCACAACTATATACTATAATAGGACTACAACTTTTTTTATTTTTTTCAAGATTTCCAAAATGACCCAAAAGGGAAAAAAATAAGAAAAAAAAACTCCCATGAAAGCAGAAATTTATACATGCAATAAAAGCATATACAATCTTCATAGCTCCCAATTTACAACGTTACTGTGACGTTGTGTTTTATTGCATTGGCCACCATCTCCGCCACATGCATCAAATTCCCAATAGAAATATATATAGATTTATATACTGACAAGAGAGCTCGTGCTTAATATAATCATTTCAATTATACTAAGTACCACCAGGCGAAGCTTGCATCATTAAATCCCTGTAAAATTTGGAAATGAATTTCTCAGCAGCTTCATCAACTTGACTGTCTTCTTCAACATCTTTAAGTGGAAAGGGTGAGTCGGTAATCCTCAGTTGCCTCACCGTCGGAGTCCTTCCAAATCCAGGCAAGTTATTCACCGGCGATGCATTAGCACTATGAAACATTTCCAAGGCCTTCATGACAGCCGCATTCATCACGACGACATCGTCGTCAGCGGTGGCCGGCGCGTGTGCGCACGGAAAGAGATGAGCGTGGTGCTTGCCGCGCTTGTTGAAGTTGAATGGAAGGTGAAAACTCGGGTACGCTGGGGTGTTACTGCACCTCAACTCGTACTCGCTGGATGGAGAGCGTGCACACACGGATTCAATGCTTGAAGAAGAAGCTGAAGAGGAAGCCCATTGGTGCGTGTGGTGGAAGATGAGATTGTGAAAGGCAGCTTTGCTAGCAATTTTTCCACGCTTCATTAATAAGCTGAGATCGAGCATGAATTTTCTCTTTGAGATTCCTTTTCTCAGCATGAAGAAAGCTATTCGCACCATGTTCCAGAATTTCTTTGCTATAACTGGCAAATTTTGCTCCATTTTGAATCTCAACTAAATTCTGGTATATTCAACTATTGTTTTTCTTCTTTCAGGATTTGGTAATGGAATTTGTTATAGATTTTAGAGAGAGGAAGATATGAGTTAAAAAAATGTTTTTGATTTGTTGGAATGGAAATGTGTGGATGTATAAAAGGGTATTTATAGGAGAGGAACACGACGCTCTGAAGTACTTGTATTTCTCTTGTTTTTTGAAAAAAAAAATTATTATTAATTGATCGTTGGATTATGAATTTATATCATATAAAATCTCATTCGAAGAAAACACTCTTTATCAATAAAATTTTTATACTCAAAAATTAAATTTAAAATCATTTATTAAGAAAAAAATAACTCTATCTGGAACTAGATCTTCTCGTGATTTTATCTTTTAAGTGTTAATACTCTCCGCGCTCGTTAGTTGTGCATATTACTATAAATTATTTATTAGTAATTTATAAAATTAATACTTCTCTATTGTAAAATGAATGGATCGTTAGATTATATCACACATACTAAGAAAAAAATAAAGATAAAATTTAATCATACTTTTTCATTTTTATCTTTTCTAAACTCTAGATACTCATATAATGTATATTATCTCTAATCCTTAAAAACTCAAGTAATGAAGGATAAAATTTTAAAAGAAAATAATTTTTAATATATCTCTTGAAAAATAAATAATTTAATTATTTTAAAAATTTAAAAATCTCCTAATTCATTCATTTTGAAATGGAGAAAGTATAGTTTTATTTCATTTTATTTCATATTAATTATTTTTTAAAATGTAAATACTTTTAAGTAGATAAATTAATTAAAAAAATATTCATAATCTTTTAAGAGTATAAAAAATAGTAAAACAACTCATATGAAACCAGAGTGATAATTTTTTGTGAGAGGAATTCTGAAGTGCTTTACTGTTAAGTTAAAGTGACACATTGAGGCGGTCCACAATATATATTTAATTAGCTCAATTATTAATATTGGAAGTGGTGATTGGTCTATGGACTTATTTTACAAGAGTTTTAAGTCGTTAAGTATGGTAATATAATCATGTTTCTCTATTCACTTTTATTTCTAATTATTTTATTTTTTCATATTAACTTAATTAAATTTTAAAATTAAATTAAAATAGCTAAATTAATATTTAAAATTTAAATAGTTAAAAACTATATGAAAAATATTACAATTAAGTTATAATTTTTCTCATATTAATATGATGAAAAAATACATCTTAAAATATTAGTCAAAATTCATGTAGTCTGACCTCGATAAATGAAATAGTGACAAGTAAAAGTAAACAGAGGGAGTACATATGTCTCATTTACCTGATACTTTTTATTTTTCAAGAGTCAAACAGTTTAAATTTGATTGAGAATTTGTGAATGAAATCTTCAATTTTTTAAAAATAAAATTTATATATCTCTAAAGTACATAAAATTATTTAAGTCACAATAATTGATAAGTCAAAATATTTTTTAAAAATATATGAAGATTTTATGATCAAGATAGATTGATTTGAATCTTGAAATCTAAATGATGCCACATAAATTGAGATGAAGGGAGTACATTAGTTTGAGCTATGCATTTTTAAATTGAAATTGACTGTTATGCTATAATCAAACGGAAAGGGGTACAAAATGTATAATTGAACAAAAATACTTTTAATTAATTTTTTAATTTAATTAAAAATATTTTTATCATTAATAATTTGATCCAGAAATATTTTTATTGTTACTTAATTAGTCAAAATCTCTTTTTTAATAAATATATTAGTAATTTTAATATACCAATACAATCAAAAAGAATATTTATAGCACTTCCATTTTTTTGAATTATAAATTTGGTTTTATCAAATATCATCACGTATTATATCTGAAATGATGATTTATTTATTAGTTAGGTTTATAATAAAGCTAAAGCTAATGTTAAATTACCCGTACAGTTGGTACAAGCAAGCCGCTACTGCTATAGAAGATATTTTCTGTATCATATATTTAAAAATAGTAAGTACATTAAAAAAGTGTCTCAAATGATTTTTTTTCCGAAGCAGAAAAAGGAACAAAGAATTTAAATGTATAGTATTTTGATCAACTTTGTCTTTTAATGTCGTCTAGTTGACAAAACCCTAAAAATGGTTCATATAATGATCACAACTTTGAGCCGTTTGACAAAAAAAAAGTGTTTTTTTAAAAAAATAAATTTGGAATTTTATTACTAATAAAAATGATTTCTTAGCAAGAGAGGTTTTCCCCAAACACGTGGGCTTTCCCGTCAAAGAAAGGAAAGTACCTCTTTCCTAATTTACCTAACCCAAGAAATCCCTCTTTTTTTGTGGAAATAATATTTTTGTGAAGGAAATTATTAATCATCATTTCTTAAATTATGTTTAATATTTTTGTTCTTTTACGTTTTGTTTTATGTTTTTAGATAAGGTGACATTCGGACTGTTACAATCTAAAATTTGATTTCAAATTAATCAATTTAGATACTAAATTTTTTGTTTTGATTTTTGAGTCTTCAAAGAAGGCCATAATATATATCCAACAACTTCAATTTACATAATATTTTACTTGTGAAAATACATAATTGGTGTCACCATATTGTTCATTAAGCTTTACATATATTATATCATTGAAGGTTTTCCATTTTTATCTAGAGCAGTAGTCAAAGTAACATGATATTAGAGATTAACAAAAAATTATTGTGAAAAAGGAAATGTATAAATACGACAGTAAGAAAATGTGAGGGCTCGATTATAGAAAGTACGAGAAGAGATAGAGATCAATCGAAGAATCAAAAAGAGGTGATAAGATAGGATATAATGTAACTTTAGATTATTGAAGACATGACTTTTCATAAGAAAGTATAGAGGACACATATTAGAACAGAAGATTAGTAGATAATGTAGTGTTATTTTGCTTAGGTTGGCTAATGTTTTGCCATAAATTGTTAGATTTTTATATATAGTTCTTATTTTTTATTTTTATCATCATTTATTGTTTGTAATAACCCATCATGT
>JAOTQJ010000072.1:29020661-29033923 GCA_025642045.1 Solanum sejunctum | reverse complement strand
GTTCTTATTTTTTATTTTTATCATTATTTATTGTTTGTAATAACCCATCATGTTATGTTGTTTATTGTGTTTTAATTTGATTATCACATTATTTTTTATTTACTGGCTCCTTTTCGGGGGACTTTGCATGATTTTCTTTGTTAATTACTTGTTATATTCTCTTTGTTGCTTATGTCTTTTTTGTACCTAGATTTATTACACTTCAGATGAGTTTTTTCATAAATAACTTCTTTATTTTTACAAGATAACGATAAGCTTTGAATTTATTTTATCCTTTCCAAAGCTCTTTTATGAATTTCATCGAATATATTATTGCCATTATATTTATCCATGAAATCATATAAAATTATTCAAAAAATAGGATATGATAGGTAGGGGTGTAAAATACTAATTTGTTAAACATTTAAAATTAAATTTAATAATTAGTATTGAACACATATGATAGACATATAAAACTAAATAAATTATAAATATTTTTAAATTTTCAAAATATTCAAAATTCGACAGTACTAAAATCGAAATCAATAAATTCTATGAAAGATTTTTGAGTGGCCACTCTTGATCAAGATAGCTACGCTATTGCATATTATTTAAAGCATATATGCTAGCTTATATATTCATGTGATTGATTTTAATCTCGAATGAAATAAAAGAATATTATTTATAAGTAAAAATTAAAAGAAAATTAGTCGATTAATTTATTGAATACTCATAACATAAATTTCATCACAACACACTCATCCAGTTAATTTGGTAACTATTACATCGACATTCAGAAATATTTAAATTTATTATTGTTATAATGATAGAACGCATATCACATAAATATATCATAAGTTATAATTCTTTTTTGATCATTTGTTGTATTTTGTTATAACGTTAGAATGTACATATATATAAATATATCATAAGTTGTAATTTTTTTAAATTATTATTAATAAAAAATATATCTTAAATATTAATCACATTTACATAATTTAAATCACAGAAAATAAAATACGATAAATATTTTAGGACAGTACAATACTTTTTGGGTGTCTATAATGTACTGCAAATCTTTACACGACTCAAGAACGTTTGAACAATCAAATTCTTCATGACTTTTTAGATTTCCTTACATTTTACTTTTTTCGTGTTCCACCGGGGTTAATTTAATCATTTCTCTTAATTAAAAAAACAAAACACAGCTGTTTACAACTAAATAAATATTAAAATAATCGTAACATTACAAAAAGATCATAATATAATTCTCTTAAAGCTGAGCATGCGTTTGATATTTAATATACTTATTTTAAACTTTGGGGAGTTTCCCTTCTCATTCTTTTGTTTACACTTTTTAAGCTCTATGCACTTTTTGAAACTTTTCAAAGTGATTAATTACTAAACATAGCAATAATTTAATCGTATTAGTGAAAAAAGCAAAAGGATTTGCAACTGGGCCTTTTATTTGATGGATTAAGTTACCTAATTAGACGTACTTTGTATTTGGACTGTACTTGTTATGTAAGTTTAATTTGTACCAAAGGGCTCACGTTTCTGCTATAATTGAAAAAGAAAAAAAAAAAAAAAGAAACGTACTACTTAAGAAAATTTTCTTGCAATTCACGTGCTCTCTGATTCAATAGCTGTGTAGCACACACGATCGTATTCGTACTTTACTTTATTTTTATTTTTTTGTACTCTCTGTTTTTGAATTTATATGACACATGTAAATTTAATACAAAATTTAAGAAAGAAATACGGATTATTGAAATTTATCATTTAAAATCGAATTTTAAATATTTCTATGATTATTTTATTACAAATAAATAAATAAATTGTGTCACATAAATTGAGATAGAGGCGCAAGAGGAATACAAGAATTAAAGAAAGATTACTGCCAGAAGATTATCCTCTTGCATATGAGATATTTTGTAGTACTAATTTAGATTATCCCGTTACAGATTCTTGTACAGACGTAGCAGTGGATATAAGTTTATCTTACTAATGATGTTTTCTTTTAATAATTATAAAAAGTTACGCTAATTATGTGCCTAAATCCGTAACAAATGGTGTAAATTTCTGCTATTATTATGGCCATTTATGACAATGGACCTATTAAATCTTAATGGGCTCGCTGAAACAATTCCATATTATGGGCTGGGCCTGCTGAAACTTCCTCATATCTTTAGTATATTCTTGATGAATGGTAAGATAAGCTATTTTGAGGATTAGAAAATTAGCTCGTGAAAATATGATCTTACGATTCGAGCAAGTTTGGGTTGATTGTTGGTCTGTTCATTTATTTCTTTAGCTATTTTAATTCATTTTATGTAATTCATTTAAAAAATAAAAAAATTATGCAATTAAGCAAATACATATATGTGCCTAGTTAATTAGCTAACATAGCTATAGTTTAAATTCATTACAACTCACAGCAAACTTTTAATTGTAATTACATTTTGAGATTTGTATAATTCGCATGAAACTTATACAAACGTTGTACGTGATTATACAAAAGCTATGCATGAATTAAATTATATAGCGAAATATAAAAACACTATGAATTGTATATTGAATTATACAAACATTGTGTACGAAATTGAAATATACAAATGCTATACAAAATTATGAATTTTATAGTGAATTATATAAATGTTATTATAACGAAATGTAATTAGCCAACTATAGCTTTAGAGCATAATTAAGCTTCACATGTTTGCCATTTATGAAATTCACTCTTTAAAAATTGGGTTATTATCTTTGCCTAAATTGACTCAAGAAAAATCTAATGAAAACATATGCCCCAACTTCATACATGTTTGCCTATACGTCTTTCTAGCACACGTGTTGTTTCATCTATTGGAGCCTGTCACTTCCTGGATCAATCAAACACATTTTAGTTGGCCTTATCCCTTTCGATTTTAGTAAATTCATTGGATCATGAAGTTGGTTCATATCTGACCATATTCGAGGGAATGAAGATGAATGACTGAAATCTAATAAACGAATTGAAGCACAAAACACTCTAATTTTTGTGTTCTATGTATGTAATCTTTATGGATTATTTTTCAAATGTTGCACACAATGTAATTCTTGCATTCACCTCCACATGAATAGAAGGGAACTAATTGATCATAGATATATTTCAATTTTGGACATAGTTCATGCATGAGAAATTCTAAGTGTTACGTATACTTGAGTATCAATACTTAAGTTCAGCCACAGCCAAAATCTACCACCTTTTGCTTTTTAACCCCAAAAACAAAAAACAAAAAAAGTATTGGCAGAGATTTAACTGCATGTTAGCTTCAATGTTCATGAGCATTAATTGACACGATAAGTACGTATATGTACAACATGATAATTGATAACTACAGTATCACGAGAATATTAGGGCGACATTGATAGTTCAATAATATTGTATACCTATCATTTCTTGTGGAAGAAACGAATGAAAGTAAAAAATAATAATACATAGAATTAAATTTTATTGAATGGTCAAAATAGACCAACTTGTGATCATGTCAACCAAGTTGATCATCATCTTCTTCTAATGGTTAATGATGGACTACATAACTTTTTAGTTTATACACTGACAAAGATATGCTTTCCAAAGTTGATTTCTCAGGTGGTCATTCAACTAATAGTTATTATTTCATTTGTTCATTTTTACTTGTCAGATTTAAACTTAGTACATCCATTGAGAAAACAATAATTGATATATTGATGTTTCATATTAAATCTACGAAATAATTTGAAAATAAGTAATTAATGTCGAGGGATGTGTGTATATAATAATCGTCTTCTATTGATATGTTAAAAGTGAGAAATAAAAATAAAAAAATTATTAGAATAATGGACAGTAAAAAGTAAACAAGTATATCATAAAATTATTTTTTTCGATGAAATTGGAATCAAGAAGTATGGCGCACATAATTAAAAACTCTAATCTACAGAATCCATGTACTTTAAGGGTGCCATAACAGAAATCACCATGTGTTGAGAGAAATTCTTCGTGAATTTACTTCTTTATATAGTGATTTTTTTTAATGAAAGTTTTATTTCTATCACTGTAACATACACTAACAAACTATAGAAACAAGTATTTTTCACAAATTTTAGATAATGAAATCATAAAATTGATTTTACTTGTTAAAAATTTATAGTCATATAAAACAAGATAGTAAAATATCTAGTTAATATGGTGTAAATCATGAATATTTATGCATTTATAAAAATTTATCGTCATATAAAACGAGATATTAGTAAAATATCTAGTAAACTTGGTGTATAATCATGAATATTTATGCATTTAAAACTTTTAATCGACATGGAATGAAGACAAGTATTAATTCGTCCTTTCGCTATTACAGTCTCTAATATATGTACGTCTAGTTGATCAGCATAGTGAAAATAATTAATATATTACATTTTTGTATCAAGTTGTCACTTTATTTTTTCAAATTACTAATAGCATTTATAATGTACAGTTACATATAATAATAAGAATTTCCTCAATAAATAAACTAATTTAACTTATAATGAATAGTAACATATAATAATAAAAATTTCTATACATCAAAACAGTAAACTTGGTGTAATAAAACTCCTGCTATGTGCAGGGTCTGAGAAGGACTCGACCATAAGGGTCCCTACATACAAAAATTGACATGTAAGTTCCCATGGTCCACAACTTTGTAACTTTCCAGCTCCCAACTAGAAAACAACAAAACATTAGCCAACTACTATAAATACCATCCTATTATCTTCATCATTTTACATCCTTAGCCAACATTAACACTCCCACAATACCATTTGCATGTTTTAAAAACTTAGTCACCAAAATGGCACCTCATGGAGAAACAATTGCAACGTCCAACGTTCGAAACCTTAGCAAACCACCTCGACTCTCTAACGACAACCTCAAAAGAACAATGTCTGAAATCTCGTACGAGTGGATGAACGATGACACGATTATCGATGCAACCCTACCACCGGTCTCGGAAGTAGAAAGCGCGAAATGCGAGTGTTGTGGCATGAGCGATGAGTACACGTCCAAATACATCGACGGAGTTCGAAAAATATACTTAGGTAAGTGGATATGTGGACTTTGTGCTGATGCTGTAAAAGAAGAGGCCCAAAAAAATGGAGGAAAAAATGAAGAAGCATTAACTACTCATATGAATGCTTGTACCAAGTTTAATAAATTTGGTAGGGCTTATCCAATACTAAATCAAGCTGAGGCTATGAGAGAAATGTTTAAGAAAAATACGAAGGGAATCATGAGGGCAAAATCAATTAGTCCAAGGGACAGAATTATGCCAAAAAAGAGTGGTGGAATTGCTAGAACTAATAGTTGTATTCCTGCTATTACTAAAGATATGACTGATCTTAATATAGTAAACTGATCGATAAGACGCGCAGCCATGAGTTGTACCTTCTGCAATAACGTATCTACTATAGTCATCTTAAATCCTTGAGAGGATTTTTTATTTTTACTAGTTTTAAGTTTGTCTTGGTTTTTAACCTTTTACTGATGAGGTTATTAGCTTTAGAAATCATGTTTATGGTTCAAGCTAATTGATCAAATATGTGTATAATGTTATTAAATCTTGTTTACTGTTATTGATATCCAACCTTATTTTGAAAGTGTTTCATTTTTACTAGAGAATAATTATAAGCATTCATGGTCTTTTTTGCTACGTTCAGCCGCTACCTGACTGTAAGGAGAGAGATGGCTAAATCTCGTGGTTTGGTAAAACAAATACTTCTGAGGGATGCTGTTTTTTGAGAATTACTGTGATTATTCTAGTGATCCACAAACGAGGAGAATCTCTCTTTTTCCTATCCTAGAATAGAGATTCTCTATAAGTCTGATAGAGTATACGTTTTCTTTCTCTGAATAAAGGTTGTCCAAAGAGGATGTTGTGCTTGCAAGTAAGCTTCAGCCAAGCACCAAATAAACCAAGGTCAGGTTGGGCATCTTTGCTCGCTTACGGCACCTCAATTTTCCACTATAGAATTGAGTGAGGTAACGAAAGTTGAAGCCGAGGTTCCTTGCTCCATAAACGTATAGACCAAATCAATATGATGACTACTAGAAATACAAGTTTTTTCCCAGCACAAATCAATGAGAAATTTGCTTTATAAAATATGATTTGTCCATCCATTTCCCACCGCGAATCGATATGTTATAATATTGGAAAAAAGCATTCAATTTAAAGTAGCATAAGGCTTCAATAACATAGCATAGAGTTTGCTTAGCAGCACAAGTCTTGATAATAAACAAGTCTCAACAAGCACAACTAGTTCAAAATGATTTCTAAAAGGAAAATACTCGAGGGTTCTTAGGTTTAGTCTCCTGATCCCTTTAAAACATAGATCTAGACAAACGTAACTTAGACAAATGACCAGTTGATAAACATGAAACAGATGCAATGAGCAGTATTTTCTTCATTCATCACTTTCCATGCCACTGCTCTCTCATAAGAAATTGGTCTGCTCATGCTTGACAAGCAAATTCCCCCTTGCAGACAAGCAAAACCCTGCCATAAATAAATTCAAATTAGGAACTGTTGCGGTCGTGATAATCTATCCTCTACTACTTGCTACATTCAATATTTTCCACATAAAAGGAGTACCAACCTGTTGCATTATCTGTGGGAACTCAGTGCAGAGGTTCTTTTTTCCATGATCGTCAAATATTTTCTCCAAGGTGATGTCTTGAAGCGCAACCAAGGTTGTCTCGAGCATGTCAAGACCAGCCTGATTTGCAAATGTGAAAACTGGCAAAGCCTGCATAAATATTGAACTCAAAATTTCATGTACTCAAAGAACTAAAAGGTAAGACTGTTGCATTAAGAGTGTTCTCAACAAGCAAAAGAACAATTTGAGATTGACGAATGTTTACTTTGCAACGCATGACAAGGGGAAATATCAAAAGAGGATTCAGAAACAAACCTTAGCAGAGCAGCAGATAATAGCATCTGAGTGATGCCATAGGCTTTTGAGGATTGACTCACTTCCATGATCAGTATTCGATTTCAGAAGCTCCACGCCCAAAAAGCACCTTATGAGGAAAAAATAATATCCACAAGAGAGACTGATGTTAAACTCAGAACATAATTACATACAGACAAACAATATGTAGATTTCCCTCCTAGTAGCGTCCCATGGAAAAAATAGCTAATGAAAAAGAGGATTGAACTATTTCTAGTTCAGAGGAAGACCACTAATTTCTTTTGATGAAAAAATTTTGGGAAACTGACACTCGTAATACTCTAATCACTTCACATTTAAATAAACTAATGTTGACAAGATGTATTCCATTTAAATAAACTAATGTTGACAAGATGTATTCCATTTATGCTCCTATGTTAGGCACACATGCTAAGTGTATACCACAAACCTGTAACTTTGGCAGATCCAGCGAGCTAGCGTATGTGCTTCAGGAGTCCCCAATGGCAAACGAAGACCTCCATGAGGACCCAAGTGAGAGGGCGAAAGGGCTAACGCAACTCTCTGAACAGATGAAATAATGCTTCGGACATACTGCCGAGCCATTGAAGCAACACTCTCTTGCATGTGGCTCTCAAAAGCAAATTGAAAAGCAATTGTCATGACAGATCTTGATGTGCCACCACTACTGTTAAGGTCATTGGCCACTTTGTTTTCTGCTGAGCCAGTCTCAAGAGCAGAAGTAAGATCAAGGGTACGATTTGGACTGGAAGCTTCCTGCACAAAGAATGCATATTGACAAAACACCAAGGATAACATATCAATTGAACAAATACGTAAAAGAAAAAGCACAAATAGGTGAATAGAAATGCAAACCTTTCCAGATTCAAGTGAAATAATGCGAAACCCAGACGGAAGCAATGGTGCATCATCAGCAAACGAGGCATCAATAGGAGCAAATACGAGTTCAGCGCAAGTTCCAACAGCATTTTCATCCATTCCACTGCATAGCTGCATAATTTCCCTCAAGATTATAAATTCCTCTAATTCAAAGAAAGATTTTCTTACACATGCAGAAATAAGACTTACTTGCAGTAGAAACATATCTCGTGGCATTATAGCATCCTCAGGAGAATGGCCTTCCAACTTAATGACCTCCAACATCTATAAGCAAAAAAAGAGCACGTGGATGAGAAACCAAAAAAATCGCCAAAAAAGACTGACCAAACAGTGTAAATAAATTAGGCATGCCAATGCTGAAGATTAAATAAAACTACTATGCTTGCCTCTTCATGCTCAACAGTGTGTGCGAGTGGAAGTATCACTTGACCCCCGAAATTACCAACTCGAGCACCAGGTAAGCTGCAGGGACCAACTTTAATGGCTGCAGCAGCATATGCATCTATATTGTTGTCCGCCCATTCAGATCGATGTTCCCGCAGGAACCTGAGAAGTATAGCAGGAGGCACATTCTGGACGACAAAAACAAGACGGTTGTGTTAAAAGGCAAACTAGTCAGCATCCAACCATCCTCATGACTCATCCCTAAACATGTTTGTCTACTTATGACAAACAGGAAACCTTTAATTATCCACTTACATAAGAATAAAATCAGCAATTCAATTTTATAGTTTCAGCATCAACATATTGAATAAGCAGACCTGTAGAAGCATTGATGCTTTTGCACACATAACCGCATTGCTCATCGGTTGAAATCCATTTGCAAAAGAAAGGTTTAAGCCCATTAACTTCTCAGGAGAAGAGTTCACAAGGATGGTTACATCATCCATTCCATCGTTATCGAGCATTGACCAGCCCTCATCAGCTATACCATTAACAGCCTCATTGAAGCCTCTGCCAAAGTAACTCATAGTTTTGAATGAAAGAAAAAAAAGAGAACATTGAAAGAGAATCCATCAAAAAAAGGTCATTCAAACCTGCTCAGCCTCTGGCTTAATGCGCGTAGAGCTGCTGGTCTTCTTCCCCAGTTGGTCACATTAGTCTGTGAAACCTCCTGGGCGATCTGCCTGAGGTAGCGTAGGGCCTGCAAGAAGGATATATAGTCACCAAAATGCCAATAGTATTCTCCAATCTTGCCTGTGGTGTATTATCAATTAGAATAAAAGTTCTTACAGCCACTGTCGTTTTCTGAGCTAGCACTGCTGATGACTCATAAAGTGGGCGCAACACTTCTGGCACACTCCATGCCTAATAATAACTTTGTCAACCATAACACTGCATAACTAGGCATAGTGAAGGAGAACAGGAAATATGGACAATTAGTTGTACCTCTAAATTCATATGATCAACAATGTGAATAATTGAACCACCTCCCTCGCAAGGTCTAATCAGGTATCCACTGGGTAGGATTTCTGCTCTCACAAAATTCTGAACAGGTGGCATACTCGGACCATTTTGAGTATTTCCAAGTGACCTTTCACACACCTGAGTGTTTTATTAAATGAGACAAGTTAGTTCACAAAGCATGTGCATGCACAAACCTAAAATATGTAAAACTGCAGCTATATACAAAAGCCACTAACTTATACCAACAAGGCTTGCTATTTCTGCTGGCAAAATCAAGTGACACTTGCCAACATCAGAAGAAGAAATTTACATATTGCCTAGGACTTAGCAGGATATAACATTTACAATAGAAGAATATGTCATGATGAAACCATACCACGAGACTGCCATCATCCATAACAGTTGTATACCGTAAGAGCCAGAAGTCACGGGCAGGTGCCAACGTTGTTGGTGCATAAAGCTAAAAACAAAAACATTGAAGTTCATCACGAAGGTATAAAGGGACAGAATGCAAAAGCAAAAGAAACAACAGTGCAGTAACCTACCTGCAAGTAAAGGAGTTCAATAGTTCCACCATTGGCAGTAGGCAGCACATTAAGAACTTCAACAACCCGGCAGTCACGAAACCATGAAGGTCGATCCTTAAGGATTTCAGAGACCTAGAGGGATCTCAGACAATTAATTTCAAATTACAGTGCCAGAAACATAAATTTCAAAACAGATAATCAGCTTACCCTCGTTGGCTCTAGACCAACCAGGCCACAAGCTCTAGCTGCCACCCCAGTGCAACCATGAGATATAGCAATGATTCCAATGGAATCCGGACCAGGCTATTCATTTCAAGAGAGAGATTATTAGAAAGAGTTAAACCGGCACTTAGAATTTGTAAGATAAATAAATGGCTTTAAAAAGGAGACTGGAAAATAAATAGTGACATAAATATGTGCCTGAGAAAGGACACTGATGCACTATATAGAAATCCAAAACTGCTATGATGAAATTTGGTAATTTTTATATACATTAATTAGGACTGACAACTTCAAAAGAGGGCAAGGATCCATACCCTCTCTTTTGTGCACCTACCAAGTCGAGTCATAAGATAAGATACAGCTTTTATACTAATTGATTGACTGTTTTGAAAGGCATCCATGGAAATGAAAAAGCTATATTGTATTTACATCGTTGATTGATATAGTTGGTCAAAGGAATTGACCACTGCTGGGTAGTTTATTATCATTTATGAAGAAAAGTGAAGCAGCCAATTTCTTGCATTCGGCTCTAACACTTGGTAGTCTGCTAATATGCCTACATATTACAGAAATGAATTTTTTATTTGCCAGTTTAACCCTTAAATTACTTGGATAAATATTTAAGTAATAGAAGGATATTTATAACAAATATTTGTCGTTGCACATCTGCTTAATTGCGCTAAAAGCTAAATCAACCAATCGACAAATTACGCGCCATTCCAAAGGAATATCTGTCAACCGCCTGAATCTCCTACGCACGTTCCAAACATTTGGACTCATTGATCGAATACGACATAAATTGTCTTTTCGTACAAATCTGGTTCCTTATCTCTAACATTGGAGTTTCTTTATACAGCATAATCTAAAATGTATGCTTGGCCTACTTCCAACCCTTCCACCAATTTAATGAACAGTTCAATAATACTATTGCCGATTCAGTTTCATGTGACACTGTTTCCTTATTAGTCCATTCTAAAAAATGACACATTTATTTGGAAAAATCCAACTCTTCATATTTTACCCTTGATGAAAAAGCTATTTTAGTAGCACAAATGTAATGGCATGATGAATACCACAAGTTCTGAAAGTTTTATAGTCGCACAAAATATAATGGCAAGTTTAAATATAACAAATTTCAAAAAGCCTCCTTTTTTACCTTAAATTGTGTGACTTAAAGACTCAAACTACATCGCACAAATTGAAACGGATGGAGTAATTAATCAATTTATTAAATAAAAAGGCATTACTTTAATGTAAAAGTACCTTCATTCCAGGCATTTGGACCCACTCAACAGCAGTTCCTGTAGCCTTTGAAAGAAACTCTGTTAAAGTTTCTTCTGCAATGGACAAAAGTCTGGAGAAAAGCACAAATACATTACCATAAGCCACAAACACAAAGAACAAGAAAAATCATCACAAAGCACCAAATTTACAAGAAGAAAAGGACCCAACAACTGAAATCCCACTCACTTACCCTGCAGGACTAGCATCCCTTGGAGGATGCTGAGATGTCAATTGGTGTTGACCACTCGTCACCACTGAGTCACAACTGGTATCTTTTGTAGCAAGCGGTGTCTGCATTACAGTTGAATAATAATGGATTCAATTAAACCACGTTAGTTAGATTGAAAAGAACAAAACCAAAACAAATAACTTCTTACACTTTGCCTGCGAAAGTAGCCATTTTCATACACCAGTTGAGAAACTTGCTTCTGTAATCTGTCATTTTCTTCCATTAATAGCTTGTTCATTGCAGTCAACTTCCTATTCACAGACTGAAGTCTTGACGCCTCTTTTCTTTGTTTCTCCCTGCATCTATATTTATCCAAAAAACAAAGCAAAAAAGAAACAAAAATTAGCTAGTCCATAAAACTAGTTGAAACTTTAAAAATGTGCTTTTGATGTTTGTTGAAAAATGGTTTTTACCATTCAAAGTTGTGTTTGGACAACCATTTAGTTACAAAAGTTTTCTAAAAACTGACCAAATTTCATGAACGAACTTGTCATTCACAAATAATTAGTAGAAACAGAAGAAAGAGAGAGAGAGAAAATGAAAAGGAAAGTGCAGGTTGTTGGACAAAGAATGAATAATCAAGAGCAATCTTGTTCAGGGAAGTTCAAGAATAGAACTTTTTTATGCACATAACTTCAAATACAACTTTAGACACTAAGTGAATAAGATTTAGCAAGAAAACATTTGAAAATTGAGTAAAAAGGAAACCCAAGATTTGATTTTTCTTTTTTAAAGTAAAAAATAGAAGACATTCATAGTACCTTCGATTCTGGAACCAAACTTTGATTTGCTTAGGTTCAATGTTGGAGAGGATAGGACATTCTCTGATAAGCTGCTGACGGCGCATTGAACTTGGTTTTGGACAATCATGATAAAGCCTCTCGAGGGCTTCAACCTGCTCAGGTGTATACCGGACATACTTGCCGTTATCCATTACTGACTTACCATCCTTGCAGGAAGCCATTTTTTTAAAATCTTGCAAACTGATATGCCCTTGATGATGTTAAAAAAAAGGAAAAAACAAGCTTTGTTACTCTTGCTTCTTCTTTCCTTTTTGTCTTCACAACAATTCAAGCTTTTTTAGCATTATTCTTTTCTTCTTTTGGGGAGCTCTGAACAAAATGAGAATGTCTTGAAGTGACCTTTTCTTGGTAATACTAAAAGAGAAAACCAATTTTATCAAACCGAAACGGCACTAGACAACTTGTAATACTAAATATACACTCTCTTTCACCACTACCAAAAAAAACAAGAAGAACCCAAAAACAATTTCTTTAACAACATGCCATACATTTCCTTCCAGCACCAGTCACCAACCCTTTTGGATCTTGAAACAAGATAAACACTAGAAGATCCAAGCTTTAGACTTCAGAAGATAAAAAGAAAAGAAAACAAGAAACAGATCTTCATATATCCAAAAATTGGAGCATCTTTAAGAGTTTTGAGAAAAAGTAAACCAACCCCATCAGACCCCTATGAAATATTCAAAGACTGAAGAGGAAGATCCTGTAGGCATGATGAGATATTATTAGAAGATGGATCTTGGAGTGGTTAACAATGAATGAAATTGAGTTGAAAGAGGTGTAAATGCAAGAGGAGAAAAAGGTATAAACTCCGGATTTGAGAGCGACCCAGAGAGAGAAAAAAAAGTCTGTTTATTTGTATTTGGGAAAGTTGGTATCTTTCACAAGTGAGTAGCCATTGTATATCAATGGTCTGTCAACTTCTTTCGGCTTTAGAGGCAGTGGGGGTGG
>JAOTQJ010000072.1:28987978-29007797 GCA_025642045.1 Solanum sejunctum | reverse complement strand
AAAAATTTAAATATTTAAAAATCATTAAAAAAATTAATAAAGCATTATAGATTACAATTATTTTATGTCACTATGATAAGAAAATACCTTTTTAAAATTTAATCAAAATTGATATAATTTAATTTTTTTATTTTAAGAATTAGAATAACTAAAAAGAAAAAAATATAAAATTAGTGATATAGTACTGCATTAATTATATATTTAGTAGGGATAAGCTAGGTCAAAGGACGAGCTATATATATTGGATTAAAATAATTATATTCCAATGTTTGGCCCCTATATAATTGTCTGCCCGATCCTAGACATTTGCAATTCTTAGGGGGGGCACTTCGTTATCTTAATCCAATCTCACTATTATTTGCTCCAAGGGGATTCCACCTACACGAGGACAACAAAATAAGGAATTAGCAATGGATTAAATTTTATAGTTAAATAGTATTATTTTTATTTTTTATGTGATATTCTTTAATTTAATGTAATATTTTTTTTAGAAAAAGATTTTTGAAATTTGTGTTTTAAATAATTTTTATATATTTATGTGATTAAAAATTATTTCATTAATGGTAAATATAAAATTTTAAAATTGAATTATTTTGAATTAGAGAAAGCTAACTTTTTTTTTTGGATAAACTAAAGAGAAAAGCGTCATATATAAAATGAGATAAAGATAAGAAAATTCTGACTTTATCATTATATATGCATACGGAAAAAATGTAGGTTAGGAGATGCATGCATGCTATGAGTCGATGCAATTCTTCTTTAATTTGATTCCTTTAAGGTGAAATTAGACTATAACAAAAATTGCAACTATTTGGAGAAACATTAACTATTAAACAAGGATTGATTTCGTCTTTTAATCACTCTTCGTTTAAAGGGGTTTTGTATAAGGTCGTCGAATTATGTATAGCAAAGGAATTGGAGACATTGGCAAATTATAGTAGTACAATCCAGACCATTTTTATAACAATTATTATTTATATCAATGCTTCTTTATAACGGCTAAGTGTTTTTTTTTTTTAAATTGATTTTCATACTAAAATGTCGTATAACATGTTTTCCACATCAATATATCACAATTGTAGCAAAAAAGTATTCAGACAAATAATGTTATTACAAAGAGATTAGACAATATATCATCCTCCTATAATTTCTTTTTATATAAATAATTCAACTTATTACACATATGGTACGGTCCTTTAAATAAAATAAAAAATTATGGCCCTCCCCCATTGCTCTCAAATGTATACTAGATTGTGAAGAAACAAGAAAAATGATCATGAAAGAGACAAGTATGGGAGCCAACTGTTCCTGCATGGGTCTCTTACTAATATGAACCCACACAAATAAATAGTACTTGAAGGTACAATGTATGTACGCACAAACCTCCAACTAAAATACTGTAGGCTTTGGGATAGACTCATTTAAATGTAACTCATATACATATAGTGCGTATATATAATGGTGGACCTAGGATTTCAATTAACGAGTTTTAAAATCTGAAAAAAAAAGTACATGAACCAGCCAAAGGGATAAAAACAATTTTAACTATAAATAAATTTTGTAGTTTTCTGTCTCGGATGAACCCCCGGCCAAAGAGTTGTTTCGGCATTATATATATATGCACTTGTATATATTGGATCATTCTTTAAAATATTTTTTTAATAAAGATCCATTATAATGATTAATTGAAATCAATATATAGTTTAAACAGATTAATTACTGTTTACATGTTGAAATACACATAAATAATTATTTTTTAAGCTGTTAATATAAACTGTATAAGATAGAATAATTTTGTTTTGAGGGTAGACATGCATGTGGAGAGGAAAGAAGAAGCACATGGAAATAATAAGTGAAATGTATGTGGGGATAATATATCCAAAAGGTGTTCATGTCGTCTCTAGGGATCTTTCCATGTTATTTGGTAATACGTTTTAATTATTCTTGTCTCCCTGTACGTCTTTTGTATATTGACTCTTACAAATTACATTACATGTCACAAAATATTACTATTAATTTCTACCATGTATAAGACCTTGCGTACATTTTTGGTAAGTTTTCATATAGAGTTAATAACTTATTATAGGATCATGATGTACATACTTTTTATATAATTATTAAGTAATTCAGTAAATTTTCAAAATTTTAGGTTTATGTGTTTGGGATCGGAGCCACCTATTGATCAGGGGGTTCATTCGAATCCATTTGACGAAAAATTATACTATTTATAGATAAAATCTCTAAATCAAAACCCTAGTTATGCCACTGTATATGTTATAGATCACAATCTTTTTTACTTACTTCGACCCTTTGTGGTATCAAAAGTCACCCCAAAATATATCCATAAGTAGCCTATACAAAAATTAAAATATGTAATCTTGAAAATAAGATAAATTATTTATGGCAAGTAAGTGACATGATACTATAATTAATCCTTCTGGTAATTTTGTTTTTACAAAAGTAGTAGGGGTATGTAAGACTTTTATTTGGCTAAAAGAGCGTTTCAATATATACTAGTGAAATAACTCTAAAAGAAAATTTGATGAATTACTCTAGTTTGATTCTTTAGTTTTTTATTATAAAACTTTTATTAAAGAGTTATCTTTTTTCTCCTTCTCTGTTATTAAAAATCACTTGCTAGAATATCTGTTTTTGTATCTGGTTTGATGAAGTGAGATATTAATTTCTTCATCTCTTATTATCGATGTATTTATATTTTATTTGAATAATATATGATGAAAGAATTATTTAAAACGGGAAAAAGTATGACAGGGCAAACTAGCAGGCGTCAAATCAAAAATCATGAATTTGGTGAAATTTAATAGCTAGACTGCATCATTAAGGAGGTGAATTAGTGGTAAACTATCAACTGTGTTCATGCCTAATAATTAAAAGCTGATGTATATATAAAAATAAGAAAATAACTAATTATAAGAAATTAAATACTTGCCAGTGCTAAATTGTTTTCCTCATTGCAAAAGTTTGGTGGGAACATCTTCCTTCACGTAATGAGTGATATGATGATATTACTCCAACCAGTCTAACCAATTTAAAAAGGAACAGTAATAAAACATAATGATCAAATTAAATGTGACCATCTCAAAGATTTATAAAAGGGAAAAAACTAAATAATCCAAAAAACTAAATAATGATAAGTGTTTGATCTATGGTTCTCTTTTTATTTATTTTAAGTAGGATATTCAGTTTTGATACATTATATTTGATCTAGGAATTTATAAAAAAAAATTTATACATATAAAATAAAAATAAAACTAAATATATATCGTTCTCTTCAGACCTCTATTTACTATATGATATATTATCGTTGTTGTAGAGGGTTATACATGAAGAAAATAGGACGAAATAATTATGAAAGATGAGAGTCACATGACTTGTTTAATTACACATTATTATAAGCCATAACATCAAGTCCGTAGACTAGTTTATTTTTATAAAATCAAATACAGAATCAGTCAATGTTATAATATTCTAACAAAATATCTTAATTATTTGGACCAGACACGCGCTGAAGGAACGTAACTTACCAAAATTTCTGCACCCGTAACTCCTTTATAATTATGAGATCAGTACTAAAACAAAATTAAAATTAAAATTTTAACAATGATATATAGTTATAATTAAATATATACTTTTTGCGTAAAAAATACCAAGTTTAGTTAAATTTGTATTAATTTCATCCGCCTATGCTCGATGTATCTACCCCCTAAATATAATGAGAAGAAAAGTTGAAAAAGGCCGTTACCCTTAAAATCAGCAGAACTAATCATGTAATTGTTGATTATTTGCACACCATAATTATCATAATCAATTAACTAAAAACGTTAAGCCATCAATCACATAATACTTATCGACACCAAGTGTTTACGCTTGGTAATCAAAAAACTAAAATTCAAAATATATCGGTTAAATATAATTAAATGATAGACTTGTATATTGAATACGAGTAAGTTCTTTGTCATAATTAATAAGAATATTTCTCATTTAGATTTTTGTTTATAGACATAAAAGTAGCTTAAGAATGATTGTTATTTTCATTTTTGACCATAACTATATACGGGTTTCATCTCTTGATCATCATTTAAAGGCAATTGTATTATTTTTATCTAGTGATCCTAATATTTTTATTTTTCATTTTGCAAGCTTAATATATTAATTTTGACTAACGTCCAAGTTGCAGGTATTCGACATTAATTAGTAGGAAAAGAATACTTACCTAAACTGGGATTATAGACTGGTCCAGTCTGTCACACTACCATCACGTGTATGTACATATCAAATTAGTACGGTAATTAATAAGCCAAGAGTGATTAGGTTCTCTAAGTTGAAGATTAGTTGAATAAATTTCTGATTTATCAAAAGGAAACATGCCAAAGGAATTAGGTGAAAAATCCAATTTTACAGCTAAAAAATAAAAAGATAGGGCACATGCTTCTGGACATTGCTTGCATGTGCAGAAAAGACTTAAATAAAAGTTGATATAACTACTATTAATTACCATAGTAATTATGTAAAAGTGTTACCGTAAATGCTAAATAAAAATTGTGATAAGTTCAATCCAGTGTATAAGTCTGCTTAGTTTATGGCTTAATCAAATTAAAGTAAGTTAATCTTTTTTCTTTTAAATATTCTGTTGATAAGTCTTATAATTTAATTAAGCCACTGTCCAATAATAAGAGCCTTACTAGGATGAAACCATGAAGGATGTGCAATACGGTTAACTATTTCACCTTTTATTTCCGATAGTTAATACCACAATTTTAGTATAACATTTATCCGTGGACTAACTAATACTAGAGCTGTTAATATAGGTTAGGTTCATTGAATCGGCTTGGTCTAATTCGTAATTTAGTAAGATTTTTGAGCTCATTTAAAATATGAACTTCTTAGCCTAACCCAAATAAGCTTGTTGATTTGTGAGGCTTGATAAGAATCTAATCTCAAACTCGTCTAAAAATTTTAAATATTATAATTCAAATAGAAATTATGTTTTTATAATATATAATAGTAAAATTAAGACAATATAATATTGTCTTGTTGCAACTTGTTTTAATATTTTAAAATTATAATTTAATTTAAAAAATTATTAAAAAATATACTTATAAAAATATAAATTGACCTGACAAGGCCTACAGTACACATATTAATGGTCTGAGCTAGTTATTTTTCGGCTCACAACAAAAAGCCCAATTTCCGAAGATTGTATGGACTAATTCATATGAAATTAGCTAGTCCTTATTGATAATTCTAATTAATACTAATAATAAAATGTGAAATAAACTAATCTCCTATTTTATTTCAAGTCGTTATCTCTTATGACACCAACCAAACGAGACTGAATTTGGCACTGTAGTGAAAAATTTCAAAATTGATTTGGAAATTAGAGAATGATTATATGCGGGCTGGCGATTTCATGGATGTTGAGTTTTACGTCGAAGGACATATGGATTGAAATGTAAGAAGCCCAATATTCTCTGTAGCCCATTAAACCTGATTCAGGAGAAAAACCGTGAGACCCAAATAGGAGAAAATTGTCTATTATAGCCACTTTTAAGGTTGATATTTAAACTTGGTCATATTTGAAATGTAATGGAGAAATAGTCACATTGTATGCGAAAATAAAATTTGAACCAAAGTACGCCAAGCTAAAATAATCTGTGTCCACCTAATAATTGATGGATCATTTCGAATTCAACTAATTTCATGTCTATCTAGTTAATAAAGGGGTCATAAAACTTTAACTACTCAATTACCTCCCCATTCACTTTTTGTTGTTCAATTTGAACTTTGTATGTTTTTTAAGAAATATTTTATTTAGTTTATATTAAGTCAATTGTAGGGGTATGATGCATTTTTTAACAAAAATATTTAAGAATTTAAATTAAAGGTTACTTTCTAATATTATCCTTTGAATTTTTTCCAAATAAGTCTCCTAGATAAGTAAAATAAAATAGTGAAGAACCAACGCGAACGAAGGGTAAATATGGGAGGAAAAATCTCAATTATTTTTTTTGCACTTTAAGTAATTTACTTTTTCTCAACTATGAAACAATTTACTTAATATGGATCAGAGGAATTAATGATTAATATGAGTATTTTATCATAATATCTATATTAATTAGTGTTCTGTTTAAATTTTGACAAATAATTTGAGAAATAAGTAACTTAATATCAAAATTATAACATTAAATTTTTTTTTCTCTTGATATGATAAAAGTAACAAATAAAAGTAAAAATATAATTTTAATATAATAATAAATAAAAGTGTTCAATGACGAAAACAGTTATATTTTAGAATGTATATGTCTTTTACGTATATAGATGGGAATTTGTTTTGTCCAAATATACATACTTAAATGTGCAACCTCCTAGGTTCTCAACCAACCAATTAAAGGAACTCGTGAATGCCTTGTTCTCCAAACAAGTCTAATACAGTGGCGGAGTCAATATGTTCGTCAAAAGTATTCATATTTTTAGAATATGAGTAGGTGTTTTTATATTAAAGGTGTTTAACAATTGATATATATCAAAATATATATATTTAATCTATATGTTCTAAAAAAAATTTAATGAAAGATGTTCATCTTACCATCCTTGGGTAAACATAGTTTCGCCCCTAGTCCATCATCTAATTTTCAACAATATCCAGTTCATTCTCACGAGATGTTAATGCATTACAACTCTTTTTGACTCAATTTCATCAACAAATTTAAAAGGACTCCGTGAACTCCCAAAGTAATATAGTCCAACTATTTAAGAGTCACACACCAACATGTTCTTCTTAAGTAATTATTTGTGATGGGCAGTGGCCTATTATTAGTATTGTTATTCACCTTTTGTATGCCTTTAGCTTGTTGAGTTTTTATCCATTTATTTTTCATGGCGAACTTTTGTTGTTCAATTGAGATGGAGCCCAAGACATTGAACCAAGGCCAACTCAACCTTGCCAGAGTAATTATCACCTCTGTTTTTAATTTGTTACTATTTATTTTGTGATTTCTTTGTTTATTTTGTGATAATGATGCAGGAAGTTGCTGTGGACATGGTACAGAATACACAATCGGACGAATCGTCAAATCTATTTATAGAGGTCTGTAACCATGATCACTTCATATTCTGCTAATCTATCTGTCAAAATTGATCCTTAAATTACTAGGAATAATAATTATTAGCCACTTCTTAGTAAGGACGGAGCTAGACAATAGTCATGGGGTCGGATTATACTATTTATATACGATTGAAATTACTTTTTACATATATATATATATATATATATATAGAGAGAGAGAAAGTAGATGTTGAGTCTTATTTGTCTAGTTAGTGTGTTTATTTCTTCAGATTTTGTGTCCTCTTAGTGAAAAATTTGATTCTGCTATTGCTTTTACTCCTGCCTTTGAAAAACAGTTACAATCCTCAAATTTTGAATATTAGATGAAACTCTATGACGTTTATTATTTACTCAACAAAATACCCCATGCTAGGCCAGCCTGGAGGGGTGGAGCTAGCGTAAAGCTCATATAGGTTCGACCGAACTCAATAATTTTAAGTATAATTTATAAAATTCCATAGTGTTAAGAGTTAAGTCCACTATTTCTTTACTCTTTTCCAAATTACAAAAATCTCTTAAAATTTATGAATTTCGAGATATACCGGACTTTCGAACACGTAGGGGAGGAATGTATTAGAGAGAATAGAGATGTATCAGAGGGGATGTCGGATACATTGGGTGGGATGTATCCTATAGTGGGTTTTTGTATTTGAGAGGGAACGGGTGTATCTCAAAAGGAGTAGAGGGAAGTGATGTATACGAAAGCGAATTCTTGAAAAATTTTAAATGATAGAAAACTTTTAGAGATTATGGTAAAATAAAATGTGTATTTAGATAAAATTTTCATAACTTTATATCAATTTTTATATTAATGAATGATTTTCTTTTTGTTTGAATATATATATAGGGAGGAAAGGCAGTTGTTGAAATAAAGGAAGCCGTTGTGCTAATTGGGGAAGCAGCATCAGTTGCACAAGAAGATTGCGTTGGGACAGTAGTGAAAACAAACGTGGTGATAGAGGCATCCTGCCAATGCGAGTGTCCATCCGCGGTAATCGACGACTCGCCTGAGCAATCTAAGCTAAAGGAACCACTCTCTGCTCCCTTTTGATAAATTCAAATTCAGATCGTATAGTGGTGTAAACTCTATTGAAATTAAATGGACGTTTTTATTATATTTTTTTTTCATTTTCAAAACTCAAACCTCACACCTCTAGCTTAAGGATACGTCTGGTTGTTTAATTGTAACCCAAGATAATGTAGCATTATTTGATCACTGACCATGTATATGATGATTATTAATTAGATAGAATTTGTATCCGTTGCCCCAGTTGCAGTAGCCAGTGGCAGTAGAAGTTCTCTTTTATTTTGGTTGAGAATGTAGCCAGTAGTTGTTCATTTGCCAACTTTTCAATTCCAGATAAGTTTTAGTGTCCATTAATTTTCAGTTCGACTAAGGAGAAAATTGTCGTGGATTAGAAAACTTAAAATCTATATTCTTTAATCACTTTTTTAAAATTGACAATAAAAGTCCAAATAAAAAATTAAGGATTCTCAATTTATGAAGTTTGGCTAATTCATAAGTCATAAAAGCCAATCTAAACATTCTCTTAGTCTTTTCTTGTAAAGTTATGATCACAGTTGAAAGATATTCTTTAAATACAATTATTTTCTTAAAGATATTCGTACTTAAAATGTATTATATGCCTGACAATAACGATGATTGTAACAACAACAACATCTTCTTTAATTTGTATTCGCACAAAGTGAGTTTTAGAAAGGATAGAATGTACGCAAATCTTCCCTCTATAGCTCTGATGTTATGTAAAAAGATTGTTTCCGATGAACTTTCTGCTCAAGATAAACAAACTATGAAAAAACGTTACGAAAGTACAAGAGACTATAGGTAGTAACAACACACCATGAAACTATATGAAACAACAATCATCTACAAAATCAAGGAACAATGACTGCAAATATAACATTGAGACTACTAGAAAGGGCAACAAAACAATGCACTCCGACCTATTCGCATAAACTCACTCATATGTATTTCTCATCATACACTATTACACAATATTTGAATACAACTTGTATAAAGAGTTATTTTTATAAAAAATGTACTATTATAATAAATGTCATTATCATTATTGGTAGAATAATTTTTATAAGAATAATATCTGCTTATATATTATCCTTTTCAAATCTATTTATAATATTGCACTAAGTATATCATTATATGGAATAATGTTATTAAAAAAATAAAATATAACATAAGAATTAATTCAAAAGAAAGTTACATCATCATAATAAGATGTTGATCTTTAAGGAAGTTCTATTAAAAATTTGATTTCGGAATAAAACCAGACTTTATAGTAACTACTTACATTGAAAGACCAAAAAGCCCTGGCGTAATTTTGGTTCGGTGTTCAACTAGAAGGACAGTGACAGTCATTTGGTTATAGTAACTAATTGTACCGAAAAGACCAAAAACCCCTGGCATAATTTTTGTTCGGTGTTCAACCAGAAGGACAGTGAGAGTCATTTGGTTGAAAGACACCGCTGGCGTTGAGCTAACGCCTTTATTTGAATTCACAGGGTAGTAAAATTCTAGGGTTTTTCGTTCTCGCGCTCTGCAACCTAAAACCCCCCATTTTCAAATCTCAGTTCTTCGTCTTCCAATATATCCAGGTATTTTTCTCTCTCTGCGTAATCAAGCTATTGGAAATTTTAAGTTACGTTTGAATAATCGAACTTGAGGAAACAACCAAACAATTTGAATGCGAGTTTTGCAGAAATGTATTAGTTGTCCATATTACAAATTGAATGTATTTCGTTTACCTGCATATCCTGTAGCTTGGTTAGTTAATGTTCAATCTCTGAGAATTTGATTATATCTTTAAGGGCTGAGAAAGAGAATGAGTACAACAGTGCGAACTCCGAAAACTGGAAGGCAATCATTGTTCTTCCAGGATTTAGCTACACCTATTTCTTCCCGGAAATCTGGGTCGAAATTCAATACCCCAGGTCAGGCAGCAGCTGTTTCTGCCTTATGGCGTGAGAATTTTGCCAGTTCAGATCTGCCGCCACCACCTGTATTTACCCTTGAAGATCGATCGGATGTCTCTCCGGAATCGGGGATTCCTGACTATATTACTTCGCCAGAAGTCAAGTCGGACCCTAGAACGCCGGTCCTAAATTCAGGAAGGGAATTTTCAACACCTAAGACTAAGTCTGAGGCAAGCACTTCATATGCATTGATGGGTAAGCAGCGGCAACAGAGTCAGCAAAGTCCCTTGCCCAGTTTGACCTGGTGGTCACCCACGAAGGGTAGTGGTGGTGCTGAGCAGGATGACAAGGGCAAAGGTTCACCAGTAGCAGGCGTCGTCAATCCTGGTGCTTTGATAACCTTACCTCAACCAAGGGAAGTTGCAAGGCCAGAGATCAGGAAGAACTCAATCCCTGTGGGGAACTTCAATGAGGAAGAATGGGTTACAGTTTATGGGTATGCATACATCTCTCATACTTTATCGTCTGTCCTTCCACTTATCTTCCTGATAATTGTAGGAGTACTAGAACTCCTTGATTCCACACATATTCATTTTTCCTCCTAGCTTCATTAAGTTAACTTCTAGTACAAGTTGTTACTTTTTAAAGGATGCTGCTAACCACCAATGCTATTATGTATTTTTGTTTCATTTTTCTTTCCCCCACTTGTGGGATTTCACTGGGTATATTATAGTTGTTTGTTTTTTCTTTCGCTTGTTTCCTTATTAACTAAAGTTATTATTACTTTCTATTAGAACCAGATGTATCTGTGCCATTTTACATTTCAGGGTCTTGAGATGTTCTTCAAGGTTAGCCGAGCCATTATCTAAGGTTCCGCTGGATGGAGGAATTATTTTAGGGATCCGAGTTTTATAAATTTTATAAATTTGAAGGTTTAGAATTAGAATATGTGCTCTCAATTGTTTTTGACTTATTTGATAATAAATCTAAGCAAAGGCTGACATGTCCTGTGATTTGGGTTTCTGTTTCGGATCCACTTTTTTTTTTTGTCTGAAATATATCAAAACTAGTAAAAATGACCAGAATTTGGAAGCCTCACCATATCTCTCCATCCAAAATAGGCCTTAGAAACCTTGATGTGAAAGAACATGGAGAACAAAATGGAACGTTACTTTTATGCAATAACTTGCTTTCTTCATCCTTTCATGTGATAGCTGCGGTTGAAAAATAAGAGGAGCATTTTGATGCATTCTTGCTTGTGTTTCAAGTCTTGCTTGATGTGCTGAGGTTATTATAGAAATGAGCAAAGTGCCCTTATTGGAATACCTTATCCTGGTAATATTGAGAAGGATGGATGTCTCAAGGCTCCAAGGATGTAGCTGCAATTGATTCTTTACTTATAAAGAATCCTCTTCTCCTCACTTCTACCCAGAAATTAAGGGTAGAGGATATATATATATATATAGTTTTGGAGGGAAAACCAGTTCTACTCCTTTAGACTCCACTTTCTGTTTATTTAGCACCAAAGAATTTTTGCAAAAGGGAGGAGAAGGATCGATTTTAGTTGTCTAAGCTCGGTTAATTGCTTACGGGGGTAGATATATGGATACAACTTTTACGATCTATGTGTTCCTTTTCAGTCTCTTTGAGTTTTTTCTATAGGGACCCTACACTGTGCAGTGCGCACCTCTCACAGCTTGCTGCCATTTTTCTTAATTTTTGGTCTTCCATTTGATATTTATCTGACCTTTTGAAAGTTATTATGTGCAGGTTTTCCCCAATTGACACCAATTCTGTTTTACGGGAATTTGAGAAATGTGGCGTTATTTTGAAACACGTTCTGGGCCCCAGAGATGCTAACTGGATGCACATTCTCTATCAGGTATTCATGTACCTATAAACATGTCATCATTTCAGATTGTGTTGTACATGCTTGTATATTGATACTATCTTAAGGGCCTGTTTGATATTTGTATTGCTCTGGGTTATATGATGTGGTGGTGTGGGTACCGTGATGTCTAGTGTCAGTTAATACTTATTTGCCACCACTGAAGTGTGCCCGGGGTGGGTGGGGGGTGGAGGTCTCTGCTTCATTATTTTGCTAACTTCACCCCTCCCAAAATAAATCTGTATTTTTGCCCTTTTTTCTTCTTCCTCTCCAACTGACTTATTCTCCCCCTTAAACTGATGTTAATTTCTTTATTGCCTTAAATTTTTTGTTTGATTCTTTGTATATCATTGTTTTTCCATTCTGATCTAAGTATGATTTTCTTGCTAAGGTTGCTGAAATACAAGTTATAGATTGTCTTTATTTCAGTGAAGGGAACTAGTGACAAATCTTTCATGAAATTCCTAGGAGTTTCATGACTTTACGTTCTTTCTCGATTCTGATCCTGGATTGAGCAACCCTTGAATGTATATTTTCCCCTTTCCAGAGGTTTTTTGCATATGCTATATTGACGTTATATTTGGCTGGGGAATTTTGTGTTCCTCAAGCAATGCCTGAAAAATTTCAAGTATTCGTTTGCTATGTTAACTCAGCATCAAGTTCTGTGAATTTCTGTGAACTAGATTAGGGCTTCTTTGCTTCTGCAATTACAGATTTGCTGTTAAACTGTATTTTTGAACGTAATATGGCAATGAGCTTAATTTTAACCTCTTTAAGAAGTCTGCTATTCTTTTATTGGTCCCTTGGCTGGGACTGCTGGTGTGACCTTACTTAATCAAGCATCTTTTTTTGTCTTTGGATTGATTTCTACCTGTGTTTCGAAGCCAGTAAATAGCATGGCCACTTGCAATGTCCCTGTACTGTACTCCTTGTAGGTTGTATTCTTTTTTTTTTAAAAAATAAAGTTGTCTATTGTGTTTTTTTTTTCCGTGCGATTTTTTCTTGCTATCAATGACCCAAGCCTCTGGAAGGTGAAAACATTTCATGACCATAAAGCTGTGGCTTATTTTCTCTAATTTTATGGCACAGAATCGTGCTGATGCTCAGAAAGCTCTCAACAAGAACGGTATGCAGATAAATGGAGTTCTTATGATTGGGGTTAAACCCGTGGATCCAACACAACGTCAGGCACTGAATGATAGGCTCAACAAGCAGGGATTTGTACCTTTACCGCATGCTCCGGCCACTAATAGCAATGATCCGACTCCATTTAGAACATCCTCTCAACCTTATTATCTCCAAAATGGCAGCAATAGTGCAAAGCATTCATCTGGATCTGTTGCCGCCCCAGCGAGATCCGTTGTGTCTAAAATTGTCGACTTAATGTTTGGTGTCTAATCTTCCATGGTTCTTCTTGTTCTTTCCCCCATGCTTCTGTGTTATTTCTACCCAATGATAGGAAATATCAAAGTTGATCCATCTGGAATGCATATCAACTCCTAATTACAGCTGAGTCATGAGTCTGTAATTCTTACTCCCTCCCCTTTCCGCTTCACTGTCTTCTCTGTTTCTCCTCCAAATACTTGTTCATGGTGTATTAGTATCGATGTCAGCAAAGACTGGTCCTTTTTATATTTTGGGAAAAAGGGGTTTTGTAATGCAGCTATAGAAATTTACCTTTCCTTTGCAGCTTTCTGTCAATTTTGATGAGTGTGAATAATGGACAATTCTGATGTTTTCTCGCGACATTATTTTTGGGAGCATGAAATGAAAGTCTTGTATATCTACGAGTTCTAAAATTTTAGGCTTGTAATTTGGCCAAGTGGTTTGGCAGCTTCACTCGCACTTTAGTTAAATGAATTTGACTGTATTTGAATTTGTGTCGCATAAAATTTTATTTGGGAAAAAAACTCTCTACTAAGAATTTTTTTTATTGTCGAGGTTTGAACTCGAGACTCTAGTTAAGCAGTTTCATTTGCTACACCGTATCGTTTGTGGTAGTTAATTCATTTTTATTAGTTGTTTAAAGTAATGATTAGAGCGCTCTTTTTTAGTTGTGTGAGCAAAGAGAACAAAAACGTCCATTTCACTATTCACTCACGGACTTCTCTTTGACTGCTTCATCCTACCTATACTCGTCACGTGTTAATTTCTCACATTCCTGGCCCCACTGCCCGCTTTCTTACAATTCAAAAAGAACCTCTTTTGCTTCGACTCTTCAAAACAGAGGAAATTGAGCAACAACAAATTAAATACTAGTGTAGTGAGAAGATGATCAACGGCGGAAAGAATCCACCGGATGTCGGAATTCAGCTGCCAGAGACGAAACTAACCGTCGCGGAGAGCTTGCGCAGTCCACTGGATGGAAATGTTAACAGGAAAGCTGAAGTGATGCAACTAGTCCTCCGGGCATTGTGTCTTGTGAGTTCAGTAACAGCGCTATCGGTTATGGTGACAGCCAAACAAGCTTCTACCATCACTGTCTTTGGCGTTAATATACCCTTGCACTCCAAGTGGTCCTTCTCTCACTCCTTCGAGTAAACATCTCTTACCATATTACTTTTCTATTTTCCCGTTATCTAATGTCCATGTGAATTCAGTAACTTTTGCTCAATTAAAATTTCACTAAACACCTATAGTTAACCTAATTTGATGTCAGTGTAGAAATTCATAAACTTCAAACCTTGGATATGGTTCCATTGATATAATGATATGTCTATGTTGTTGATGGAATCCCATGAACTTAGGGCGATTGTCGTCTTGTTGATGACTTCTCCTAACATTTTGTGTAGGTGATTTGTTGGTTTGGCGGTGTTTGTTGTTATTTTCTCTTCTTCTTTTTTTATTAAAAAAATTTTGAAATGTCACTTCCAGTCCTGAAAATTAGAAGTACTTGCAATGGTAGGTAATGTGAACAAATCACAACAGAAGGCCCGTGAGTAGAATTTTGTTCTGGACATTCTGTTTTTTGACAGTACGCCAAACTAGTACAGAGAATCTTCTTCATTTTGGTTTTCTCAATTATTTCTTGGCTTAATTACTTCTTTCCTCTCTCAAACTTCATCGTCTCCAATTATAGTCAAATTTGTGGATAGACATCCTGAAGAGAAGGGATTATTAATGCTTATTTATATCGCGTAACATTCATATAATCAGGTGTTAGGAATAATAGATCTGTAGATTGAAGAAGAAGAAGAAGGATTGAAGAAGAAGAACAGTAACTCTGTTCTTTAGAGAGAAGGCAGAGAGAAATCAGTTAGAGAGAGAAAGTAATTCCGTGGTAACGTCCAATGGGTAAACTCCACGCTGATAGGGCTATATATATTAATAATATCCGAATATTTATAATTATACAAAATACAAGTATACACGGAGAATAAACAGTAACACCTAAAATTTGAGTAAGGGCTCCGCTCCGAATCCCAGCGTTTGGCTGGGGGGCTCCCGCCCCCCTACCCCCGACAACCTCACCACGACAGCTGCTAAATATAATATCAGGTTCCACTACCTAACATCAGTAAGAGGATGCAATTCAAGAATTTCTATAACAGTTGCACATCTTGGATAATCAGAGTTCTGAGTTATTTGAAATTTACTGATCAGGTACCTCGTTGGCATCTCGGTTGCTGTTGCAGTTCATTTAATACTTCAGCTACTTATCAGTGGATCAAGACTTGTACGAGGATCACCTATTATTTCTTCTCGAAATCACGGTTGGCTTATTTTTGCTGGAGATCAGGTAAAGCGTCTGTCACACTTAGCAAATTGATTTCATGTTTAAGCATTCAATGTAGAAGGATAATTAGCACCTCTCTAGTCACACTGTATCCATTAATTGCACATATTGCTGGCTTAGCAATCTCTGCTTATAGCAGTAACTTCTGGCTGGTTTTCTCCTTGAATCATGTTTGGTCATTTAACCATACCCAATTTGCAATCGATCTGGTTGGTTCTGTTACTATAGGTGTTTGCATTGGCGTTGATGAGTGCTGGATCGTCCGCATCAAGTGTTTCCAGTCTGAATCACACAGGAATTCAACATACAGCTCTGCCAAATTTTTGCAAACCCCTGCATCGTTTTTGTGACCATGTCTCCACTTCAATAGTCTTCACTTTTTTCAGCTGCTTTCTGCTTGTCATTTTAGTAGTTCTTGATGTACTTTGGTTGTCTTCTAAGCACTAGACTTTTTGCTTCACTTGGTCTCAATGCAAGTGATTTATGTTGTACATCTCTAATTAGATGAACTCATGGCCATTGCAATGGCTTGATTTCTTGATTATAACTTAAATGTGGCCACTACAAACTCACCGCAGCCCAACCTTTTGGATCAAGATTTATTTGGTGAATGTGTATATGCTTACTTTGTTCTTTGCTTCTTGTTTAAATGTGCTTATTTGTGGCTCTATTGATATCAGGATAGTATTATTTGTGGCCGACTGTATGCTAGTTAGTAAGTATAAAATTAGGTCTTGGTTTAACTCACACCTCAAAAGCTAGCTCAAGGGAAGAAGTATTGTCCTAGCCTTATAAGGAGTTACCCATCTCATTAACCACCAGTGTGAGACTTTTGTCATTCTTCAACACTTCACTTCATGTCCAATGCTTAGCATCTGGTGTGTGGGCGTTTTCGGGGGCCCAACATTGGATGAGACAGTCCTGCTCTGATACCATGATAAAAATAGTCTGCAAGACTATATTATAGAAACTGAATTGCACATGTACTGAAAAATGGAATTGATTAAAATTGCTTTTTATATTCACTACAGAGTATATATTTTATTGTATACGGCTGACAAGCAACAATGGAATTACCTAACTAACCAACTACACGTGTGCAACAGATTCTTAACAACTTCTACCAAAATATCTAGCTAAGACAATATTCATTCCGCCCTCTACATTTGTTTCGAGTTATTCTTATTTCATCAATAAGTGCTTCAAAAATTAGAGAGTTTTTTGTTTGAATTTATGAAAAAAAAATTAACTTTCGAAATATGGAAAGAACAATATAAATTCAAATGGAGGGACTTATGAGATCATGTTGGATTTATTGTCTAATAGTTTTATCATAGCTTCCTATAACTTACCAATAAGACTAAAAAATGTTTCATTTTAACTGTGGTTTTAGCTCCTTTTATGTCCATTAAGAAAAATAATAAAAATAAGATTTAATTTACTAAATTACCCCTATTAATAAGTGATTTTTGGGAGTTGAATAATATAGAAAAATGACTACTTTAATATTCAACACTTCTTTAACATAAATAGTTTGAACAGATGAAAACCAATTAAGCCAAAAAAATGATTGGATGGAACAATTAAAACAAGAGTGCAGAAAAGGAAAAAAATTTACAAAACACGTATTGTCTTTTTCTATTTTGGGGGAGATTTTATTCCATTCTTTTCGTATTTTCAGTTAACAGTTACAAAATATGACTAAGTCAACAAGAAAATCTTAGTGGACCTCCCACGACCCCTCTCTTCTCAACACTATAACTTCCACGTTCACCACGTTACTGCATCCTTAGCTTTCAATGTTTTTCTCTTAAATAGCTTCATTCTACCACAGCGTTAAACCACAAAGCAAAGTCAAAAAATTCAAAAAGCTCTTAAAATCCCTCATTGCTTCATCACTGTGTTACTCTAAACTAAGAACAATTAGCAATATCAATTCATTCTTGAAGAAGAAAACAACAATGGGTTCAACTTTCAGCTACACTACTCTCTGCTTCGTCGCGCTTACTATTGTATCTTTTGTTGTTGCTGCCTCCGCTGAGGAATTCAAAGTTGGTGATGCTGTGGGTTGGCGTGAGCCAAGCGTGAATGAGACAGATCTCTATAATCATTGGGCTTCAAACAAGAAATTTCATATCGGCGATTCACTTCGTAAGCAATCAATAATTAGCCGATTATATTATTTTGTTTCCTACCCAATGTACGTAGCATGCATGGTAATGAGGTTTTTCATTGTATTTGGTCTATATTTGAAAATGCTTTCTTTCACTGGTCAACTTTAGTACTCAAATTTGAGACTTCTGATTCAGTTTAAATTTCATTATTCATCGTATTCTTAGGTAATTGTAAGTGATTCTACAAAATATGATATTTATTTCAATATTTACATCAAATTAACAATATTATGATACATGTTCATACATAAATATCGAGTGCAGATAAATTTCTGTCGATAAAAAGTTAAATGTGTGACATGGTTCATCTGTGGGCAGGTTTCGAGTACAGGAACGACTCGGTTCTTAAAGTGGGGAAATGGGAATTTTATCATTGCAACAGGACTCATCCAGCCTCGGCCGGTAAAGACGGCACCAGAACAGTGAATCTCAACAGGGCCGGATCGTTCTACTTCGTGAGCGGCGATCCAGAACATTGCAAAAATGGCCAGCGTTTAGCCGTAGAAGTTCTCCCACTGCATCCAATCTCGGAATCTCCACCACGACCAATTCCACAGGCGCCGGCGCCATCGCCGCTTTCAAGCTCGGCGGCGGCTTATTCGTCAATTCCGCTGGCGCTCATTTCGGCGTTGTTGATTTCGGTTATTGTTGTAGCAGTTGCGGATTTAGCATGAAAACCCCTCCTGTTATTGTGTTTTTTAAGAATATTTTATTTAGGTTAGTTATCTTAGCTTGTTTAATTTCATGCATTATGGTTGGGCTAGGTTTAATTGGTATTAGAATTAGAATGTTCTATTGATTTCAATTTTTCACATTGGATTTATGGCTCATTTTGAATTTATTATGGATGGGACTATCCGTTATTCTAAATGGGAATTTATATGCTATTTGTTTTAGTGTGTTTACACTAAGTTGTACTTTATCTTTCTCTTTTGCTTTGTTATATTAAGTTGCATAATTTTTTTTAGGTATTAAATATTAATGCATAAAATTGACATGAAGAGAGTATAATTTATTCAAAGTCAAAAAATTATGTAATGCAAGTCACATGAGGTTCAAATTAGGAAGACAGACTTTAAATAAAGGTTAAAATTAAAAAAAATTATTTTCACTAATATGCTTAATAAAAGGGAAAAAAAACCTCAAAATAGATCCCTCATCTTTGTTTTAACACTTCAAATTATTCTTACTTTTTCACATGAACACTAATAATGTGTTTGTAATATTTCTGCATTTTTGTTCAATGCTATTATGAAGACTGTCAAGATGCCTGATGAATAGAGGAGGAGTATAATGGTTTCATTGTACAAGAATAAGGGGGATATTCAAAACTGTAACAATTACAGGGGTATCAAGTTGTTAAGCCACACTACGAAGGTTTGGGAGAGAGTTGTGGAGATGAGGGTGCGAAGCGTGGTATCTATCTCGGAGAACCAGTTTGGATTCATGCCGGGGCGGTCGACTACTGAAGCGATTCATCTCGTCCGAAGGTTAGTGGAGAAATATAGGGTAAGAAAGAAGGACCTTCATATGGTGTTCATTGATCTCGAGAAGGCATACGATAAAGTCCCAAGGGATATCTTGTGGAGGTGTCTAGAGGTAAAAGGTGTCCTTTGGCTTATATCAGGGTGATTAAGGATATGTACGATGGAGCCAAAACTCGGGTAAGAACTGTGGGAGGAAACTCGGGTAAGAACTGTGGGAGGAAACTCAGAGTATTTTTCTGTTGAGATGAGACTCTACTAAGGATCTCTGTTGAGCCCTTTCTTGTTTGCCTTGGTGATGGATGTGCTGATGCGATCTATTCAAGAGGAAGTACCATGGTGTATGCTATTTGCAGATGACATGGTACTGATTGATGAGACTCGAACAAAAGTTAATGATAGGTTGGAGGCCTGGAGACACGCCTTGGAGTCCAAAGGATTCAAATTGAGCAGGACCAAAAC
>JAOTQJ010000072.1:28973623-28987878 GCA_025642045.1 Solanum sejunctum | reverse complement strand
GGACATGACCTTAGATAGAAAGAAGTGGAGGTCGCGAATTAGAGTAGCAGGTTGATGGGTTATTTAGGTGTTTGTTTCTTTTCTTTTATCATGTGTTCATATTATTTGTGTATTATGTGTTAGTTTTATCTTATTAGTTGCTCTTTCTGTCCCCTTGCCTTCCTTTCTGTCATATCTAGTTATTTCTGCTTACAGGTTTTGAGATGAAGGTTCTCGGGAAACAACCTCTCTACCTCTATGGTAGTGGTAAGGTCTGCGTACATTCTACCCTCCTCATACCCCACTTGTCGGATTTTACTGAGTATGTTGTTGTTGTTGTTGTAATATTTCTACATTTTTGAATTTTTTCCCTTTCACAAACTTTTGCTCAGTTTTTTTAATATTAATTTTATTTTTTATATAAAATATTAAAATATTATTAAATCGACGTGATGAATCTCCTTATTTCAATTAAAATAAAATGAACAAAAATTTGACGGAGGGATAGACTATCAATGTGAAAAAATAATGATAGCTTTGAGGGTGAATGCGAAGATAAGGTACCATTTTAACAAATTTGTAAATCAGGATAACTACAAGTTTCTATAATGAAATTATTTGAAAGTTTCTTCTTAAACTAAAAATTTGCGGTTTAAGTACTGAACTTCTAGAAAATTCCTTCGGAGCCTTATCTTCTCCCCTTGATGCTCTACCATTTCCACACAAACATTCACTCACTTTGCGAGCGAGCTTAGGTACTCTTTCCTCATTCTTCATCCTCATTTGCTTTTTGTAGTAGTATTTTCTGATTCTTATGCAGAAACATTAATGAAAAATGCATTCCTTTCTTTTTGAATCTATTACTACATTGATTGCCTTCAATTGGAACTCCGATTCTGCTATTGAATATATTTATCCACTGTTGTCTGCACTGAGATTCTGCATGATGTGTTATTTCTGAAAATGAAAGCTCGTGCCTATTGGTTGTTCCATTTTAATACTCGACAATTTATTCGTTAAGATAACGCAACTCGCTATCTAGAAGCACTTGTTAAACTTTAAGAGACAATATTGATTACTGAAATGTTTTCTATCGTTTAATTAAGTTTTTAATTCAACAAGCTTGAGAAGCAACTACAATCTCTGATAACTAATAGGGGTCCTTTGACTGGGAACAAATTATTCAGGATAAGTTATTCCACTATAATTTATTCCTGGATAAGTCATCCCACAATGTACATGGGATAAGTTATCTACAACCAAGGCAGGATAAACAATGCTTCACTTTATGTTAGAATTATTATACCTTATGCCTCCCACGAAATGACTTGCTAGGATTTACAATGTCCATAGCTTTAGTCTGTTAGGTCTCCTAATATATGTGGAGAATCCTTGAATTGTAACACTTATTGTACCTGTAATGATTTTTTAGTATGTGTTACCTAGAAAGTCTTGCTCTTGGATTGAATAATTGGATGAGGCCTTGTGCATGCCATTTTTTAAAAATTTTGTAATTTTATTGAAGGTTATGCGATATTCCTTTAAAGGTCTGCTGCACATGTTCTTCTTGAGCTTGTCTTACTTTCAAATGCTCTTCTGCAGTAGACCCTGATGGATTCCAAAAGACTGTAGGTTGAATTGAATCCATGCGCCATGCTTTACATTTTTAAGTTGATGCCTGTCTGCTTTCATCTCTTTATTTGTCCATAATCTATGCACTTGTTTCTACCAATTTCCAAGCATATTAAACATGACTTACCAATACACGAAGTCACGGTTTCAATAGTACCTTCATGGTTATCCAAGAATGTGCTTGTGTTAGAACATTCAAACCTTCCATCTCTTCAATTTCAACCAATTGGATTCTTTTTTATATGCTTCTAATGATATCCTATGCTGCAGGTCTTTTGGGGAGCATGGCTGCTACATTTATCTCAGTGTGTTCGATTGCTTCCACAAGCCAGTCAGTGGATAAGAAATTAATCAATTCTTCTGAAACTTTATCTTCATTCTCTGGGATATCTTTGACTTCATTAGGGGGCAGGAGAAATAGTAAAGTTTTAAAGAAGAGATATGATTCCAAGATCAAGGCTATGGCCAAGGAGTTACACTTCAATCAGGATGGTTCTGCCATTAAGAAGCTGCAAGTAAGCTTGATATTAATTGTTAACTGATTTCTCTTGTATGGACACCTCTTCTTCTTTGTACCCAGTTAATTCTCGTTATTCCTTGGCCTTAAAAATTCAGGCAGGTGTCAACAAGCTTGCAGATCTAGTAGGTGTAACTCTTGGTCCAAAAGGAAGAAATGTTGTTCTTGAGAGCAAATATGGCTCTCCGAAAATTGTAAATGATGGTGTTACTGTTGCCAGAGAGGTAAACTTCCCAAAAACTCCGTATCTGATTTTCTTCTGGCTCTCAACTGTCAAATGCTATCCATTTGTTGTGGCTTGTCGAAGAGAATTACGTTGTACTTACCATGATTAATACTGGAATTGGTCTTTGGGATTTCTTTTGTATATTATTCATAAATTTATTTTTAAATGTTGTACTTCTTTAGTAGATATTGTTACACTTAAAATGCTGTATTTCCTTGCTGTTGTATGGTTGAACTATGATGAAATAAGTATGTTGCAATGTATACTCTGAATTACTCAATAGGTTGAACTAGAAGACCCTGTTGAGAATATTGGTGCAAGTTTGGTGAGACAAGCTGCGTCAAAGACAAATGACTTGGCTGGGGATGGAACAACTACATCTGTTGTTTTGGCACAGGGGCTCATAACTGAGGGTGTTAAGGTTGGTAAGAAGTTGCTTCACTTTTGCAAGCTATTTCAAGATTTTGATGGTGTTGGGGATTGATATAGCTTCCTTAATGCTGGTTATTCAGGTTGTTGCTGCTGGTGCAAACCCCATCCAAATTGCTAGGGGCATCGAGAGGACCACCAAAGCCCTGGTTTCTAAGCTCAAAGATATGTCAAAAGAGGTGAAAATGACAAAATTTTACTGATGATTCAGTACAATTGCTTCAACTTTTCAAAACTTTGCTTGGTTTGGAACAACTATTATTTTTCTTTTAAGTTGCTGATAACTTTTTAGGTTGAGGACAGTGAACTAGCCGATGTAGCTGCGGTTAGTGCTGGAAACAATTATGAAGTAGGAAATATGATAGCAGAAGCCTTGAGTAAAGTGGGTAGGAAAGGTGTAGTGACTCTTGAAGAAGGGCGGGGTTCTGAGAACAACTTATTTGTTGTGGAAGGGATGCAATTTGACCGTGGATATATCTCTCCATACTTTGTTACAGACAATGAGAAGATGGTAGCTGAATATGAAAACTGTAAGGTATGATGTACCATGACATCTTGTTTGCATGCTATCTTTAAAAAATTCTCCCTGGATATGTCAAAGAATGTCTTGCTGACAACTAGTTTTCAAAAATTCAGCTTCTTCTGGTAGACAAGAAGATAACAAATGCAAGGGATTTAGTCAATGTTTTGGAAGAAGCAATCAAGAGTGGATACGCAATATTGGTCATCGCTGAAGACATAGAGCAGGAAGCTCTAGCCACATTGGTTGTTAACAAATTAAGAGGAGCATTGAAAATTGCTGCTCTCAAAGCTCCTGGTTTTGGAGATCGAAAAAGCCAATATCTTGATGACATTGCTATCCTCACTGGAGGTCTGTCCATAATGAAGTGATCTCACTCTTCAATGAAAGCTATGTTACATGTAAAGTAAGTTTATTTTTGCAATATGCACGCAGGTACTGTCATTCGAGAGGAGGTTGGTTTATACCTGGATAAGGCTGGAAGCGAGGTCTTAGGGAATGCGGCCAAGGTGGTTTTATCAAAGGATTCGACAACCATTGTTGGTGATGGTAGTACACAGGACGCAGTAAGCAAAAGAGTTGCACAAATTAAAAGACTTGTTGAGGTAGAACTTTCTCTTATATATTCTCATGTGGGTCAAGTAATTGAACTTATCACAAAATGATGTTGGGCCTCCATGCAG
Organism: Solanum sejunctum; assembly: GCA_025642045.1. Lineage (NCBI taxonomy): Eukaryota > Viridiplantae > Streptophyta > Magnoliopsida > Solanales > Solanaceae > Solanum > Solanum sejunctum. Next base: position 28,983,892 of record JAOTQJ010000072.1, on the reverse strand, counting down.
GAAGCTGAACAAGACTATGAGAAGGAAAAATTGAATGAGAGAATTGCAAAACTCTCTGGGGGCGTTGCTGTTATCCAGGTCAGTTGATGATTCACTAATTTTAAGATGAAATCTTTTTCGTTGTTATAATTCGATGTATGCTCTTCTTGCTGTAATCTGGGTTATGAAATATCAGGTTGGTGCACAAACTGAAACAGAACTCAAAGAAAAGAAATTGAGAGTAGAGGATGCACTCAATGCAACGAAGGTTAGTTGAAGTGTCTATGCAATGATGGCCTTTCTATTAATTTGAGATTGCCAACCACTATAATCTTACAGTGTAATGAAATTGATCTTTGGCAACTATAGGCAGCTGTTGACGAAGGCATTGTAGTTGGCGGTGGATGCACCTTATTGCGGCTTGCTGCCAAAGTTGATGACATTAAAGAAACTCTTGATAATGATGAACAAAAGGTTATATTACTTTTATTTAGTCTCTTGAGGAAGATTCCTTGTACAGTTGTACCATAAGTATTTCTATATGTTAATGTTAGTTTTCTGAACGTGGATGACACTAATTCAGTTTTCATGAATACTGCAGATTGGAGCTGATATTGTGAAGAGAGCTTTGCGCTACCCTATGAAGTTAATTGCCAAGAATGCTGGTGTTAATGGAAGTGTTGTGATTGAGAAGGTATAACAAGATTGAAATGGGTACTGTGTATGTCACATCGTGTGAGAGTTCAAAGATTCATTGACGGGATTTACTATCATTCTCAGGTGTTGTCCAGTGACAACCCAAACTATGGTTATAACGCAGGTACCGGAAACTATGAAGATTTGATGGCTGCTGGTATAATTGATCCTACAAAAGTAAGTATCTTGAAGTCTTAATGGAATCAGAATGTTGAAGAGATGTGTAGATAATTTCAACAATATGTATTATGTTACAATGGGTTAGAGTCTCACATTGGTTGGGAATGGATTGGTGTTAGGTTATATGGATTTGGACAATCCTTACCTCGTGAATTAGTTTTTGGGGTTAAATTAGTTATGGGTTCCATGTCTTTACATGGTATCAAAGTCAGGTCCATTCTTGTTTGGCCACCTTGTCCACACTTCAATCAGTCTAGGCATGAAAGGGGTGTCAGAGTGGGTTAGAGTTCCACATTGGTTGGAGAATGGTCTGGTGATTTAGTTATATGGATTTGGGGAATTTTCACCTCGTGAACTAGCTTCTTGGGTTGAGTTAGGCTCAAGTGTTATATCTTTACGGTACAAGGCCATAGCCCTGACTTGTCAAAAAGAAATTTTCACCCATCAATTTTTGTGCTTTGTATTCTCAAGTCATGTCTGTAACCATTTCATCCAATGTTCTTAGTAATTGGAGAACTGAACATGTAGTAATTCTCTGCCAATAAGGTCTCCTTCTAGTCTTCTTAGAAATAGATGTCTACTTTATGAACTAAAGGATGGCCCTCATTGTCAAAATCAATAATTTGTTACTTCAACCTTTACATATATGATCTTTTATTGTTTATGTACCTCACAAATCTGATTTTTTATTAACCTTGTTTTAAATTAGAACACATAGAATGTTTTGAAATTACATTTTTCATTTCTTCATATTTGGACTTCACAAAAGTACCAAGAGTTGTTGGAGGACCAGTGAACAGCAATATTTACTCTTTTTCCTTCTTGTTTTTGTAATTCATCAGTAAACAGCTTCTAGGAGTTTCTTTCTCAATATTAAAATTTGAATGCAATGGGTGGCTTGTGAGAATTCAAATATCTGCTTCTTCTTCTTCTTCTTTTTTTTTTCTTCGTTTTTGTGATTCATTGATAAATGATTTCCAGGGAATGCTTATTTTCAATCCTAAAGGTTTTGCTCTTGCTGTATTATGTTGCTTCTCCTTGCGTTTTCTATATGAAAGCTAAGGCTTGCATGTTTTGTGGAATTTAGGTGGTAAGATGTTGCTTGGAGCATGCAGCTTCAGTTGCAAGGACCTTTTTGACATCAGATGCTGTGGTCACTGAGATCAAGGTGCCTGAACCTGCAGTTGCTGGGAACCCAATGGACAACTCAGGTATTATACCGTGGAGGCCAACAATAGACCATCTAGATACATTTGAATGAACGAGTTTTTTGAACTAATAATTTCTTTTCTTTTGATGATAAATAGGTTATGGTCCCTAGACTATTTAAGAAGGGCTCGAGGACATGCTGAGAACTGGTACGCTGAAGTCCAATGCTCATCAATACTAATAATAGGAATTAATTGGCAACATAGAAGTACCTAGTTGTTGAGTTTATATTTTCGAACAGCCGGAAATTTTATGAGGGTTGCTTTGCATGAGCGAGCCCAAATGCACATTTTGCATTTTTGCAGTGGTAGAAATGAAAAAATTTAAGTGGCAATATTGCTCAGACTTGTCCCTCTTTTTTTTTTTTTTTTTTTGAGTGAGAATATTGCTTGATAATAGATTGAACCCTTTTACGCTGGTGACGGTCCAAGTAGTAGTTACTACTAAAATTTACCAGCAAAATATTCTAATCCAATGTTATTGCTTTCAACTAATATAGGTCATGTTCAATAAATCATAATACTGTAGCATATACCATATATAGAGAAAATAACATAGTAATACTAGTTACAACATCATACCACTGCAGCAGCAGCATACCTGCTGCAGTGTAATCACACCAGTGGGCCTGGTTCTTATCTTTTAAAAGTGAAGAAATCGGTCAAAACTCAAGTAAAGCATATCAAAAGTTTTTAAGTATGCAAGGAGAAATAGTAGCGAAGAAGATCTGCTGAAAACAATGAATAAGGTAACAGTATCAAAGCATTGGAAACACTTAATATTAATAATGTTAAAAGAATAAATTAGTAGAGAAGAATAATAACAATATCGATAAGGGAAATCAGATAATGTTTGATTATCTACTAACTTCCTATCTTATTTTAGATCATAATATTTTTGTATTTTAGGATCATGTCTTCGGTGAATATATCTTGTTTACTTTTTCATATTTTTTAGTTTATCTCTTTTACCTTTTCTCATATTTATCATAATCAGTCTCTCACACCTCTTCATTAGGGCATCTATGCATTCATATGCCGAAACAATTTTTGTCATCTTCATTTCCTCTACAAGACTACTCTCATCTTATCTTAGATATCTTCAATTTTAATATCATCTTTTTGGTTTGCTCACATATCCAGTTCAAACATTCTTATTTCTTTACTTCCATTTTTTGGCGGCAAGTTCTTGATCAAATTACACTTCATCACACTTTCCTTTTATGTTCTAGGAGTGTCGACAAGAAATCTTACCCATGTCTCACAAGCATATTGTCAGTGGTGCTGTGCAATATGTCAAAATTTAGTATAAATACATCATGAAGAAAAGAAAGCACCAAGCATTGGTATGATGATTACAGCTCACCAATAGGTTGGTGTAAATAGTGATAGGGATACATAGAACTTCGTATAAAAGGATGTTCTGCCGTGCTCTGGTCTGTTTTTTCCTCTGTCATGATTTGACTAGCCTGTCTTAAAATTAGAGCTTTAATTTATGCTGAGATTACGACAAAATCATAGGTAGTACAATACCTGTGCAGATAAGAGGAGCAAGTCTTGTCTTTAGACTTTTCTCAGTTAATTGAATTGGCCAGTATTTCTTCTTTTTGGATGTTGTCATTTGATAAATCACTTTTTTCTTTTAAATTAATGTCTTAAAGGACAAAGATACCTGGACATACACTCTGAATTTGTTGTCTCATCAAACATCATTTATATATATTTGTCTTCTGTTATATATTCATACAAAATGTATTAAATACTCCATACATTAGTCCACCGGCGGTTGAAATACAATTCGACGATGTGGACAAATAGACCAGAGCACTGGGAGAAGAAATAAAATAGTTTTATTGGTACATGGGCAAATTTGACCATTTCCCTGTTTTATATTTTGAGCATGACATCAAGTGCCATAAATATGAAGGAGAAAAGAAACATAAATATTGAAGAGGGCATATTTTGTCATCAACCGTTTCTTGTCCTTTCTTTTTATGGAGCATTTTGTTTTATCTCTTTTTGGCATAAAATTGAGGGATCTTGAGATTAGTACGATCATAGTTTTGGCCTAAAATACTTCATATTCTTTGCACTAAAGTCGTATATTCTCCTCTTTGACATGGTAGAAACAAAAAGGAAATGAAAAATATATAATGGAATTCAGAGGATTGACTCTCCAAGTTTAAAACACTCAGTGGGGTAGGGATAGGGTTGGGGGTAATATTTTTGAATTATTTTATTAATGTTTCCTCCAAAGTGTTATTGTTTAATAGACATGCATCTTCTATTTACGGAGAGAATTAAATCCAGATTACAAGGGTGTGTTAGGTACGGAGAAAAATATTTTCTTACTTATTTTTGAGTATTTGAAGAGAAGCCTTGAAGTAACTAGTAAAGTTGTTATCATATAATTAGGAGGTTATGGGGTAAATTTTAGAAACAGTTTCTGGCAGAAATATAAGGTGAGCTTGTATATAAGTAAGTCGTTGTGGTTGAGCTCTATTCTAAATTTTACGCATAGCGAGAATTTTAGTGCACTAAGCTTTTCTTTTTTAAAAAAAAACTTGATTTTTCGTACTTAGAAAGTAAGTAAAAAAAATAGGGCTAGACGTGTGGGGGGATGAGTGGCGTGGGGTGGGATGTGAGGTGGGTTGAATTGGACCGTGGATAAGAGAGAATCCATATGGAGCACTACTAATTATAAAATTTATTTTTCTCATTTTCACATTTTTTTTGAGAAAGTTATTTTTTTAATTTTTAAAAATTTACTTTTAAAAAATTTTAAATAATTAAATATGAAATAAATGAAAATTCTTTCGTACCAACGCACCCTAAATCTATACCATAATCTCAATACGCACTGTGAGATGATCCAATGAGGAGAAAAAAGTGGTTGAAAAAAATTCAAAAAAATACTAAAGCATAATTTATTAAGAAACTAATTACTAATTGTTAGTAATTAATTAATGACACGAGTCTTAGGACACGAAGCAAGTGGAGAAAAGTTTAAAAAATAGTGATTGGTAAATGATTATGGCGAGGATAGAGTTAATTAAAAGAAGAGACAAAGTACCCAAATTAACAAAAACTGACTGTCACAAGATATACAATTTTGTGGAATTAATTGAAAGTTGTCATTTTAGAGATGAAGATTCTTAACTGGCATTAAATAAATAAAATAAATACAAAAAGTAAGTAAATAAAATAAGAACTAAAATTGATTAAATATGGCGTAAGATTGACAGCGGTGTTTCATAGTCCACTTGTCATTAATATGAGCACTACGTGTATGGCATATTTTATCAAATTTTTTCCATGACATATTATAGAGACATTTCTTTAATTTGACATTTATATACTTCTACTAGACACTTGCATAGAGTTGAATACGAAAAAATATGTATTTTATGTAATATAATACATATAAAATATTATATATAATGTTAATTTTCACATATGATATTGGATAAGACTGACGCATGCATATATTATTATACTTATTCAACTTTATATAAGTTAAGTGTCTATTAACTGACTCTTCACACTCAAATAGGAGACACATAGGCAAGTTTGAGGCAAGCTAATGTGAGGGTTTTATGTATTATATTTTTTTTCTTTTTAAATTAAATTATTCAAAGGAAAAAATTAGTCGAGGCTCAAAAGTCTATCAAAAAACGTCTTTCTATCTCCAAAAGATACAGATAAATTTTGTATATATGTACTCTATCCATTTAAAAAAGAATGATCTAATTTGACTTGGTACAAAGTTTAAGAAAATAAAGAAGATTTTGCAATCTCGTGGACCTATAGTAAAGTCATGTGAAATATATCAAAATACTTTTTAATTTATGATCTTAAATATGCCACGTAGAAATTAAAATTTTGCCATCGGTAGAGATGAATCATTCTTTTTTAAATAGACTAAAAAAATAAAATTATTATTTTTGAAATAGAGAAAATATTTTACTATCTTTAATTTCACTTGTAAAATTATATAAGGTATGTTAATGCTATAATCAGAGGAAATTAGTAAATAATTGTGAGGAATTAGATAGATTGTCATTTTCAAAATGACTTTGATAATTCTTGATCAGGCCTCTCCCTCAAATCTTTTAATTTGGTGTAGTGCATGCAATACGTTTGGAGAATGACTAATTGATTGAAAATTGAATGAAATTAAGAGAATAAATCATATATTATATGTTTTTCTCTATGCTTACTTATCTTTGTCTAAATTATTTCACCTAATGATATCATTATTAACGGGTATAATAGTACAAGCCTTATCACCTTGGACCTTTTTTGTTTCTTAAAACGAACATGACAACCTTAAACACGTCAACATTATTTTTTTAATTAACACATTAAATAATAACGGAATGAAGTGAAAATGTCAAAAAATCTGATGTATTATTAGAAAAATAGAAATCACTCCAAAAAATAACATTAATAATAATAATAATAATGTATTCACTTTATCGTTAGCAAAGCATCTTATATTTTTCCTTGTCATTACCAGAACTTTAATAAAGACCAAATTTGTGTGTTTTTGAATTATTCTTTTTTTCCTTGGAGAAAAGGGGTATAAATTTACCGCTCAAATATTCGTTATAGTTTCAATTTAGGAAAAATTACACGGATAAACAAATATATACTAGTTAAGTAACTAATATAATTATAGTTTGAATTAATTAACGCTCGCGGCAAACATTTACCTACAGTTTGAATTTTGTATAATTTGCGCGATTTATACAAACGTTATGCACGATTATAGAAAAGTTGTTCGTGAATCAAATAGTATAGTGACTTATATAAACACTGTAAATTGTATAGTGAATTATACAAATGTTATATAAAAACTACGAATTGTATAGTAAAAATTATACAAACATATACAAATGTTACTATAACTATAATTATAAAATATAATTATTTAACAATAATTATAAATTATAACTAAAGTATTTTTGAGTGAGTATATGTGATAATTGCTCTTAAATTTATCCTCAAATTAAATCGACAAAAGACGAGGACAAAAACAAGACTTTTCGTTCACAACGGAGACTATATTGAACCAGCCATTGATCATTGATGACCTTTATTTACTTACAGAAATGAATTCAGAATTTTTATTCGGGGGATTTAAAATATCAAAAACGATATATGTTTTGGTTATAATTTGAATTTGGCATCTTAAGATAAATTTTGAATTCTTAAATTCAGTGGTGGATTTAGAATTTTTTTAGGGGGTTTAAAATTTTAAGCAGTAGACACATGAACTAATTGAAGGGAGTTTGACATTTATTATATATACATAAAAAATTATTTTTACTATATAAAAATAGTATAATTTTTACCAAAAAGGGTTCATATGAATCCTATTAATGTAGCTCCGCCACTGCCTAAATCATTAAATTATCCACTAATTTTTTTGTTTAGGAAATTCAAAATTCATATATGTATATAGAATTTTTTTAAAAAATAATGTTATGTATATTGTATTTTGTTTTATTTATTGTTAAACGTAGAGATATTTAGCTTTACTGAGCGGACAATTTGAATAATTTGAAACGCGTACTAAACATACTTACTAAGTGGACGATTAATGAGCATTATTGTCATTAAAGTATGGACAAGACAAAAAGGAGGAAAATGCACGAATTAGGAAGAAGCATCTATAATCCTAATAACTAAAAATACGAGAATGACGACTTCAAGAAGACAAAACTGTAAGCAATACGTGGATGCAAATCGCAAAGACCAAGGGTACATAATGATTGTCCACTTAAAGAACTTTTTATTATATCTTCAAGTTATTGAAATTTTTGAACTACCACCAAATCACTATATCTTTAAAACAAAACCTAACAGCATAACTTATATTAAATAGTTCTCTATAAGTGATTGAATTAAAATAGAAAATTGTCATCCATTTTTGTCTAATCTATGGGCTTTTTATCCAAAGGATAAAAAAACAAGAAAATGACTTGAAACTTTGAACAAAGAAAGTGACATTTGACCACTTCTTTTTTTTACCTCAAATATTAATAGCCCGGGGAAGTTCCAAAAAATTTGCCTCTACTTAAATCTTTGGATGCCTTATCCGCCTCTTTTTATTAAATTAAAAACAAAGTGTGTTAGTTCAGGTTAAGTTGCATGCATATCAATCATTTATCGAATAAATGGTCTCAATAAATTTATTCAATAAAATTTAAATAAAAAGAAAGAAGTATATTTTTGTCGAATCCCCAAACCCCCCTTTCCTCTTTTTGGAGTGAAGTTTTACTCCATACGCACTTAAAGATAGTGATTACAGATTGTTCTTATTATAAAAAAAAAAAAAGGGTATGTTTTTGAATTTGGCAAGATATGCTGCTCCTTTCCAATGTGGTTTGTAGCTCTATTATTGTAGTCGTTAAAGATAAAGATTGAAGTCGAGTTAGAAATAAGGCCGGAATCCTAATTATATAAAATAATAATAATATATTGGATATAATTTAATTAATGAGAAAATTAAAGAACACACCTTAGGCAAAGCAATAAAAAAAAAAGATAAATGACTAGCCATATTAAATTAGTAAAAGAGTCCTTAACTAATTTTGTCATAATGAGCCTGCATATGTCATAACTCATAATCATCATATTTTTATCTTCAGGATCCTTTGTTTATATAGTGTGCTAATTATCTTCTTCTTCCTTTTAACTTTACCTCTTCCAAATTACGTAACTAAGTCAACTTCTTCTTAGCAAGTTAATTACGTCAAATCAAAGTGAAAGTCTGAAACTTACTCTAGAAAACTTCTTGAAAAAAAAATAGCAAGCTTAACTAAATAGATAGTAATTATATACTATATATTTTTCAAAAGTATAAGAAACGGTGAATTAAATTTTATGTTTATGGACAAATAAACTGATATTTACTAAAACAGATATTGAAAAAGATGGATAATCAAAAGACAGAAAACAGAGCAAAGTTCTGATTCCAAAAAGCTCCATGATCAATCAGTCAGCTTTTAACAAGCCCATTTCAGTGTCTCAAAGCTGCAACTAATTAAGCTTTCTCCAGCTGCTGCCGACTGCTCCAGAAAATAACCACAAAAATCTGTACTGTGATCTGCCCACCATGGCGAGTACAGCAATCCTTCAATCGATTCACTCAGCCTCAACTCAGTTTTTGGATCTTCACTTTCTTCTAAATTAGGCAGCTCGATAATCTCGCAAAGCTCTTCAGATCCTGTTGTGATTGTTGTTGTTGAGGACGAGGACGAAGACGAAGAAGAGGATAAAGAAGATGGGTCCCTCATTGAAGCTGCTTTAGCAGCAGCAGCTTGAACATCTCTGGGTGAATTTGAAACTGGACGAGGCAGAGAGTCGATTAGATGAGGGAAATTGAGAATGGCGGAACTTCCTTTGATACTTATCGCTGCCACGTCATGTGCCCTAGCGGCCATTTCTGCTGTAGGGTAAGTACCGAGCCAAATCCGTGATTTTTTCCTGGGCTCACGAATTTCAGATACCCATTTTCCCCAACTTCTCATCCTAACTCCTCTGTAAATTTTACGTCTACTCTCACTGTTACTATTAACCCTCTGTTTCTTCGTTGGCAGTTGCTTCTCTTCTGGTAATTCCCTTGACGATTTAAAAACCGATTTGTGCATGGAATCAGTGGACAATGAGGAAGATGAAGAAGAAGAAACAGAGGAAGTCGTATTAGAGCTCTCTGCTTCTGAAATTTGTACTTCAACTTCCGCCATTAATGTAGAGAAAGAAGCAATAATCCCGTGAAGCCTGTTAATACAAGTCGGTTAATGCAATGAATAGAAAAGTTCCTTTTTTGGTGGGGAAGAGTTCTACATATTGAATGACGAAAAAGTGTTCATATTATATATATTGAGTGTTTTGAGTATGAAAGTTGCTAGAAAAAAAGATGAAGATGAAAAGAAAGGACAAAATATTTGGAAGTGCCCGTTGGGTATTGATGGAAGTGGGAGCGGGCGTTTTTATAGCGAAACAAGACGAATTTACTGGGGTATAAGGTATACTATACTACTAGGAACATAAAATGAAAAATTATTTTATCCACGGGTTAGGATGACGATAATAATAATAATGTATTCAGTAAAATCAGTTTTAAAGATAATAAAATATATATAAATTTTATTATTATTTTATAAAGATAAATAGTTTATTTTTGAAAGATTACTAT
>JAOTQJ010000072.1:28957723-28973523 GCA_025642045.1 Solanum sejunctum | reverse complement strand
ATAGCTTATTTTTGAAAGATCATTATCTCAAAAATATTATGATTAATAGCAGAAAATACTAGCTAGAAAACAAAACATTTAAAGTGGAAAATAAATAATAATTTTTAAAGGCAATAAAAAGTAAAATGTAATTTAAATAAATGATGGACAATAACAATACAATTTATACAAACACGACTAACTCTACTAACTTACTAGTCGTCTAACCTTTTATCCGACTATTCGTCTATACATCATTCTAGCCACTAATCGTCTAACCTTCTATTCTAATATACGATCTCCATTTCTTTCTTTAAAATCATGTCCTGAATGATATGCAACTGCATGCTACTATTTTGGAAGGCAATTATAAAATTATTTATTTTATTATTTATAATTTTAATGATAAAATAAATTATTTTTTATACTTGATAAATATAATTTATTTTTAAAATAACTTCGTTTTGAACCAATACACTAATACACAATACAAAACTATACAATTTACCTCCAAATTATAAGATTGTAGAGCATGGTTGAAGTTAGTGCTTTTTTTTTTTTTTAGTTAGAATTTTTAAATTTTGAATCCTTTAAAGTTAGAAAAAATACTAATAATTGCTTTCAAAAATAAATTTTATAATATATAAATTTAAATTTGATCAAACCTAAGATTATATATTAGGGTGGAAAATAAAATAAAAAATTTCGAGTTCCAATTCATTGAAAATGGATAAACTTTCTACAAAGAAGTTTCCCCTTAAATGGATGGGATGTGAATCTACATATTTCTATTAATTTTTTTGCTGGACTCTTAATATAATATTTCTTAATTTATTTTTACTTATCTATTATATTAAAAATAAATATCTAGTATTTCTTTTATTTTATATTATCTGAGTATCTTCTTATAAATATTTATCTCATATTATAAGGACACATACTAAATTAGGATAGAATTAATCATTTTTTCCTTATTTTACCCCACCATTAATTAGAATATTAATGATTTTTTATTACTTTATTTAATTATACATTGATATAAATGAATGGCAAAATGGTAAAGTATATTAATGTAATGAAAAGTACTCTTATATTGTGGGATAGAGGGAGTAATATTTATTTACTTTTTGAAATCAAGAGATAATTTTGCAGTATGTTCCTAATTAACCCTTATAATTAATTATAATTATGTTTTAAGACATTACATCTATTATATTTAAAGGTCGATTTAGTGAAATTCTCTCTATTATTTACCATTTCTTATCCTCTATCAAGACAATAATGAACAATTATTGAACGGAGAAAATTTAGACATAATTAAAATATAAAAAATCATACTTTCTCCATTTCATTTTACATATCGTCCTTACTATAAATATATGTTCCTTAATATATATTATTTCATAATATCAATGCATAAAATACACTATCCTATCTATTTTGCCCTTGATAATTAATAGTTTTGATTAACTAAAAAAACTAAAAATTAATATTTATTTAGGATCATTAATTGAAAACATGATTATAAGAAAAGATTAAATAGGAGCAAAAGGGTAAATTTATCATTCTTCTTAATGTAAGTATCATTAGAAAATGTGATATGTAAAATAAAAACGGAAAGAGTAAATCAACACCCCATATGGCCACTGGACTTTATCCACTTTGTAGTAAAATCACTGAATTTTAGGTAAGTTTTAATTACTTCAATACAATAAAATAACTTCATGACATTAATTACTTTTTAAATTTCATTTATAAATTTGCACTAAATATGCTATCATTATTATCATACTTATTAGTCAATTAATTCACATACCAACTATCTAAAGCGTCTTAATAGAATTTATGCTTTAAAGCTAGATTATATTTTCGAAGCCCTTAAACATATTTACCAAAACTCATTTACTAGTGAGACTCAAAAGAACTTGTTTCTAATTTATGGATTAGTCAAGTAACAACAATCATAATATAAAATTCAGTGTAATTTCACAAATTAAATTTAAAACGAGGAATATATACATAATCTTGTTCCTATCCTATGAAAGTAAAATGACTCATAATTAAATCTTTTATCAATGATTACTATATAAATTATATCATGTATAATAAATTTTCAAATACCTACACAATCAATTATTTAACTAATAACGTACTCTCTTTGTTTCATATTAAGTTATTGCTCAAAAATTTTTTATGTTTCAAAATAAGTGAATTGTTCACTTTTCAAGAGCTGTGTTGGAAATTTTTTCTAATTTTATGTTTCATTAATTAAGTTTCTAAGGTTGAGTTTTGTATGAGAAATACTTAATGTATTAAACTTGGAGTTTGAAAAGAATAAAAATAAAAAAAAACATAATTAAATTTTATCTTCATTTCTTTTTCTTAATATGTGTAAAATGATCCAAAACAATTTGTTTAATATGAATCGGAGGAAGTATTAAAAAACAAAATTAATTTAATTTCATAAAATTCAATTTATATTTATAACTCATGAATAATATAAGGTTTAAACTTTCTTAACAATAATAATAATAATATAACCAATAAAATTTTAAAAAATAAAATAAAATATATATAAACTTTACCACGAAACTTTCTTGAATTTCTTTATAGTGACTCTCTTTACTTCACCTCATTAGAGATGAAACTAAACTAGTCAAAAACAATGACTTTATTAGGCTTATCCTTGAGCTGGGGTAGGTTTTAAGGGGGCCCTCAAGAAGAATGGGTCAGCTAGAACAAAAAGGTTCTTAACCATATATTCTGTGTACCAAAAGACAAAAAGAAAAAATGTTTAAATTTTTGTTCTTCTTTTTCAAGCATATACGTTACAAATAAATTTCCTTTTGGTAAAACAACAACATCATAGTCATACACGTATCTTTCATTCATGTGTCCGTTGGAAGTTGTACAGTGTTCTTATAAATTTGTCCGTTACTATACCTCTTCAAACTTCAAAAAATATATTTAAAAGAAATATCTGACCATATCTATAGCTCGTGAAATGTTTTACTTCTCTCCTGGAACAGAGAATAAAATCAAACTCGTTTTACTGTACACATAGCGGCAAAGCTGCCAGTTTTTGACCATTTTCTGGACAAAGAAAAAAAAAAGTTTACCAAAGCTTTTTTGTTCTATAATAATAAAAATACTTGGACTAAAGTTATATTAGATTGATCGAATTCGTTTGTAACATTTAATTCAACCATGCTCTAACACATACATAAATAGGTGTAGATTTCCCTAATTATCAGGTAAGTTTAACTTATAGTAAAAGTAGTATTCCTTTTGTTTAAAGAAAATGTTTTGATTTGATTTAACCAGAAATTTAAAAAAATAAAAAAAGTCAATTTTCTAATGCTAATTTAAAGTTATATTAAATGTACAAAAATATTTTTTAATCTTATCACCTTAAATATGTTACATAAAAAATTAAAATTAAAACCCAAAAAAAAGTGTCTTATTTTGAAACAGACTAAAAAAAAAAGAAAATTATTTTTTTAAAAAAATGAAGGAAATATTTGTTAAGTTTTACTTTTCAAGAGTCAAACTATAGGAATTTTTATCAAAATTTTAAGATATGTATTTTTATCATGTGCATATGAGAAAATGTGCAACTTGTAATATATATTTTTTGTATAATTTTAAATATCTAATTTATAATTTTAAAATATTTTAAAAAATTATCAAATTGACTTTTAAAAAATAAATGAAAGCATATTTATCATTTTTTTAAATGACTATCTACCATTTTATCAAGTCATTTAACTACAACTTCTTGAAAAAGTGATTCGAGTGTGTAAATACTTTTTTAGCCGTAGATCTTAATATTCTTTACCTGATCATATTTCCATCTTTCATTTCCTTTGTAATTTACTATATTTACCGCGACAAATTAAATATTTATGTAGTCTGTTTTGAGTCTTTGACTTCCACGAAATTAAAAGATGTAAATAAAAAATAAGTAACAACTACATTCATGGATTTTGTGTTTTGGGGTGTGACTATTTCTAAAGATCAGAGAATGATATGAAGATCTCAAAACAATATTAATAATATCACGAGATATTAACATGACTTGTATAATATGGCTTTTAATCAAGTCATATTTTTAATAAACCTAAATTAAAACTATAAGTCAAACTAAATTTTGATAGTGAGCATTACAGCGACAACATTTATCGTCATATGAGTGAAATTCATTCAAAAATATCTAAATGTTATAAGTATAATTATTGGAGATCGATCTTTCTCACTTGTTTTAGTAATATTGAGCTATTCGATCGAAAAATAAGACTTAAGACTAGATACTAAGTGAAGTACAAGAATACTTAACCATCACGTTACGAGTAGAAAACAAACTCACAAGTCCTTAACATACGCTAACCAATGAACTAAACTTTCCTTCCAAATCCAAAAAAATCTCAATGTCCCCATATGTTTTTTTTCCGTTCTTTCTGTTCCATTAATATATTTGTACTAGTTTTCTCTTATTCTCAATAGTACCAAACAAAACAAAAAAAAGAAATGTAACCATAGTTTACATAATTATTTTTTGTTCAAATGTTACTTCACCATAAATCGACAAATTTGCCTCGAGTGTTCTAATTCTATTTGCTGCACACTACAACTGGCCTCTATGTCCCTAGTGTACTAGACTATTGACCCTATAAGAATCTATTGGCTACAATCACCTGTCTTGTCTGCTTCGTGCGATGTATGATCATAAATTATAAAGATTGTAGGTTTTAATGACCAGAAAATATAAAAGCAAACTCATGGGAGGAATAAGGTTTCGAAGTTTTGTAAAAACAAAAACTCTTCCCTATAGTTTGTGTTAACAATAAAAACCACTCTTCCCAGTCCAACATAAGTTGTAAAATTTTTAAAAATAGGAATTTATAAATAGATAAGGTCGATCGTTTGCTATAATTTATTTAAAAAATAGAAAATTTGGAAAAGGTTTAAATAATTTCTTTAAATTATGTGAAACTGAACAAAAATATTCTTAGTTAATAGTCTGATTTAATAATTTTTTTGTCATCAATAATTTGCTCCAAATATATTTTTCGTGTTACTTAATGGGTCAAAAAGGTCCATGTTTTAAAATAAACATAATATTTCTTCCTTTTTAAAATATATTCTTTTTTTAATAATAATTTTTTTATTAGCAAGATTATCCTTCTTCAATTAAAAAAATCCTATTCTATTATGAATTATTTTTTATCATTATCCAAGTAAAAATAAATAATGAATTTATTAATCTTACGTATATGACATATATTATTAAGTAAAAAGGTTGATGAAGTTACTCTATTAATGTTAATTGATAAAATGATGTTAAGAAAGAAAAAATATTTTCTATATTTCTATTGGCTAAAGTGATTATAAAAGAAAGAAAATACAAATACATCTTGACATGCGTATTTTTGCTATCATTACACTAAAATAGGAAAAGAGATGAGCAAAAAGAAGGGAAGCAAGCGAAAATTGTATTTATATATATGCTAAATACATACGAATCACATTAAGTAATTGTATATGGGGATACCAAACATGTGAGCGAGATGGGAGACTAGCGAGTAAGATAAGAGAGAGGCCAACGAGATTTGTATATGTGTCCCAAAGACATGCAAATCCACTTGAATATGGTGTATCTAGAACAAATTACACTTACTTTTAACCTCATGTATTAAAGTTATATATATCAGGACATGCTAGATACATGTATATGTAAATCAAAAAATCTAGAGTGAATTATAATTTTAAAAACTCATGATAAGTAATTAAATTTTAAACTAGTGAAACTTGGGTAAGTCATCCATATTTTTAATTCTTTTTTCTATATAAAATATGCTCCATCTGACTACTTTCAATTTGTCATTATTAAATTTTCTCTATCGAGAATACGTGCAAAAATTTGTTTACTAGGCGGTACACTGTTGCGCCACAACTTGTTTCCTTGTTCGTGGCTCATTAGAACTGGGCCGAGGTTGATGGACCTATATATGTTGGGAAATAACATTTATATATACAATATATGTATATAAGCAGCTAATTTTTTCTTTTATTATCTTATATTTTTTAGTATTTTCAAATGTTTAATATTGTGAAAGTATATATGTACTCTGATAGTATCAAAGATGAAGATATTATATTTTAGATAATCTGCTGATGTCATCAAAGTGTATATATGAATATACAATTTAAAAATATCGAGAAAAAAAATAATGCTTCAATAAAAACTCTACTTAATTATTTTTTGATACCATTAAAATATATAAATTTTGATTATATCAAAGAAGAACATATTGCACTTCATTCTATATTTATATTGAACGGAGGGAGTAATTTCTTTCCAAAAAAACTTTCCTTTGACTTAAAAGGAAAATGGTCCAGTATAGTAATGAGAGAATCTCTCCGTTTCATTAGTTTCGAGGGAGTAATAAGTGAATTTAATCCAACAGAAGGAAAATATCAAATATATTTAGAGGATTTAATAATATTTTTTATATTTCATTTTAGTTGTTATGTCGTATTTTTAAAAGTTAATTTAATTAATTTTTTAAATTAAATAATATTAAATTATTGATATTTTAAAATAAAAATTTAGATATTTAAAAATTATAAAAAATATTATTTATTGCAACTTTTTTCATATCACTATGATGCTAAAATATATCTCAAAATGTTAGTAGTTAAAATCTACATAGTTTAATTTTAAAAGTGAAAATACTGAGATAAAAAATGGAACGGAGGGAATACTTTTGTAGTTGTGTGGATTTATGATCTGCTTATTTTATTGATCTAGTTGATTTTGTTTCCCTGATGTCACCCATTTAAGTAATGAATTGGTATGCAATTTAAATTGATTCATGAAAAGCTTCGTCTAAATTTTAAAAAAAGATATTTGTGTGATTTGATATGTTATGTATAGTTATACAACAACAACAATAACATACCCAGTAATATCCTACAAGTGAGGTCTGGAGAGGATAGATTGTACGCAGATCTTACCACTACCTCATAGAAGTAGATAGGTTGAATTATGCAGTAATTTTTGTTCACTTTAGTCCAATCCATTTCAACTCAAATAACTTTTGAATCAGTCAATAACCTACTTGTATATTTACTGGTCCATTTTAACCTGCCAAATTTCATCCCACAGTTGACACCCTAGTTAAAAGCATTGGAAGTTTCCACCCCCAATTTTCTGGTTGTTTTGTTTACTTGAGCAACATATGCTAATGGAGTGGGATTGAATAAAGTGAGTTTGTTCAACTAATATTGTTGAGATTATTTTGCACAACTACGTAAGTTTAACCTTAGATTAAATTTTGAGGGAGTTGCTTAGTCTCCCCTTAATTTGCCCAAAAGTTTGCAAGTTGTTGATCAATAGATATATTCCTCCGTTAATAAATTTTAATATTACAAAGGAGATTTCTGAAAGAAATAAAGAAAAATTTCACGAGGAATATATATAAGATTTAATTAATTATTAAAATAAACATTGTTATAGTGGTTGATCAATATTTTCTGTTTTTTGTTTTTTTTTTTTAAGTTGAATGCGTGTCACATATATTCTGTTTGAATGTTTCGGTTAGAAAATAGCACGAAGTTTTAGCAGCGTAGCACGTCTGTTTTATAAGGAGAAAAATGGTTTCGTTGTATCTCAACATCATCATGCACCTTCAACTACTTTATTCCACCAATTTTCTTTTAACTCATGTAGCTAGTTCATGAGCTTGCATAGTTTGACCAACATTAAAAAAAATAGATCTCAAAAGTAGTTGTTTTGTTGGGATATAGTACAATTAATTTTAAATATTTTGCGATTTAGAGAAAGAAAAAATTACGAATTTAATAATTCATAAGAATTGTATAAGAACAATAATTAACTTTAGCTTAAGTCGTGTATAGGAAAATATTTTTGTTTTACTTGATCTGTTAGATGCATGTAATTACTAATTAGTCTTTAAATCTAATAAATTAGTAACTTATTTTGTGAAATAATAAATATGTAGTATAATTTATGTCTTGAAAAATATAAATAAAATGGCAAATATGAAATTTTTTTTAAATATTCTTATTGAACTTTGAACAATTAAACAATTTTAACATTAAAAAAAGCCTAAAAAATATTGTTAAATCTTGTAAATTTGAGACAGAGAGTGTGTTAAGTTATTTTAATGTTCTTTTGTAATGTTAAAAATATCAATTTGATTGTTGATCATATTCTAAAATATTGTGTAGACATGGAAACAATATATATATATATATATATATGAAACCATTTTTCTTAACTTTTATTTAAGTGATTTAAAAAAATAGAAAAATAATAAAAAATATAAATATGTAACAACAAACAACAATATAATACATTTTGATATCGCCCTATAAAAGTAACAAATGAGCTGAAAAGTGATTTAAATTTAATTTGTCCAACTTTTACTAATTTAAATTTTTTTCTTTATTCTTTTAGTAATTATTTAATATTTATTAATTTTTTAATAACTACATATAATATATCATATATAAAATTATCTTTATGGAATTATTTTAATCAGACTTCTAATTTTGTTTCTACATACAAATCAAATTTCTAAGGCATCAAATAAATCGGACGAAATGATTAAAATAATATATGAACAAGTCAAATATCAATTAAATCATAAATTATTATAATTCCAAGAGTTAATTTTGCCATTGACATGGTAATTGGATTTTCCCTAGAAAAGAAAAAAGAAAAAGAACTTAAAATGAGAACGTGCGTGCGTATAAATAGAAAAGGCATTACCTGGCGTTGAGGATGAAAATTAGCCGAGAGAACAATGGAAATTTCCTCTGATTCCAGTAGAATAGAGGAAGAGTATGGGCCGCTTCCTCCTCTCTATTTCATTTTGACGTTAATTTGGTTCATCTCCGTCTGTTCCTGGACCATCAACACTTGCAGAAACCGCCATTTTCAGGTCTAATTCTTTTACCTCTTTCTGCTCTTTTTTCCCTTTTTCTGGTACCGCTTTAATGGAGAGCGAGTAATTTGATGCATCTGGTAGCTGAAAACATGTTTGTTGATCAATTGTTTTTGCTTAATTTCGCTCTGTGTTATTATGAAATTTTAGTTTTATAATTCGTTCGTTTTTCACCTGAATAAGCTCCTCAGAGTGATTTGCTGCCGGTTTATCGAGGTTTTATTTAATGTCGTTAGTTAGTTTCTCTCAGTTATGCGTTTGGAAGACTTGTTTTATGAAATTTAGCGGTTTTTCTAATTCCGTGTAGAATTCCCGATTTATCCTTTACTAACTATTAAAGTAATTTGTTTAATTTTGTTTTTTTTACGTGCACTAGAACAGACGAATAGATTGCAATGGACGCTGGCTACTGTTCCACTAATCAAAACTCTGCAACTTACCTTGTCTTTCCTCTTTTGGTAAGACCTTTTGACTCTTTTTTTTTTTAGGGATAAACTAAAGCTTTCCTCCAAATTTGACTGTTTGATGCAGATTTATGAAACAATTTATTAATCCGATTTCCAGTTGAAATTGATTATCTTACCATGGCCTGCTCTACTAAGTTTTTTAGACTTAAGTCAATAGTTTCCGTGCTCTATTTCTTGAAGGAAACAACTACATATTTGCTCTGAAGTTAAACTTGCTCATGGAATATTCGTTTTCTACTTATTTTCTTCTATTTGATGTTGACTTGCAGGTACTCATGCTTTTATCATCATGTATGCTCTCTGTGGATATCATTTGGTGTCTATGTTACTGGAATTCTGTTCCAAACAGTAACTTTTGTTTCATTCTTACTCATTTCTAATGGATACTGCATCACATGTGAACGTCTTTCAATACATGAGCGTCGCATCACAGCTTCTCTTGGATGTATTTTCTACTTGACTCATGTCGGCTACAGAGCTTCTGTGCCTTATTTCTCTGTGAGTCCACTAGGTTCTTCTGACTTTGAAAGAGTGCAGCATTGCTTATTGCCTTATCCTTATATATTGTTTGTGCGCTATGAATTAGTTGTGCTGCATTGCCTACCGTATTATTGTTCTGTTTAGTTTTCTTTGTTGGAGTGTGAATTAGTTGGTGCAATATTGCCTTTTGCATTTTTGTTTTATTGTAATTTTTTTTTCACACTACAATAAGTTGTGTAGCACTGCCTACTTCTTTATTGTTTCCACACATGATGTTAGCTTTTTGTTACATATGCAATACAGGTACTTCTCACAGTTGGCTATTTCATTTCATTTTATGTAATATTCAAGCACATATCACAGAACTTGATGGCTCTGCAAGAACAGTTAACCTTTATAGAAGATGAGGAAATCCCTGCAATGCACGAAGCAATCCACACAAAGTATACAATGCTCAAGTATGCAATTATCACTAATTTTAATATGGTATCCTATACTTCTGGACTCAGTGTTTCATGAATTATTGGGTTTTATCTCTATATGAATGTCCAGAAAATTTCAAAATGCAATGCATATGATGGCTGTGGCAGAAGTGGCGGTATTGACATTCACCTTTATTTGTTCTTAGTAGTCAGTTTTATTGTAAAATCTTGTGATAATCAGGTTTTTTTTTTCAGATTCTTATGAATGTTGACAATTCAATAGGCAACTACTGGCTCCGATTATTGGTTCGAGAGTGGGCACAGTTTTGTATACTCTCTTATATTGGGTTAGTGAAAATTTCAGCCAGTTTTCATTTCTATTTTAGTAGGATTCCTTATCAACTTATAATCTGAGAATATCACTAATCTTTTTACGTCAGGTGGACCTTCAGGTCAAAAGACTTGGCACCACGCTTCTCTGTTATGCCTGTAATAAAGTCTACTGGGGAGAGAATGGTACCTCCTATTTATAGCATAGTAAGTGTCCTTTGATACCAGAATTCTAATTGCGTTCCTTAGAGTTGACTGATCTTGGTGAATATTGTCTATCTATTGTCTAAGATTTGATATTAGCATAAAAAATGGAAGGGGAATGAGATGATCATCATCCATTTGTTTCACAAAAGCAGTGAAGATAAAAGAGAAACTTGATCAGTACATAATACATAATGATCTCTGAATAGTCAAATATGATAAATATGAAACTCTTTTAAACGATGCTCAATTCGTTGCATCTTCTCCCCACATATTTGGAAGACCTTAGCCAGATATTTATTTGAAACCTTGTCCCTGCCAACTGCCACCAGCAACAAATAGCTACATATAGAATATGTTGAGACACAAAGTCTCACATTGGTGGTTAATGGGATGGGTGGTCTCCTTATAAGGCTTAGACAATCCTTCTTCCTTTGAGCTAGCTTTTGGGGTGTGAATTAGGTTTAAGACCTTCTTCAATATGGTATCAAAGCGGGGCCCATTTCATCCAATGTTGGACTCCCGAAAAAATTGTCTATGCACTCGATGCTAAGCACTGAGCGTGAGGGGGTGTTGAGACACAAAGTCTCACATTGGTGCTTAATCCTCCTTCCTAAGATCTTCAATAAAATAAACATGTGTTGCCTTAGTCCCCCTCTCCTTTTTCAGTATAAATTCTTATTTGTAATTCAGTTCAGCCTCCTCTGAACAATAACATTTTGTAATTTGCATAGCTGCTTGTGGTTGACTATTTGATCTTAATTAGTAGCATCATGAGTTAAAGAAACTTTAAGGTAGGCATATGGTTTGTATTGGAGATGGATTCAAGAGTATACCTCATAGTATCTACTTGTACATATACTGTTGGATGAATCCCCAAACCTCTAATCTTCAGTTCTGATACTGCAGGAAATGGATGCAGCTACTTTTAGAGACTTCTGTAACTATGGATGGCATATAGGGGTGGTGAGTATTCACTCACGGAAGTTGTTCTCGAGTTTCTCCCACCTCACATCAGTCTTCGTAACTCCTTCGTGGTGGTGTTGTCATTAACTAACTGCTAACCACAACTTGATTTGAGTTTCTGCAATTTCAACAAGACAATTTGTTTCCTTCACATATGCTAATTGGCAGAACCGTTTATAATCTTCATATTTGTCTTGATTATTTTTGTTTAACTGAAGATATTTGGTATCTGAACTAAATTGGGTTCTTATCTTGCAGCCAACTTCACCCAACAAAGCAAGCCTAAAGAATTCAGTCTTAGTGGTAGTTCAACATCCCCATGTGTATAGACTTGACACCACCTGACACTCAATTCTCCGACTGTAGCTTAGCTACTTATGCTGCGGATGTGTGTGATTCATTTGTCACCAGAAGCCAGTTTCAGGACATGCTGCAGAACAACATCCACCTACTTATAGGAAAGGAGGATTTTCACCAGTATTTTCTGTAAATCTTTGTAGACATTTCTTCTGCGGTAACCTCACAGGTTTTCGGCTGTAAACTGTACATTGTTCCCTGGATGTCTGCTTCAGGTGTCCATATTTCAGCGATACAAAGCTTTGCTTTAAGGCAAATGCACTGTCAGGTGTTCCTCTAGTTTGCAGCTTAATATAGTACTTTCAATGAAGAAAGAAAAAAAAGAAAAGAAAACTGACTGATTCAAATACTAAATATGTCTCGAGTGTGTAGACTGCAAAGGGTTGGGATGTATTCTCGATAACTAGAACGTTAGGCAACATTCTGCTCTTAAAGAAAGAGCGTTTTTTTTTTCACGAAACTAACACAAGTGCCTGATTGTAGTGCTAAAAATTACAAAGCATAAAGATGTCAAATTTAGTTGCAAACTTGCAATTATGCATTTGTATCATACGTAATTGGACGTGTGGTTGTTCGCCATGAAATATTGGGCAACATTGCGGAATGTGCTATGACATTCAGAAACGGTTGTTTGACTTTTTGCAAAATCAGTCTTGACTTTAGGGGCGTTTGGTGTGTTTAATTTTGAAATTAAAAAAAATAATTTTCATTTTAAAAATTGAAAATAATTTGGAGTGAATTTTTTAATTGTTTTTCAAATTCTTAAGAATTTTGTGGCTCTTAAACTCCACTTGTCGAATTTTACTGCTATGTTGTTAAAAATTCTATGGCTCAATACATTTTTTGAAGTTCAATATTGAAAAAAAGTGGCCAAAATTAATACTTATTGAGCTAAATTTTTCAGATAAACAAAATATGACTTAGTTCGCTGAGACTAACTTCGGGAAAAATTAAACAAATAATACTCAATTTTTAGAAATAATTATTTTTTTGAGTTTTTTTCTATAGAATTTTTATCACTTTTAATATATTTTTTATTTGTCATATTTAAAAAGCATTCGTCGTCGTCGTCGTCAGATTTGGCAACTTTGCGCAACCACAACACACCATTGCTATTGGAAAAAAAATTTCCACATTTCCCCCGGCTTTTCCTCTTATCTTTCCATTCGCTGTTTCAACTAAAAAAACCCCTAACATTCACAATCAACCGTCGTTCTACTTCTTCTTGATAGAAAACGTTGCTTCTTCTTCCGCTTTGAAAAAAAACATAAAGTCCTCCCCGATTTCGATATATCGCAGCTTAACTTGAAAGCTGTCACCGAGATCTTCAACCACGGCCTCAATGGTATGTATCTATATACATATGATCTACAATGTTTTTAGTTGTCCTCTGCATAGTAAGAGATCAAACTTTGATTTCGTTTGCTAACTTCTTTACACATTGTACATGGACACTGCAATTTAAATACTCCCTAATAGGAGTTCCTCTTTAGAGATACACGATTCTATTCTCCCGTAACAATTATGACTCTCGGACAAATTCAAATTTGTTACAAGCTATGTTCTTTCATTTTTCTCTAAGGCCTTTCTTTTCTTTATAGTTTTCGTAACTCGAACTATGTTTCAACTATAGCCGATGGAATTGAATGGTTATAGGCAGTGTATGATAATTGTATTTTTCTGCAATGTGGGTGAGCATTTACAATTTTTGGAAATTATTGTTTTAAAAAGTTTTCATTGAGATTTGATGATGTTAACTGTATAGTCAGACTACATTTTGAGCCAAATGAGCATTTGCATTAGCAACTTCACCATACTAACCTTGAAAATATTCTTCCTTTCATTACCTCGCAACCTTGGACATTGAATAATTATTACTATATGTATAGGCTAGCTAAAAAGATAATTAGATGAAACTTCTTACTCTTGCTTTCACATGCTAATATTGTTGCAAAATGAGCTTTGTAATCTCATAAAAGACAAGAATAATCCATGAAGGAAGAGAAATGAGAGTACTTGACACCAAGATCATCCACTGACTAACAGATTTGGTTTTGATAAGCACTCTTTACAAGGTAAAGGTTTACATACATTTTATCGACATAATAGTTTTTCAAACATAATTTCTGAATTATCCATCGTTACTTTAAATTTAAGCTCACATCATAAGCTATTCATATTAAGTATTTGGGAAGTGAAAAAAGATTTGTAAATTACTAATGTTTTAGCCTTTTCTTTTGAGATATGAATGGTATTAACTGTTTTCTACATCTTTTCAAAAGCATCATTGTTTTTTAGCATTGTTTATGAAAGTCTGCTTCATTTAGAAGAGTTGTGCATTTAGTGTGTCTAAGCATGCGCCTATGCTTACCAACATTGTTGTGGAATTGAAGTAGGAGGCTAATGAAATTTGATGAAACAACTACTAATAAAGTTTAAGCAAAGATGTATTACTGCTATTGAACGTTTTTGAGCATGAACTTCTTCTTTTGAAGAAACTGAACTTATGCTTCTCCTGATGTTGACTGATCTTTTCATGTACATATCTTCGTTCTTTTTTGATGAGTTGTAAATTACATGCTAATAATTTTATCATATATATACATAGTTGTTATGCTAGTGTGATTTCCACGTATATGGGAAAAAAATTATATATGGTATCGAGCTAGGTTGGATGTCCTTTCTTTTCTTTTATTTCTTTCTATGTTGTAGTTACCGAGGGTCAAGCTATTCCCTCTTGGAACTGTTGGTGCTTTTGGAAAACATTGTTTGCCCTTCTAATACATGCTCATGCAATATCTGAAATAATTTACTTAATTGACTATACTCATGTTTACTATTTCATAATTTAGGAATAATGCAAGTGAAAAGAAAAATTACAATAGTGAAGAGACTTGTTTTTTATTCCACATTCTTTTAGCTATTTGAGATACTTCTCTACACATTGGCTTATCAATTGCATATATATTTAAGCGGTGCAGTCTCTTTATTTTCAATATCCAACCCATGTTGTATTTACTAAAAAATATACTATTTATGAAAAATCTAACACACATCTATTGAAATTTTCAAGTGTCCCAACAACATAGATATGTACACTAGCTTTATTAGTTTTTTTTGGAGGCTTTCTATAGTAAGCAAGAGAAGGTGAGACTGCATTCATTTTTATCTTCTAAAGAACTACACTCTACAAGTAATAGATGTTTGTTATCAAAATAAATTCATTTAGTCTAGCTATCCTAACGAAGTGGTTTGTTACGAAATCGAAGTAGTTTTATTATGAAATCAGGATTGAAATGAGAAATTGAAGTTGCTGGTAATCTTATAAGAAACACTAAAGATATTTAAAGTTGTTACTTCTTTTGTTATTAACATGAAGATTAAAAAGCTTTTACAAGGGTAACCAATAAATTCAATTTCTGCAAGGTAAATGAGTTTTTCCTTCAATTTATTTGATGTTGTGTAACTGCATAAATAGATAAGTATGTTTGCTGCTTCTATAGAGAAGTGAGTCAGCCCGCCTCCGTGGCACCTCAACAAGCTCTCAAAATCCTTTTCCCCAACTTCCCAGCTCCTACGCATTATGGCTTTCCCCAACAATTGCGCCTGTTTACAAACCAGCG
>JAOTQJ010000072.1:28929361-28942905 GCA_025642045.1 Solanum sejunctum | reverse complement strand
TGCTCCTTCCATGCATCATTTTGCTCGAGCAAAAAGCTTTGATGACTCAGAGCAATTCCTTGCAATCAACAAGCAAACTGGTCGAGTTCGGGGCTTGCCAGAGAGTAATGTCTCTAAGAGTTTTGCTGTTGACAAAGACAAGGCCAGCAGCGTCGCAAAGATCAAAGTGGTGGTATGTTTAATTCAAATTCATTGTTTCTAGTTCTGGATTCTAAGCATCCTACTTCTCAGTTTGTGTACTGCAGTATCATTCTTATTTTCTTAATGATATCCAGCAGACAATCCCTGTTATGCAATTTGATTTTTTTCACTTGCACAAGGGTAGTCTAACTTCTTTCATGTGTATTTGCACGTGAAAGAAGTTGTCAGTACTTGTTCAAGATGTTTCTAATGGTTATCTACTTCCAGGTGCGTAAACGACCACTAAACAAAAAGGAATTAACGAAAAATGAAGAGGACATCATTGAAACACGTTTCAACTCTTTAGTAGTCCATGAAACTAAACTCAAGGTTTGTGGAAATGCAATTCTTTATTTCTGTATTTGCAGTTAAAATATGCATGTCTATCCCTTCAATTTCTGTCTTGTGACAAGAATGATTATTATAATAATTGACAACCTGATGCTATCTAACAGTTACCCGTTATTTGCTTGTTGGAAATCATTTTGCTAACAAATATATCTCTTCTTGAATGCCAAAATTTTCTGCAATAAGATTACAAGAATGTTAAAATCTGATTATTTGACATGACCATTGATCTCTTTGTGTTTTGTGAATCTCCCTCCTATGTCCTGCTGCTTAGTTTTGCCCAAGTTTGCCCTAAAATCTTCTTTGTTGAATTTGAAGTTCTTATATCCGACTATAATACAGGTTGATCTGACTCAATATGTTGAGAAGCATGAGTTTGTCTTTGATGCTGTGCTAAATGAGGAGGTTTCGAATGATGAGGTGATTATAAATAGACCCCAAAACTCCTAAGTGCATTCAGATCATTGTTAACTTTGGTCTGCCACATGTCTCCTTAGGTATACCATGAAACAGTGGAGCCCATTGTCCCAATAATTTTCCAACGCACAAAAGCTACTTGCTTTGCGTATGGGCAAACAGGTACACTACCTATGCTTAATATGTAATTTTTATCATTGTCACCATTATTATTTTATTTTTTTTGGCACAAATTGTTTTGGCTTCATCTACTTTCACCCTTTTGCTTGTTTGAACTGTGAAGAATAGTGGTCTGCCGTCTGAATGCGTTTACATGCTGTTACTATTTGTTCGATTTATCAGTGTTCTCCAATCTCTATTAATGTGCTTATCATGTGGGGTGAGGCTCTTACAAAATACTTTTTTAATATTGCACTTAGACCCTCTGCTTATTGATGCTAGGGATATATTCTACACCTGTAGTCATTTGTGGTTTGTTCTTTGTTATTGCAATGTTCAAACTCGTCTAGTGCTGCAGATTGAGAGAGTACGGGCATTTGGTTTACTATAAAGTTTTTGTACTCAAATTCTCTTATTGCAACAATACCTAAAGTCCTAGGTCTTTATAAATATGATATAATCAGAGGCTTCAAATCTCATAGCCCTGCAGAATGTGCAACCACTAACTTAGAAATGAGAAAAGATCATTCTACATGCAATGGTAAATGCTCGTTCTCCAGGGATCTTGATCATGGCAAGTTTTAGTGGATTTCATTTATACAATTTCAACTTTTTCCTGAACCGTTATAAAATAATATTAATCAACTGACGATGCAATTGCTGATAAAAATAGCCTGAAGTTCTCAAATGCTAGGCAAATGAAACAACCAATGCCCACTCAATTTATTCTGTCATATGCCAATATCGCTGCTTCCTTGAGAGGTCTTTGACTGTGCTTCCAAGTTAGTTTTCTTAAACAATCTGGTGTCAACTATCTCTGATGATCGTGCAAAGAGGCTTGGTTTTCTTATTTCTTCTAAACACAAACTTCCTCTAAATCCTTTTCATCTTTGGCTTATTTAGGAAGTGGCAAAACGTATACCATGAAACCACTACCTTTGAGGGCTTCTAGGGATCTTTTGAGGCTCATTCATCATACTTACCGGAACCAGGGCTTTCAATTGTTTTTCAGCTTCTTTGAGATATATGGTGGAAAGCTCTTTGACTTGCTTAATGATCGGAAGTAAGTGTTTCTGCATTTTCCAACATTTAAGTGTTGTAGCTTTCCAAGGATAACTGAAACTAATTCTTTGCAGGAAACTTTGCATGAGAGAGGATGGTAAACAACAAGTATGTATAGTTGGATTGCAAGAATATAGGGTCTCTGATGTGGAGATGATTAAGGAGCTCATTGACAGAGGAAATGCAACGAGAAGTACTGGTACCACTGGTGCCAATGAGGAATCATCCAGGTCACATGCTATTCTCCAGCTTTCTGTTAAGAGGTCAGCTGATGGTAGCGAATCTAAACCTCCCCGTGTTATTGGGAAGCTCTCCTTCATAGACCTTGCCGGAAGTGAACGTGGTGCAGACACTACTGATAATGATAAGCAAACCAGGTGTTTATCTACCTAATTACTGCTTTTCTTCGTCTTTTAATAAAATTGTATTGCTAATTCTTTTCTTACTACCCTATTTACCTTGTCTTATGTTATGCAGAATTGAAGGAGCAGAGATCAATAAAAGTTTGCTGGCACTAAAGGAATGCATTAGAGCCCTTGACAATGATCAAAACCACATTCCTTTTAGAGGCAGTAAATTAACTGAAGTGCTGAGGGACTCTTTTGTTGGAAATAGTCGTACTGTTATGATATCTTGCATTTCCCCAAATGCAGGATCTTGTGAGCATACTTTAAATACATTAAGATATGCCGACAGGTAATCATATTTTGAATTATGTTTTGTTTTCATGGCTGCTATTTTCTGCTTCTGGATAATCTTAGCTTAGCAATTTGCTGTAAATCTCAGGGTGAAGAGTCTCTCGAAAGGGAACAACTCAAAGAAGGACGTGTCATCCTCAACATTGAATGTGAAGGAGTCGACAACATTATCTTCTTCTGCAGTTGTACCTTCTACATCAACATTTGAAGATGATACTGGCGATTCATGGCCTGAACAGACTGAGAAAGATGAATATGATGAAGATTTCTATGAGCAGGAGAAGCCAATGTGGAGGAAGAATGAGAAGCTTGACGGTTACACTATCTCCAATTCAGAAGATAAAATGAAGAGAGCAAATGCTCAGACAAAGTGGAAGGAGCCCCCCAGAACAGAGGCAAAGTATTCAAACTCAGATGATGATCTGAATGCTCTCTTGAAGGTGAATCTATTTTGTGGAAAATTGAGAAATTTCACTTAGTCTGAGAGTACCTCTGAATGCTTTATGTTTAATTTTTCAGGATGAGGAAGATCTCGTGAATGCGCACCGGAAACAAGTGGAGGAAACAATGGACATTGTTCGAGAGGTATGTAATGAACATGAATTTGGTGGCTTGTCACATACTGCACGGGAAGGGTGGTTGCTTGGTAAAAAAAATGCTTTGCGCCTTCAGCATATAGGGAGTTGAAGTATATATGTATTCTCAAAAATGATGTTATTGATTATACCTGATATCTGTAGTTGGACAAGAGTTTCTATAATTATTTGATGTCATTCTTGTAATCCCATAAGGATGTCGGCAAGTACCTTTTTCTGTGGTTGCGTATTTGCTTGTAACTTTGTAGACAAGTTAATTTTGCTTGGCTAGATGGGGTATTCATGTGGATTGAAAATTCTGTTTCTCAATTCCAGGAGATGAATCTATTAGTTGAGGCAGATCAGCCAGGGAACCAGCTGGACAATTATATTTCTCGATTAAATGCAATCCTTTCACAGAAGGCTGCTGGCATCCTAGAATTGCAGAACCAGTTAGCTCATTTTCAAAGACGTCTAAAGGAGCACAATGTTCTTATATCTTCTGGCAACTGAAGCTCTAATTCAGTATGCATACAAAATTCAGATGTTATTTGCTTTGGGAGGACGTGTTGTTGTAGATCCACTAATGGCACCCGCATAGGTGTTGGAGTAGAGAACATGTGGATTGCAAAAGTTGGAGTGGCAACATTCACATGATTTCTTCAGAAGAGTTTTTGAAGCCTTCTGTTAAGTTACACCAGAATCTTGTCATTATTTATTCATTTTCTCATTTGAATAGAAGAAAAATTCGATAGATGCTTTGGCATGGATTGAAGGCTTTGGATTGCTAAGTTTGTTACTTGTTGATTGATCTGCCGAGTGGAAGAGGCATTTGCTCTGTTTTGGGGGTTCAAATTTGTTTATCTGGTCCTGCCTCCAAAGTCAGTCATAGATGACCGATGGAGGCTCTTGTCTAGTCTGGTGTAATTGATTGTACAATTGCTATATTTTCATTTAGCTGCGTGCCATGAGCCACATGCATCAAAATATCGCTACGAAATGAGCACTTGGAATTCTCAATTACTTGAGACAGTGAGAAGTATTGTGACTTTTTGTGTGTTGGTATTTTGGCTGGTGCTTCTGAACACATGCAAACGTCAAATTGTCTCTTTTCTTGATCTCCTAATGTAACAAAAATTTTTAAGTATTTCTCGCAACTGTTTTAAATTTCTGGAAGGGAATGTTTGGCACTCCTTGTGTCTGAGTTTATATGAAGAATGACACGTTTTTATATATAGTAATAATTTAATGGTAGAATATTAATTTTGTTCTAAATGAAATAATTTATAACTACACAAATATTTAGTATTATTTATTTTTTCACATATTTTAAATTTTTTTTTTAACTTTATGTTAAGTTAAACTAATTCATAGAATGAAATGGAGGGAGTGTAAACCTTTCCCAGAACACCTATGGATGTGGTTTCGGAGTCACCAATACTTGAGGAGGATATTTTTCAATACTGCCAAAATTCAAATAGAGCACTAGACGTGATGGTACGTTTATTTTTTCAGTGTAGCTTCGAGTCTTCGACATTGAGTTACATAATTAGGGACTACGCAAAATTACAATTTTGTTGCAAAAATATTTAAAAATAGTAATAAGAAATTGATTGGGTAACTTTATAATATTATTGTCCTCTGAAACTCAAGTGTTAACTACTCATCTACCTTTTTTTCTCGTCTCCTTGTGTATTTTAAACATCGATTTGACTAATCTTCCGAGCTATTTTACATTTTAAACTTATTTGTGTCTTCTGACTTCATCAAAAGAAGAAAGAATGAAAGGGAAAAAAAAAATGAGATCTCGTAATTCTAGAATACAAATAAAGATGTAGTGAGGAGCATGAAGCAGTGGACGATGGAAAAAGAAGCAATGGCAGAAATGAAAATTTGGGAAAGATAGAGGGTATTCATGTTAACTCGCCGGGTACGAGTTGGTTACAATACGCAGCAAGCTAGCCAGCTTCACTGATAAGCAACGAACGTATCATTCCATTCTCGCTCTCTTCGTTCCATGCTGAAAACCCCCTCCTAAAAAAAATCCTCTTCAGATATCCATGGATTTTACACGTAAATTGAGTTTTCTAGTGTTTCTCTTGTGCGTTCTCATCTCTATGCAGAACCAAGACGTTGATGATACCAGTGAGAAGTTCAAATTCTCTTCGCGGACTGACAAATATTGCTCTCTATCTCATGATGGTTCTCACTACTCTTTTCCGCCTCTTCCAACGTTCGCTATCACTTCCATAGAGCAGAGGAAGTTGCAACAACAAACTGCATCTGTTGGTTATCTCAGATACGATTACTACCAGCAAACTTGCCCTCAAGCTGAGCAAATCATCCGATCAAGTGTTCGGAATCTTTTCAGAAAGCAACCACGGATTGCTCCTGCATTGTTGAGGCTTGTTTTCCACGACTGCTTTGTTGTGGTCATTTTCCTAAACATCTAATTGTATCTACTCGTGTTTTTATAAAGCAGTGCATCTTTTCGTTTTTGGTTAAACATGCGTGAAGTAAGGATTACACTCAATGACTAGCATGAGTTTTAAGTGGAGTATGTTTTATCAGTCCTCGTAATATGTTTGATTGTTGTTGAGTTAGTTTATTAAACTGGAGTTCGGTAATTCTCTCTTTTCGCGATTTGGATTGCTTTCCGATCCTTGATAATACAGAG
Source organism: Solanum sejunctum (assembly GCA_025642045.1). Taxonomy (NCBI): domain Eukaryota; kingdom Viridiplantae; phylum Streptophyta; class Magnoliopsida; order Solanales; family Solanaceae; genus Solanum; species Solanum sejunctum. The sequence continues at coordinate 28,936,789 of JAOTQJ010000072.1, read as the reverse complement.
ATCTGATGAGTCCGTTCCATATAACCTGGCTGGTGTTTCTACTTCTGTTTTGCGATATAACTCCATTTTCGGGTTTTTACTTAACGTGATTACTAATTTAGGTTTGTTTGTAAGTTCTCAGCGTGAATTCTTCTTTTTTCATGTTTATTTATTACTGACTGCTCATAAATGATCTCTGTATCGTGAGAAATCAATTTGTTTCTTCTTTTACAACTCAAATAGTATAGTCAATGGCTCAAAGGTGAATCATGAATTTTTGAAGTGTGTTGTCTTGTGAAGTTCTCTTTAATGAAAGCTCGGTTGATGACTCATTGCTTTTGAATTGATCAATGCTAAATAACAGGGGTGTGATGCCTCGGTTTTACTGGATTCTGTTGAAGGAATGCATAGCGAGAAAGAATCTCCTCCCAATGACTCATTGAAGGGCTTCGACGTAATAGATATCATTAAATTAGAGCTCGAAGAAGCTTGTCCTGGAGTTGTTTCCTGTGCTGATACTGTTGTTTTGGCTGCTAGAGAAAGCATTATTTTGGTAACGCCGTTCCTTCCCTCTTTCTCTCTAATTCACACACACAGCCAACACACAACTGAAAGAATCTTCCATTAATTTCAGTCTGGTGGCCCTTTCTACCCACTAAAAACGGGAAGGAGAGACAGTCTGTCTTCTTTCGCAGAAGATGCAACGTTTGAGCTTCCTAGTCCTCAGGATGATCTTTCCAAGATCATCGAGTCATTCTCATCCAAAGGTTTCGACGAAAGGGAGACAGTAAGCCTCTTAGGTATTGTTTTTACTATAAAATTCCTCGTTTGGCTTGCTTTCACGCAGATGAAATCTGGTCTGTTTTGGTAGTGTTTTGATTGGAATTGCATTCAACAGGTGCTCACAGCACTGGAGTGATCCACTGTAAATTTTTCGTCAACAGGCTCTTCAACTTCAGTGGGACTAATAGCTCCGACCCTTCTATGGACTCGGAATTTTTGAGTCTCTTGAGGTCAAAATGCAACACCAATCAGGCCACTTTGATGTCATCAACATCACAATCACAATCACTATCCCCTTCCCAACTAATTTCAACATCACTTTCACCATCATCTATTATCCATAAATTTTCAACTTCCCTAGTGGAGGAGCCAGCAATAAGGATGGACTATGAGGGACCAGGAGAAAATTTTGGTACCCTGTATTACCGGAGTCTTCTACAAGGCAGGGGAATACTTTTCGTGGATCAGCAGCTGACGGCAGGGGAAGAAACTAAAACCTGGGTCCAAGCTTATGCTTCAGATGCGTCTTTGTTTCACAAGGATTTTGGTTCGACAATGATGAAGCTTTCCAACTTGGGAGTCCTGACTGCACCACTGGGACAAATCCGCAAAGACTGCCGGAAAGTCTCCTTATAAAAGCTCAACGGTTTGGTCACTTGCTTAGCCTATTGAAATTTGGTTTTTGGTCCCTTAGCTCCACTTTCTCATTTCTTGAAATTATGTGATATCGTTGTGCTTAGCAGTACAAGTGTTCTGGTTTTGTTTGTAAGAAACAGGCCTAAAAGACATAAATCTAGTAGAATTATTTCTCATATGGCACTTTTAAACACTTGGTCAGGTTGACTCTTAAAAGAAATCACAATCCAGCCAAAATATATATCTACTGAGTAGTTTATACTCTGAATCTCATACTGGTATTACACAATCAAAATAGTAAAGAAATACACGCAATTCTTGATCTTTTAATTGATGTTAACTGAAAAAAAAAATTAGCAAACAGGGATAGAAGTAAAAAAGATGGGAACTGCACCACCACTCACAATCTTAGAGGCACACGCAAACCATACTTGTTTGTTTCTAGAGCTTAAGAGGACCAAGTCTTCGCATTGAACTGTTGACACTGCCTGATGGTTTTCGAATGGAGAACTCAGTGTACATGTCCATGAAAAATCTATCAACAATGTCAACATATACTGGGCTGTTTAGCAGAGTGTAGCATTGGAGCACTTCTTCTATATCTAGCACATGATCCATATCTTCTCCTTCCATCATTTCCAATTCCTCCATCTTCTGCAGTAAAGTGAGACTCCCTTTACTTGTGCTTCGTGTTAAGACTTCTCTCCCTTTCTTCTCATCTTCCTTTCTCCTGTCTCTTTCTATGTCTTCCACACCAAACCGCACGGAAAGTTTCCTTTGGCTTTCACTATAATCTGCTTCAGCCATACCTGGAAATTTCCTTGCATTTCTGGAAGTTATATTTCTCTCTGGAATATCGTTGTGATCAGGTTGCTGCCATTGTTGATAATAGTCCTTGTACAAGTCATCCAACTCCTTAACAGTAGTTTTTGTGATTCTTTTGCTGACTGAGAAAAAGGGATTGAAGTGACGAGCAGCTTTAGGTAGCTTGTGATGACCTCCAAAGAGAAATGACTTGAGATTATGAGGAGTTTTATGGAGGAAATTCTTCGTCTTTTGGATGGTTTTCTTAAGCAGCATTTGTGGCTCCATCTGATTTCTCTATCTCCGTTGCAAAGGATACTGCTATTTGCTTGGCTTCTTTGAAGTTATACTTTCAAGTATTTTAAGATAGGGGACTGACAGAGCTGATTTGCTCCTCTTTAGTTGAAGACAAAAAGCAAAAAGGGTGTTTTATGAAATACAAGGGACACTTCGTTGCTTTAGATGTTCCCTCCATATATGTTTTTCCGTTTCCATTATATTTGGCATTCTGACCCTACCCTCTGGCCTCTGTGCAGAAAATTTGCAAGTCAGGAAGGTATAATAAGTACAAAAGTTAAAAGCTAATTGTTATTTGGAGGGAATCAATAATCAAAAGGTTTTCCGAATTCAGAATTGATGGTTCTGCCCACCACCTATCAGAAGGAGGATATTTAAAGCTTAGGCTGAAGTTGAGTACTCATTCCGTTTGTATTACTTTGTCCTAGTTGACTTTGACACATCTCTCTCGAGTAAACTTTAATTAGATCAGTATTTTACTAAATTAACTTCATTAATGATGTTTTAAAACTCCTACTATGTGAAAGAAGAAGTAAAACGCTCTTGATTTGCCAAAATGAATAAGTAGAATGAAACATCAATTTTTGAGATAAACACCAAGTAAAATAAAATAAAGGGAGTAGCATTCTTAGGAATAACCAAACAGCATAATTAGGGTATGGAATCTCAAGGGTGATCATTATTAAGAAAAGGGAACAGGGTCAAAAATATCCTTGTACTATCAGAAAGGATCAAAAATATCTTTAGTTTATACTTTGGGTCATTTATGTCATTGTATTATCAGAAAGGGTAAAAAATGTTCTTACTATCAGAAATGGGTCAAAAATGCCCTAAGTCCATTAGTTCCGTTAATCTAGGGCATTTTTTATCTATTTCTGATAGGACAAGGGCATTTTTAACCCTTTTTTCATATTATATAATCTTTTTAAACATATTGTGTTCTTAATAAAAAAAATATCATTTTAAAAAAAAATCTCATTTTTTTTAAAAATCACATTTACTAATAAAAATGTAAAAAAATATTTTTTTTTCTTAATCTCATTTTATCAATTAAAATAGAACATTGTATCCCTAAAACAAATAATATACATTTATCCTACTTTAATTCGAGAAAAAAATTAATTTTTTACATTCTGGTAATGTGATTTTTTAAAGAATAAGAAAAAAATTCTTTAAAAGTAATATTTTTTATTAGGAACCTAATATGTTTAAAAAATATATATAATATGTGAAAATGGTCAAAAATCTCAGAAAGGATAAAAAAAATGTTCTTTGTTTATATTTTAAGTCATTTATGTCCTTGTACCGAAAGACTCAAACATGTCCTTGTACTATGAGAAATTAATCAAAAATATCCTGGTTTAACGAAATTAACAGACTCAGGGCATTTTTGACCCATTTTTGATAGTATAAGGACATTTTTAACCTTTCTGATTGTACAAAAGTATAAATGGCCCAACGTATAAACGGATGACTTTTTTATTTCTTTTTAATAGTACAGTGGTATTTTTAAGAAAAGGTTGAACAGTACATTAGATTGATACTTTGATGTGATTAGTACATATAACTAAAGAATACCTAATTTTATGTCAGTGGGACCTCAAGTAATACTGCAAAAGGCTTTAATTAGCCACTAATCTAAGAGCTGTTTTTGGACCCCAAATCATTAAAAGATTGGCACAGTGTTGGTTGTAGAAGATAAGGGGCATAAACAGAAGAGATGATTGAAATGGGCGAGTTGATGAGGCCTCTTCAGTCTCTTTCCTACGGTTTAGCACTTGAAGTCTTTAACATGCTACAATAGGTAGTGTCCACCTCAACAATAAATTCCTATAATCTGCTCTTTATACAATTTTTTCCCAATGCTCTTATATGTACTTTATGCATTATTGAACAGTCAATTCTCAATAATCCGTTTCCTATCAGACAAATATTATCAAATACCTTCAACTTTTTTAGTCGATTTAAAATAAATGATATATTTAATAACATTTTGAAATGTTAACTTTATTTTTAATGAGATAATTTATATTCACACAAATATCTATAGTATGATTTATCTTATATTTACATCTTTTAAATTAGAACGGAGGAATTAGCAAATGCAAGCTCACGTAATGATGGCCGCCTAGACCTTTTGATGAATCGTGATTACAGCTGAAATAGATTTGCTTAAGCAAATTTTCCTCCTTACTACACCTAACAAGTTGAATTGCTCATATCTTTGCCATACCCTGATTGGAACCAATATTTATATACTAAAGAAGACAATTTTTTAATAAAGAATGACTTCGAAAATCATAATTTTATACTGAATCACCTCAATCAATTTTTTTTCAAGTTGCATGTTTTAAGTTTTTAGTGGTCCTACTACCTCTTTTGGAGTGGCATTAATACTATATTTTGCACCCACGTGGCACAGGGGGGTTGTTTTCATCCCTGAGTGTCACGTATCACATGACAGTCAAAACCAATTGAATTAGTAAGATTTTGAGTTGTTATTATTGTTTTATATTATATTATATCGTACTATATTATTTTAACATATCACATTACAGTTGAAACCAATTGAATTAGTAAGATTTTGAGTTGTTATTATTGTTTTATATTATATTATATCGTACTACTTTATTTTAACATATCACATGACAATCAAAATCAATTGAATTAGTAAGATTTTGAGTTGTTATTATTGTTTTATATTATATTATATCGTACTATATTATTTTAATGAATACAATATTTTGACAGATAATATTGTTTCTGTCGTTATATGATGTTATATATTCGTAATTTGAATGATAAACCAATAACAAATTGTGGAGTATATAGTAGAACCATGAAAATATAGAATAAATAATAAAATAGAATTATTAAATGATAAACGAAGTTAAAATGAGAAGAAGACATTAAAGCAACAACGCAATCACACCAAATCGATCATTACACAAAATGAATCTTTTCATTGTTATCTAATGATGAATTAAATGATATGCTACAATAAAATTTAAGTAATAATTAAAATAAATATTATATTTATATTGACAATACGACACAACAGGTAACAATCATCCAAACAAGGGGTTCATTAAAAATACGAGTGTCTTTTTTTAAAAAAAAAATTAGTTAAACGTAATAGAATAAGTGGGCTTGCTAAGATACTAGCCCAAAGCACTTTTGGCCCACTTTAACCCTAAAGCCCTGTCCAACCACCAAGTATAAACACTCTTATCATCGCCGCATTTCTTCTATCGGAAGAGGACGCTAGGGTTTCTCCAACTGCACTGCAATGGTAAGTGAAACTCCATTACTCTTTCTTTCCCTCCGCCACGTATTGTGCGTGCAATAAGTGTTGATGTGCGAAGGAATGTGGATTTTGCATCGTCATTATAGGGTAAGGGAACAGGAAGCTTTGGTAAGAGGAGGAACAAGACTCACACACTGTGTGTGAGATGCGGTCGCCGCAGTTTCCATCTCCAGAAGAGTCGATGTTCTGCTTGTGCCTATCCTGCTGCCCGTAAAAGATCATGTAAATTGCTTTCTATTCGCCTATAATTGGTATTGTATATGACTCCATAAAAGCTTTCTTCTTAGTACGATATATAATTTGCTGTTACGCTGAATGAAATGGTTTTCAGACAACTGGAGTGTGAAGGCAATCCGCAGAAAGACAACTGGTACTGGACGCATGAGGTACCTCCGCAACGTCCCTCGCAGATTCAAGACTAATTTCAGAGAAGGTACATACTGTTTTATGGCTTGCTGTTATTTGGGATTTTTAATTTCTCCATAAGCGACGATCCACAGTGTAATTCACTATGCTTGTTGAGCTATTTTTGTAATTGAAGTACAAAGAGAGTTTGTAGTCATAGCAAATTGCAACGAGCAAGAAGTATGTTCACTGCATCTGTTGTAATTGAATGAATTAAAGAATAACGTGTAGTCTTTATTAATTGAGCTAGGAAAAGTATGTTCGTGTTTTGGGTTTGTTGTTTTTCCATGTCAGTATCTTAATAGCTTGTGTAGTAAGAAGCTCTGAATCGCCTATGTTAATGAACTTGAAAATACAATATTTGTTCAGGGACTGAAGCAGCTCCAAGGAAGAAGGCAGCTGCAGCTGCAGCTTGAAGCCCATCAAGAGAGTAATTGAGGAGGGTGCTCTTTTATGATAGCTTCATTTTGGTATTCAATTATTAGAGAGCGAGGAAATTGTGGGAAAGCTTATTTCTGGTGTTTGATGTCAACATTAGAAGTACTTAAATTTTGGAATGTGTTGTTTAAATTGGTATTCTGATACTTGTGGATTTTATTTATAGACTGCTTTTTAATTTTATTTGCTGTTTGATGTCCTGTCAATTTTCTTTTGTCTTTGTGATTTCGAGAACTGAGGTTTTGAGCTCGTAATTTTACTATGTTTATTCAGCCTATGCCATCAGTATATAGCATCATTTGTTGCTGGTTTCAGTGTGCGTCATTTGTATCTTTTTGGTTGCTTGTTCTTGACACAATGCTATGATGTTATTCATTGTTGACATCCCTTTGCTTTTAAGACAGTTTTATGATAGATTACCACCCTACTGTTTAAATATTGTATGTGAGGTGCATTTTCATGTGTACTATGCTGTTGCCATCTTTCATGAAAAAGGGTTGGTGAAGCCAGTTTGGGACTCTCCCCAAAATGAAGTATGGGAATGGTGGAGTGTACTTGTAGACCTTATCACTATCTCTTTCATTCACTATGTAAATTCACTACACATAGTAGTTGCTTAACAACAACATATCTAGTGGAATTTTACAAGACGAGTCTGAGTGGGGGACAATGTATACAGATCTTACCATTTAGTGGTCACTTCAAATGACAAAGGAGACTATTTCCATCTGTTTAAATGTTAGTAAGCTGAGTTAGTACAAGCCTTGGTGGTCAGAGTT
>JAOTQJ010000072.1:28912862-28929261 GCA_025642045.1 Solanum sejunctum | reverse complement strand
AGTGTACTTGTAGACCTTATCACTATCTCTTTCATTCACTATGTAAATTCACTACACATAGTAGTTGCTTAACAACATATTTAGTGGAATTTCACAAGACGGGTCTGAGTGGGGGACAATGTATACAAATCTTACCATTCCTATAGAAATCAATGTGTTCCTGTTGACTACACATACTGGTGGTTACTTAGTGGTCACTGCAAATGACAAAGGAGACTATTTCCATCTGTTTAAATGTTAGTAAGCTGAGTTAGTACAAGCCTTGGTGGTCAGAGTTACTATGTGCTCCATCTCTTATTCAGTGTCATTCTTTGCCCCTGAATGTCTCTCTTCTTCGTGAGTCTTATTCCCAACTTTATGCACGATTATCTGTTTTCTAAATGTCTATTTCGATACAGGTGAATTTTGGCATTTCTTAAGATAACTGGTACATATTAATCCTTGTTAGACCCCACTTGTTGAAAATCATAAATAGTATTGTTGCTATATGAGATAGCCTTAGATGACTTGCTATTTGTGGTAGTGCTAAAGGAAACTATGATCTTGTTTGGTATTAAATAATTTGGGTTTTCAATGGCTGAATTTAAATATTTGTAGATACTGATCTGGCCAATATTTGCAAGTAATGAATTGACCGTTTGTAAGGTGGTTGAGATTGATTTGAGGAGTTTATCTCAAATGAAACAACAATCGTTTGAGCATTTCAAAAGAAAACCAGTAATAGTTTCAGACAAGTCGTCAATCCTGAATTAAAGATCTGCGCAATTACAGCTGACTTTCAAGTACTCTTTTTAAACTTCAAATTTGGATGTTCTTTTCCAATTGCATCCAATTGCACAAAGTTACTAAATTATTGAGAAAAGTTATACACTCTGGCCCTTGTCATGCATGCACTTACAATGTTCTTCAATTGTTAGGTTACTGTGCGTAACCCTTCGAGTAGGCAATGAAGAAACATAATTAATGAAAAAAACAAGGTAGAGGACAGACGGTAACAGATAACAAACATAATGAACGACATGAATAAGATTATTACTATGACATACATGGTGCCCCAGACTGCACCAAGTGTAATCTTGTTGAAGATTAGTTAAAACTTAACTAACTTTTTATCCTAATCTATGACCTCCATGCTTGTCTATCTAAGATGATGTTTCTGGTGAATTGAAGCTGTGCAAACCATTGACCTTCAAGGGAAGTTGTGATTTACTATGAAACATACAACGTTGCTGAAGAACTGTATGTCACTTCACTGATATTTACAATGGTATCGGTCAAGATATAGTTTACAGTCTTCCTAAAAACAAAGAACTTTAAAAATATCTAATTTACATGTCTCAAGGAAGATGATTCTCTCTACTTTTAACAGTTGTGTTCCTAAGAAAAAATTTCCACAAACAAAAATTCCCATGATGTTGTCAACTAGCGTACAAGATAAGTAAGAAAAAATTGATTCTCAGGAGTACCAAAGTGAAAGAAAAATGCATGCAGAAATCGGTTCCCAGGAGGACAAGGGGAAACGAAAATACTAAAGCAAAAACTTTTTGATATAATTTCATCTAAAAGATGGACCAACTATCTAGAAATTCATGAAAACTAATCTACCTTAAGCTCTCCAAACTTACTCTTCTCCTGATGCACTGTGCTGAACACGCCATCCAGCTCCGGGAAAGCGGACAACAGTATCAGCTCAACAAGATCAAGGACTAACAGCTTTAGACACACAGATGACTGAAAAGGAACAGTGCCTCAATTAGTAGTACTTCAGCAAAGGTCTCTATAACACAACCCAATACAAACTGGAGATTAGGAAGGTTACTTAAAATAGATTTTAAAGGCACCGACAATATTACCTGGATGAAGTAATAAAGATCCTTTGCACATTTTTCATATTCCTTGTGACCAACCAGTCCAACAACAGCAGCAGGTGCTTTTTCTGTAAAAGGATATCAGAGTAAATAATGTAAACTATTATGGATTTTCATGAATGTTGAAATGGTCAATAGCCAATGACATATGTTTTCTGGGTGACCTACCAATCATCAGCTCGTATACTAGGTTTGCACGTCGTTCAGCTTCCTTCTGTTGCATCTCATCAAGATTCTGGATATCCTCTACTGTTGGTGATGATGAAGTAGTAGGAGATTGGTTTCGTGGAGAACCAACAGATGGACTGGCAGATGGTGGAGGACGTTGTCGCCTTGGATGCTTTGTTATGAATATTCCATCAGGCCATAGAATCTACATGGAGCACAAAGAATCAGAACACCCGATACAATAACAATAAAATGTTAATCACTGAATCTTGGTATCACAAGTTATCCGAAACTACTTACAGAGGCTTCTAAGAAAAAATATACACCACCATCTCTGTCATAAAAAATCACATATTTTATGAACACAGCAATGCTTGATACTAAAGTTTTTTCTCTTAGAGCACGCTCACAAAACAAACCACCATCACCAACCACCACCCCCAAAAAATGGAAAACATACATAAGAACCAAAAGATATCAAAAGGAGGAAAGCAAATTGTTTAAATTAGCAAATCCTGGAAAAGCAAATACTAACATTTGGGATGTATTGATAGATTAAATCACATCAACTGGTATTCAAGTTAATTTGTTGTAATCAGCGTGAGAAGGAAAAGCAACAAAAATGTGATACTTGCCTGCTCAACATGTCTGATGCCTGCAGCAACTACTGAACCTCTGCGCAGACTCTGGATTTTCTCAATCAGCCAGTCATCAAATGCATCACCCATTCCTAATTGTAAAACCTGTTTTGCCACCCAGAATGCCTTTCTCCTGGAAGACAGCCCGATAAACTTATAGCTGAAATGCATAATCATTGACGTCCAAGTGCATAATAGTTTGACAAGTATATTACCTGATCCATCCACCATCTTGGAGCTGAAAAATGACGTCAACCAGGTCTAGAACAGGTGCACTTACCTTTGGAGGCACCCACTACAGTAAAACGGAAAAAAGAGGTTCAAAATCAACTTGAAAGGCTAAAACTAAATGTGATTCGTTTTTTTTTTAATTGATAAACTGATGTAATTCTTACTATAGAAACCAAAGGAAAAAAGCATCATTAGAAAAAAGGGTAACTTGAATATCTTTCGATCTCAGTCAAGTTAGTAGCAGCTACCTCTACAGGAAGGGAGGAATCAACAGGAGCATCAACAAAAGAATCGGATGATGCAGGCAAGGCACGTGAATGAGTTTCAACTGATTTTAGCGTCGTTTCTGTGGCTGGGATTGAAACTTTATTTGTTTGTACATTGTCAGAGTCACTACCTGAATCCTCAAAAGTTTCTTTTGTTTGTCTTTTTGGAGGGGACAGTGCGACATATTTTTTGCCGTATCTTGATTCATCCATCACAGAATGATGCATCAAGACACGCTCCTTTCTTTCAGCATAATGCTCTTCCATGGAGGATATAATATCAGATCTTGGGCCAGTCCTGGGCAGAGGTTCTTTACTTGCTTTGTGTACTGTATCATCCAGGTTAACTGAAAGCCAATAACAAGACAAATTTACGATTAACATAAAAATCGAAGTGACAACTTTCTGGCCCCTAACCATGCCAACTAAGTTACTCACCTGGTAATGTATCGATTATGGAAAGAGAATTCGAAAAGCTATATGTCTGCATAACAGTTTACAAGATCAATGCTCTGTGTTCAAAGAATGTATTCAAAGCTAAAAGAATAGAAAATCAATAATCTCTCAACCTGTGAATCAACACTGAGGAAGTCCCAAACCTCAATGGAGTTGGAAACAGTTGGGAGTTGCAGCAGTTTCTGCGACAAAACCAGAAAAACTGAATCAAGTGAAAATCAAAGATAACACCTAGGGGAAAAAAGGAAATAATTGAACAGCAAAGAGAAAAAGTGAACATGATAGTTTAGAGGAATAAGAAAGGTCCAATTCACAATATTCTTGCTTTTTGAAGCTTCCAATGACATCATATATCACTAACTAGTCATATCTAATCAACTTCAGGAAGAGAATTAACACTTTTCAGGAAACATGGAAGTCAAATACAATTAAAGAATTAAGACCAAGACAAATATACAACAATGAGAAGGGAAACAGTATTGAGGAAAGAACTTAAGTACAATATTGTGATATCAAAGAGAACTCTGATAATGGGACTCTGTTATAGATAAGCAAAGGAATAGTCAAAAACACTTCTAGATGCCATCTGTTAGAGCACCACCTTCATATATTCGTTAAGAAACTTGCATCGTCCTCCAATGACTTGAACATCCAGACCTGCAGAGAGAAAATGTTTGGGTGGCAAATGAAGATTGTACTCAGGATACTCCTTAAGACGTCTGTGTAGCTCCTCAAAATGACGAAACCTGTCACAGACAGCAGCAGGAGGAAATCACGTCTAGGATAGTAGGATATGTTAGGATAAGGAGGTGATTGACATTCACAATAATGATTAAGCTTTGGTTACATAACGAGACCTTCTTTTGATGGACCAACTATGATTGTTAACATCTGTAACAGATAAGGAATAAACTGCAAAAGTTTTAGAGCCACTCTTTACGATATTGGCACTCAAGACCTGCAACACACCAAGGAAAACATCTGTGAATGTCCAAAGCTGCGAAAGTAATTCAAAAAGGGTATGTTTGATACAAATGAAAATAAATCCCACAGAAAATGTTTTTCAGGAAAATAAGTGGTTCTCTAACTTATTTTCAACTGTTTAGTTGGTAAATGGATATCATCTACCAGAAAATATTTTCGAATGTTTCGTTGACCGTTGAAGAGGAATGTACTTTCCACTCATTTGGTTGTAAGGAGAAATAGTTCTATTTAGTTTTTTACTGAAAAATGTCTATATGACAATTTAACGAGATATTAATTATCTATCTATTAAAAATTACTATATCATCAATTTTTGTTTTATAAGAAAATGTGGAATTTTATTTTCAAATATGGACTTGAATTCAAACAATAAAATCCAAAAAATTAATAATAATAAAATTAGAAAACAATAAGGAAGATGAGTTACTGTTGAGTGTACCAAGAAAATGTATCAGAAGCATCAAAATAAGCTGTATGATAAAATGGAAACAAGACCTGTCTCCATTGACTTTGTAAACTTCTTTGGATTTTTTCCATCAGAGAAACTGGGGTGTAGGGGAAAGAATTTGGGTGTGTACCACCAGAAAATCCAATTGTGTAATGCCGATGGTTTGACTTCCCTAGGTATGCCAGGGAAGTTTTTCAACTTTTACGAAAATGTGATCTCGGGAAATAAATTTCTGAAGACTTTACCAACCAAACATGGCAAAATTGGAAAAAGAAATTCCAAAAAATGTTTTCCTCCCTACCAAACACACGCAAAGTGAACTTCATGTAAAAAGGATGGCAATCACATCAGTACCTCACATGTTAACTTCAAAAAGGAATCAGCAATTATAGAACTTTTAACAGAATTAGCACCCATTTTCTGATTTTCGAGAATGCTGCTTGACAAAGAAGATGATGATGCATTGGTGCCACTTGAAATTCTACCAGGCATTTCAGTATCAGAGTGATCGCTCAGAACTTCTGATTTCTCATTATCTTTAGAGTTTAATACATCATGTCCATCCCCTAATAAGAAGCTCGATCTTTGAATCTCTTGCCATACATGCTCTGTCTGGCTACTTGCTCTGGATTTTTTCCTTGCAGATGGTACTTTATTTAAGTGCTTAGAGCGAATATGACCTTTGTTAGCTTTTCCCTTTCTTGTCTTATGAGCATTACTTTCAAGTGGATGATGAATGTGATTGATATTCCTTCTATTCTTTGCATCCCACACTTTATTACCAGGAGAATCAAGACCTGTCACACTAATAGGTTCCTCATCATCAGTAGTGTAAGAACTAGTGCTCTCTGATTCGACCTCATCCAAGTTTTGCTCATCTTCCTCTTGATATTGAAATGGTTGAGTATTAGCTTTCAAATAATGGATCACATTAACCTTATTTTCCCTCTCTCTCTCTTTCTGCCCAAACATTCCCTTCAAGTGCTCCTGCGATTTAGGTGCCACTACCAAAGAATTCTGTTGGAGTGAATCTGAAGCTAGATAGCCCTCTTCTTTCCTTTTATAGTTTCTTCCTTTTGTCCACATGTTGTCTAAGTTTTCTGGAGCCAGAGTTTCAGTCTTTCGACGTGACACCAAATCTAGCATTTCACCCCACTCTCCTCCAGAGCGATGTTTCGGGAGACCTCTCCCACCTTCTGTGTTGGTTTGTGATGCCAAAGAACTCCAAGAACGTGTAGACCGTGCATCAATCGAAAGCAAAGGATCCTTTGACAAATCTGCTTCATTCCCATTGTCCGTCGTATTATTCTCCATAGAATCGTTAGTTTGGTCCCTTTTAAACTGAACAAGTTCAACACCCTTCGCAGAAGGATCCAACATCCCAGAAAAATCATCTGCTGATACCTTTTCAGATACTCTTGGACTTGATTGCTGTTCTGTTTGAGCTGCAGTAGGACCTTTATCAGCCTTCTTTAAGGAAATAGCTAGAGATTCAATCCTCTCGTTAATGAACCTGGCAAAATGTTGGTGATAAAATAAAAGACCAGAAACGAGGTTACATGGCTACAGGAAGCAAGAGGCAAAGGAATAGTTACCTAGGGTTAACTAAATTCACCACTGGTCGTATCACAACGCAAGCAAGAAGCTCCCTCACAATGTAGCGAAATAAAGAACATTGCAAGTCTTCTGGCCTGAACGTTAATGAAATGAGACCATCCATAAGATGCTGGAGAACCTGCAGATACAGAAGAAAATGGTGTGAATGAGATGAAACAATCCTACATTAAAAGTAACATAGAACAATTGATTCTTGATTTTGTTTAGGTAAAAGAATGAGATTACCTTGTATTCAGCTTCGGGAGAAAACAAAGCCGGATGTAACTGGTCATCAGCAGCCAGCGTCAGTTTAAGTTCCAGATCTCGCTCTTCTATAGTCAAGGATCTTGAAATTTTTTTCTCAATCTTCAGTTTGCATGTACGGAACAACTCCAAATGATGGCATATTAGACTAACAATATCCCTGCACAATTCCAATGAATAACTTCCTTGAGGATATAATATAACATAAACTAAAGAGGCAATATGTCAGTAGCATCCTGTAACTACAATTCTGAAACCTTGTTAAAAGATCTATAATATTGACAGATCTCATCCGATGTGAAATTTCCCCTAGCACGCCATTCATGATCTGCACAAGTTCCTCTGGACCCTGTCTATCAGAAGTTATTCGGCAGTACCAGAGATCTGTCACCCACTCAGAGACTATGTGTCTGGTGAAGTGGTCTATTGCATCTTCCACAACAGGTGAATCTACTTTCTTCCTCCAATCAGAATTCTCATTAACTGCTCTTGGACCATCTAACTGTTTCTTCCGAATAGTACTATTTAATGAGGACGACTTGCTTTTATATGTAGCAGCTTTTATTCGTGCATCAAATTCCAGAGATAGATAGCGAAGCATAACAATTAGAAGAGCAGCAGCAGGTAAGTTGACGATAACTGAAGAGCTCGTTACTGCAAGTGGAAAGCACAGCAAAAATATCATAGGTGAGAAAAGAAACAGAAAAGGCATATTGACATTCACCTGAGATATGCAGTAAGATCCAAAAGGAATGTCAAAAATGACAATCAACAGCTGCTGCATAAACCCAGGCTCCCAGTAAAACTGAATATTCTTATAAAAACAAATTCTGAACACTGAATCTTTGTCGAGATACATGCAACTTTAATAACAAAAGTGACAACATATCCATAAGTAAGGTCTGGGAAAGATTATATGATTAATTCTAATTTACTAAACCACCTGATTTGAAACTTCACGCCTAGAGTCTTTTCAGGGAAGAATCACTTCGTGTGAGGTCTGCTAAATCTTACATAAAGATTTCGTACCTCATCTTCTCTTAAGCTCATTTACAGAACCTACATCATTACTAATCCACAATAGCAGAAGACGGACAAAACAGTTCTTTTTTAACAGGGACTCATTGCAATAAATTTGTGCAAACCAAAAATCTTTGTCATGATAGGCATGCAACATGCAGGTTGTACGACTTACCTCTACACAGAGCTGAAAGCTTCAAAAGAAGCAAATATTGCCATAACTAAGAAACAAGAAACTTAATAAGGGACTTTGCGACATGTCATGGCACACCTTCAACTTACCGAGGGACACGACCTTAGATAGGGTGTTTTGAAGGTCGAGGATTAGGATAGAAGGTTAGTGCATAGTTGTGAATTGTCTCGATGCATTCCAGTAGCATTTGTACTAATCTCGTAGTTTTTGCCCTTCAATGTCTGTATAATACCCATTCTTCCTTGTTTTAGTTATCACATTATTTTGATGTTGTTATTTTCCTTTCTCTAAATGCCATGCCATATTTTGTTATTATTTACTATGTAAATATTGTTTTGTTCTGAGTTACTTGAGCCGAGGGTCATTCGGAAACGACCTCTCTACCTTCACAACGTAAGGGTAAGGTCAACGTACACCCTACCCTCCTCACACCCTACTTAGCGGGATTACATAGGGTATGTTGTTGTTGTTGATTTTGCTATGTATGTGAACCTTTACATTTAGTAGGGAATCTTAGTCTTTTATATATCATTCTTGCATTGGCTCGACTAGCATTAGATGTAACAAATTACAAGATTGTGTTACTTTTATATTAGGGGTCGTTGCACAACTTGCATGCATTTCAATCGTTCCACCGGGTATTTGCATTTTCTCATCAACATAGGTATAGTAACTTTGTGCAACAACACTTAGATGGAAGGAAATTAATTGAAGACCAAGATAAATCACCAACCAACTTGTATGGGACTGAAGTATAGTTATTATTATAGTAGTTGTTGTTTAGTAGTTGTGGATCCAAACCCTAATCTCTCAAGATCTTCACTACAATTTTATCGATGGCTACAACTTTAGGTGCAAGCCATATACCTTGGTAAGTTGTATTAATGACTATTCAACAACATCAAAGAAGTAGAAGATCACATTGCCAAGGTCCTCCTACCCCCTCTCGCATGTCAACTATAACAAGGGAAATGATTGAGCAACATTAAAAAAATTATATTTTCTCTGGATACATTTAAAAGGATATTCCACTTTAGACATTCATTAATAGCCTTTGATTAACTCCCACTAAGATAGATTGCTTCAAGATTGGGGACATGTTTAATGAGAGGAAAAACAATCCATATTTGTGACCCTTACATACCATCACATGGTGTAGAAAGAGATATTCACACCCCTAATCATGTAATTTTGTATAACTTACAATTGAGAAGATAAAATGTAGTTCTCTTTAATCTCTTTTTCCATGTTCATAATTGTCAACTTGAATCTTTTTAAGAATTGTCTTTCAAAACGTCGCAAAGACAATTCCTTATGTAGTCTCAGGAAGCATCCGACTTATCTTGTTGGTTCTATTTGTACCTACTCAATTGTGAGATTTCACATCTATTCGATAAATCTTTAAGGGTCTTAAACAGGCACCAATCATGTAAACTAAAAAAGAGGTGGCAAAATAAATTGTATGTATCATAGTAAAAACACCATCACTCATGCAATTGATTTTTAGTCATTAAGAATTTGTTTCCGATAGTGTAATTGTCTCCACTTCTTTTATTTACCTGTGTGGAATTTTTGTCGCGAACATGCACCTGTTAATATTGCACTCTTGAAACTATTTTCAATATAGTCCGATATCATGAACTTTCACCCTCTTTATCTCCAGCTCTTAAGCTGATGGATGCACTCTTCAGGAGAACTCATTGTAGAGTGACATACTGAATAATGTGAAAAATGCAAGGATGTTCTCATTCTCCCTCAAACTCATTAATCTTGGTTATACATGAAGAAGATACAACAATCCATCATTAATTTTCTAAACTCTTGTACAGGTCATGAGTTCAGTAGTTTAAAGCTTATTTGGGTGTTTATTTGAAAGGGCTTTCAGTAACTTAACAAGCTTTGAAAGTGTCAAAATCCAAGCCCATGACACATATTGTCCGCTTCAGCAACAGACCTCGGAGATTTGCCTCTTGAGCTATGCTATCATCGAGCCTAAATGCATCCATACAATGTCAACTTTAATACGCTCTCATGGATCCATCCTCCATCATGGGGCATCACATAAAACAATACTTACGAACTTAGCAAGGACGCTGAGGCTTGCCCCACCATCATACTATGGAAGCATTGGGCTCTGATACAACATTTGTCACTACTCAAGCCCGTGATATGAATTGTCCACTTTGATCCAGCAGACCTCAAGGATTTGTCCTTGGGATTACGTCATAACTGAACCAAATATGTGAGATTTGCCTAAGGTGCCATGTGCAATCCTTCTTCAGAAGCTTGCCACCTTTGAGGCATGTCAATCCTTTTCTTGACCCTTCCTCTTGTCAGCCCACCCTCCGTCATGGATGTCACATAAAGTTTGAAAAAAAGCTTATTACATTTTTCAAATTCGTTGAGAACTTAATTAGCTAGTCTTCCTTGTTAAGTCTTGTTTGCAAGTTTTTTAAAAACAATAATCTATTTGAGATTCTAAATTCTCAAGTCACATCGTGACCAGACATCTTTGCTTCTTTTTTTTCCACTTTTTCTATTTCTAGATAAGTAATGATGAGACAACTTTCCTTTAAAGTTGCTGTTTGCTAACTAACATGTGGTAATCTGATTGTATTCTGTCCAAATTTTCTACATGAAGTTAAGAACTCAGGGTTCTTTTGGTTGGTGGGATGGGATAGACAAGGATATCCCATGGGATTAGCCATCTCACCTCATACATGAGATAAAGTAACCCAAATCCCACCAACCAAATGAACCATCAGAGTTTCTGGCCATGCATGTAGAAAATACTCACAAAACCAAAATGACCCTTGTTTTCAATTAATTCGCTACTTTTTTTTACAACGTAACATTTTATTAATAAAAGTACCAACAAGGTACAATTATTTCATGATATCTAGCATCTCCAATATTTAAATGAAACATCATAGTTATTTGACATAGCCTAGACAAATTACTAACCCTACTGAATCTCCTTCTCCTCAAACTCTGCTTTCTCATCTCACATAAACGGCAATAAACATTATGGCAGGTGTATACTGGACAAAGAACATACGTTCATGAGCAACCAAAACACTATTCTAGCACAAGACAAGAAAGAAAAATGTATTAGAGATGGAGAGAAATTTTCCTCTCAACAAACAACCTATATTGCAGGTTAGTTTTTTTGTTCAACGAATCCACGTATTCTCCAAATGACCTCAAAATCAATACAGATACCCAGCTACAAAGGGAGAGAAAACAGAGAAATGAGGTTAAAACTTGCTGCATTCATGTACATACTACGATTGTTGCATGTATCAACAATGCACAACAATCACAGATATAGAATAATGAATGATATTTTGGACGAATAAATATGTGTGATATGCAAGCAGCAAATCAAACTGCTCACATTCAACTTGTAAATAGTTACATACAAAGGAAAGAACTTGTGAGCAATACTTGAGGCATCGTTCAACATACCTCTAGTAAGCATTAACATACTTCTCATCTATTACCATTTCAATCAACAAACCCATAGCCCTCATGGATTTATTCCTGAACCATATCTATTTAAAATCCTAAAATTCTGAACTAGGAACGGTTGTTCTCTCTTAATTTCTTTCAAGGCTGCTATACAAATACACTAAATACAGCCAAAAAAAAAAAGTTCACAAATCAATGGACAACTTTAATTGATAGCTAGAAGGAGGAAAATTAAATCATTCATCAGCAGCAGCAAAACTAGAAAACATAAATAAACAAAGTAGTCACTCACGCGACATTATATAGGAAAGTCCAATGACACATAAGAGCAAGATTACAATCCGCTTTTTAGCTTCTTCAATGAGGTCCCGAACCGTCACGGCCTGCCCTTGGGTGGTGCTCATGTCGGACCTCGTCCGCCGATCAAATCCTTCACGCCACCACAACAAACTTCAATCTAATTCACGATAAACACAAGCAGAAATGGACAAATTCAACTTCTGAATTTCCCAATTTTTATCAATTGAACCAGCAACAAATCGCGGACATTCTCATCCGCATAAGATCACGCGGTAGAATCCACAAAACACAATCCCCAATGTAACCGGTGCAGTTTTCTCTCTCTAGAAAAAACACCTTCTCGCTCTAACTACTCTGAAAGCGAAATGTTCAAGTGAACAGGACTGACACGAGTTTAACTAGTGTTGCAGAGTTTTTTGTTGACGGCTTGAAGAAGAGGAGGAAACGCCGCGTGGGGAAATGGGGAAGTGACGGGATCGTCCGGTTGATTGATTCGATTTTGTTGAAACTTGAAAGGGGAAATAAACGTGTCATGTGTCTATTTTCGTCATTTCATACCTTGAATTCTGTTTAGCAGTAACTCATGCTGATAACGCCTCATCCTCGTCCCAAGATGCATGTAATCTAATGCTAATTTTCTAGTGACAAATGTATTATGAATTTACGGTTTGGAGTTTTTCCCTCTAATTTTGGTGCGACCCTGCAGAGAAGAGCAACAATTATGGCAGAGTCCAATTCTGGATTTGAATTTTAATAAATTCTAAATTTTTAGATAATCAATTCAAATACTAATAGTAATGAGCTCTAAATTTGATTATTATCCTCTCTCTGTTTTAAAAAAAAATGATTTACTTTCCTTTTTTATACTCAATTTCTTTTTTAGTAAAATTTTAATTTCAACTTTCCAATGACATGTTCTAAGTCTTAAAGGTCATTTGTGTACATTTAACGTAACTTTAATTTAGTACTACAAAATTGAAAAATCTTTTTTATGCTCTTAAATTCATATTAAGTCAAACTAGATCATTCTTATTTTAACAAAAAGGGTAATATACTTAGTAAATTCTTGGATACATATATTGAGTTTGAGCTATAATAATTGAAGTTTAGGGACTCGTAAACTTAGACGATCTTTGATTATTCACTAGTTATTTTATTAGCACATAAATCTCTATTAGATTAAAATAATTATTGAAAATATAGGATATAAAATAATCATATTAACATGATTAAAATATTTTTTTCAAATAATTTGATATTATTTATATAGATATCCTTTTGTGCATTATTACTTTAATTGTTAAATGTACATAAATTTCAAAATAATTTATTCCATGTAACTTTATATGTGTATCATCCCTTCTTGCACATTCCCTCGCAATGATTATACATCTACAAATCTGTGTTGAATGTTGAGATCACCATCTCAAACATTCTTCTTGTATTTTATTCTAAATGTGTGTAATTTCATCTTTTATTGATTGTGATTGTTTTTATTTTTTATTTAATTTTGTATAAGTATGTATCCATTATTAGAAAAAAAAATATGAATTTTTGCTTTTTATGCTATTTGTTGTGGGAGCTAAGTAGAACAAATAATAGTTCAAATGGAAAAGGACTTTCTTTATTTATCTATCTACCTAAACAAATAATACGTATCAACTAACTATTGAGCGTACAGATGCAATAATTATAAACTTAATTTGTATAATAGTGCTCCAAATTGATGATTAATTTCTTCTTAGATGAATTTGCTCCAATTAATTTTGATTTCAAATTCTCAAAAGACATACTTTAAAGAGAATGCAACTGATTTTAATATCATTCAAATTACTTTACACTTTAGAAGCATTTCCCGAATGTAACCTTAAAATGTGGAAAAAACAATTGGCAATCTAAAAAATAGTACTCCCTCTTTCTATTTCATGTGATATTTTTTTTTATTTTGGTCCGTCTAAATAAAATATTATCTTACTTGTACCTTAAATTCTCTTTTTACCCTGAAATGATTCTCCGCGATAAAAATATCTAAGAATAATTTTAGAATACAAATTTTAAAAGTCTTTCTTTTTTTCTTCAATATCGTGTCAAGTCAAAAAATACTACATAAAATGAAACAGAGGAATCCTAAGAAAGTACAACTTCCTTTGTCCCAATTTAATAGTATATCATATATTATAGTTTTGTGAATTAAACTTTCTTATTTTCATTGTTCATTCAAACATACAATTTTAATAAGAAATAACTTACACATTTAAAAAGTACATAAATATAACATAAAGTCATTAGAAATAATGATTGAACTTTTTATCCTTTATTAAGTATTTTACCATAGACAAAATTATCATTTGCTTTTTTTTTTTCAAATAATTATCATTTAATTGTTATCATAGTATTTAGGAACGTAAATTAATTAAAATTACACATATTAAAGTATCACTTATTTGTGTAATACTAGATGAGAACTCATAATATTTAGTACACCAAACTTTTTATTTTTTTTTATTTTTATAATTTGAACTGTATTAAAAGTTCTAATATTCAAGACTTTCAATTCAATATTTTTACATTATATAAATCTTATTTAAATTGAGGTAAATAAATAAAATATTTTAATAAGTTTTAATCTTTCTAGTGAAGTTAATTCTTATCGTTTAGGTAGATATTACGTTTTATTTTAACGTCAATTGCTATTTCTTCTTCTACATAGTGTTATTGCTTGACATGAGACATATGTCTAAAGTATGTACACTAATAGTAATTTAAAAAATTAAAAAGACAAATGAATTTAATCATTATCACCTTAAAAAAGAAGTATAATTGAATTTGTAAACGAGGTATAAAGGAAGCATGAATTGAATAGTCGAGATAATAAAATGAGTAGGTAAGAAACGTTGTAAATAAAAATAAGGTAAGAATATAAATTTGAAACATTAAGCAACGTAGCTAGTTTTAACCTAATTCCAATGATATATTTGAAAATAACCTCGTACGAACTTATTGCATATAAATTATGACAAACATATAACAATATTAATAATTATTTCTAGAGAAAAATTCAAGTACTTCGGAAGTTAAAATTTGATGACTCACAATACAAGAATTTCACTGCTTTTATAGGGATAAATTGTCATAATTTGATAGACACATCTTGTTCTCTCAACTCACGTCGATTGACATAGTAAAAGATATTTAAGAGTGAAAAAATATAATGTCTAATATTACCTCCAGAACGATTTCATAAGAATTCGTGCATACCATTTGGTGACCTATCTTTCAGATTATGTTTGAGCCTTGGCTTTGAAATGACGATTATGGAGTGTGGGTGGTGAAATTGATAGTTGATAATGATGGTCAATGATGGTGATAGTTAATAATGACAGATAATAGCACTAGTAATAAATTGATGAATTATCCTCTTTAGCAATTTTTATATTTTATACAATTAATACTTTATCACAAATCTTAATCATTCAAATCTATTTAGAATTTATTAAAAATAACTGTAATCAAAATATGATTTAACAACTTAAAATTTAAATTATTGAGAGGTACAAAAAAAGGAACACTTTATAACTTAAAATTAAATGATTAAGAATTAAATGCTTTCATTAGTTGCAGACAAATAAACCTATGTACTTTTTAATTTAAAATGTAAGTAATAAAAAAGAAATTGCACCGTGCAAAATTAGAAGAAAAAACGAGGCTACACATTTCTTCTTGACGAAGATCCATGGTCGTTCACCAACTCCATGGAAACCAAGAAGCCCTCTGAAGGGCAGTAATCTACTACCATCAACAAAAGCTCCAACATGTTGGCAAAAAATGTATTTAATTTAATGTACAATTATCGTCAATAAATTTTTATAGATTAGTATACTTTTACTTGTTATAATAAATATTATATTTTATAGTAAAAATAATTAATACATAGTGTATTTAAAGTAACTCAATAAATAAAGTTATAAGAAGAATATCTTATCCTTACCTTATTAAGAATAAAAATAAAGAAATTGCTTTCAGAAAATATGCTTATTTTACATAAAATATATCAAAAATTAAACATACAAAATGAATATCAAAAATCACCTCAATCTTATTTTCTAATTAGATGAGCTTTGTTACACATAATTCTTATCTAATATAATTAATATAATTTATAAACAATTGTAAATAAACACTCGCTGCACACTCAAAAAATGGTAATCTGTACTTACATATTAAAACTAAAGAAAAATGAAAAAGCTGGAATCTTGGGAAAAGAAAAACAAAAGTTCCAATCACATGCCATAATCACGCGCGCGATCTACTTGTCAATTTTCAGTATTTTTTTATTCTACTTCCTCTATTTATCTTTACTCATTTTCTGCTAATTTAACACAAAAATTGACATTTTATAAAATATAATAAAAAATAATTATATTTAATGATAAAAATAAATTAAAATTTAAATATTATATTATTTTTATAATAAAAATAAATTTAAAATTAAATAT
>JAOTQJ010000072.1:28883773-28908474 GCA_025642045.1 Solanum sejunctum | reverse complement strand
AGTTCATTATATCTAGACGTGGACTCAAAATTATTCATTTTTTTTATTAGAGCACTAATAATACATAATGTTTATGAAAAATATTAAAATAGTCTATTATCTTTAGACTTGGACTCAAAATCTTGAGTCTAAATCCAAAAATAATGAATTATTTTAGCTTTTTTTTATAAATATTATATACTATTAATAATTCAAATAAAAAAATATAAATAATTTTAATTGAACTATTTTGATCCTTTCTCCTGGGGTACCTTTTTTATTTTCTTTTTCCCAACGGCAATTCTCGTATCGTCATTTTGTCTACAAAGTATTTGTCATAAAATAATCACCATTCGCTCACGTATTTAAAAAGGCAGGTGGTCTATATTTTGGAAGTTGGCTAAAGATCATTAAAACGACATCGTTCCCTTCCTCATTTCCTTTTTTCTTCATCTTCTTCATTGTTTCACGTTTCCCCGTTATGTCTTATACCTTTTTGCCTTTTAGTCTTCTCTGTCTTGCTTCTCTTTCAACTCTCCATAATTCTCCACGCCACTTGAAAAATCAAAAAAACCAAAAGAGAATCTCAAGATCTTGGTTTCAAAGTGCTGAAAAACGTTATTCTTAGTGAAAATAGTGAACTCCGGTAATGTCTTCTGGGCTTCCCGGAGTGCCGTTGGGTCCGCCCTTGCCGTTTCCTCCGGCGGGTAATGCAACTCCTCCAGCATCTCCGGTGAACCCAAGTACTGCTCCTCCGGCTCCAGACGTTGCAAGACAGCCTTCTCCAGCAACCTTGATAATTCCGCCGCCCTCATCTGTTAATGGAAGCTCTACTCCGCCGGAAGGGTCTGCGAATAAGACTACTTTAGTAGCACTTGGAGTTGGAATCGGGATTGGCGGGGCACTTGTGCTTATATGTGTGGGCATTTTCACCCTTTGGTATAAGAGGAGAAAAAGGCGTCTGGGGTTAAATGGTTTTGATCATGCTCCTTCTTCACAAGATCCCAAAGGTGACATCCATGTGATTGTTTCTTCTTTATATTGGATTTGATGACCATTTTGGGCTTAATTTCTTTCTTTCTTTGATTGCAGTTTAAAAAGTATTCTCTTTTAAGTAGTTGGGTTGTTCTTCAAAACAAAGTTAATGAAGTGATCATGCATTTTCACTATTCCTTAATTTTACTTATCATTTATTGGGGTCATTTAGGTCGGAAGTCAAACTGAATAATTTAATTCTAGTTTGGATGTAAGTAAGTACTTTTTTAATGATTTATTATCTGAATTGAATATCCATTTGGACTTTTGTTGTTGGCACCTTTGGGTATTTGTTCCCCAGTGTTTATTTTAAAACAGAGATTTTGTTTTATACAATTTTAAAATCTTGAATCTGTAGTCATCCTTATAACAAAATACGTTGCTCTGCACCTTGCAGACCTCAGTGGTATGATATTGTTATGTTCTTCAGTGGAACGGTGACCCCAATGGAGTTCCTAGTTTTATTACTTAATACAGTTTGTGTTTGAATTTATTTGTTGAATTTGAGGGCCAGTGGATTATCAAAAGATTTTTTTTATGCATTTTGGGAAATATCAAGTCACATTCGTCATCATTTGTTGCATCTCTAATTTCAACTGTGTCCTTGGTTATAGTTGGTGATGATGAGATCGTTTTGGATATTGTTGTTGTTATCGGAGGAACTATAAATTAAGTGAAGTAGTTTTGTGTTTTTTATTGAGTTGATGATTATTAACTATATAATGAAGATTCAAGCATCAGTCCATCAAAGTTCTGGTTCTCTTGGGAAAAATTATTAGTAGTGGTGATGGTGGGAAGGGTATTTGGTGTTCCAATGGCCTCAGAAGAAGCACTTCAGATGCAAAACATCTCATTTCAGCTTTACCACATTATGTTGCTGTCAAATAGTACTCTTTAATGAATTAGTATATCCAAAAGTAACAGTCTGAAATAAGTAATTGAAGCCAAAAAACTAAATGAAATTGTTAAATCAAGGTTTTGTGCTAAAATGCTTGGTGGTGGTGTTCCATTATATGTGCAAAGTACCAATTGCAGTTGAATGTACTTCTTTTGGGGAGTGTTTATGTGTAATGCCTTTTCCTTGGGGAGAAGGGGCCACATTAATTTTTGTTTACACATACATATTTATATATTGATGACCTATTACTACTACTACTACTACCACTACTATTATTATTATTATTATTATTATTTGTCACCATCATCATTTACGTAATTTGGTTTTGTTTCTGCTTGTTTCATGCTCAGATAATTTGTTTCGAGGTCAAACTCATCACTGGCAACAACATGCTCCCCCCTCAGTAGAAAATATGATGAGGATTCCACTAAATTCCTCCCCTCCACGGGCTCCACCATCTGTTGCATCAGGTTCACAAGTATCTTCAATAGATGGATGCCCTCCTCCACTGCCACCTTCCACTGGTGGTAACTCGAGTACTGACAAACCTTTTCAGCAAACTACTCCTGATTCCAACTTGAGTTTCTCGCGAACTACATTTACCTATCAAGAATTAGCATTTGCTACTGATAATTTTTCTGTTTCCAACCTCCTTGGTCAAGGTGGTTTTGGATACGTATACAAGGGAGTATTCCGTGATGGGAAGGAAGTTGCAATTAAGCAACTAAAAGCTGGAAGTGGGCAGGGGGAGCGTGAATTTCAAGCAGAGGTGGAGATTATTAGTCACGTTCATCACCAGCATCTTGTATCATTGGTTGGACACTGCATTTCAGGGGCGCAGAGGTTGTTAGTTTATGAGTTTGTCCCAAACAAAACCTTGGAGTTCCACTTGCATGGTTAGTTCTCAATATCTAGATAGTTTGCCTTCTGCAGTTCATCATGGAATGCTGTCATACTTGCTTTTATTAGAGGTTCTTCTTAATTATTTAATGGAGCAGAAGTCGTCCTCACATATGATCTAACTTTAAGCTTAATTAGAAGAGGAAAATTATTTTGCAGATGAGCAGGTATTACAAATGACCAAATTTTGATGTGCATAAAAAAGCACCGATTGTTTAGTGTGGTTTAAAGAGAGGAATTCAAAGGGTAAGGGGCTTGGGTATTCACATCCACTGTGATTTTCTTGTCTTATTCGGTATTCAAAGATTTCTTGCTTTTATGTAGTATTTTAAACTTTTTTCATGAAGCAGAAGAAGTGCCTACCGCACGATCTAAAATTGAACTTATCAAAAGGAAAAAACTATCTTGCAGATGACCAAGTGTTACATATGACCAAGTTTTGATGTCTGTAAAAAGCACTAATCATTTATTTTGTTCAAAGAGAGGAACTTGAAGGGTAAGAGATAGATGCTCTTTCTCCTTTTCGAGAGAGGTTGTTGTCCCTTTTCTTTTACAATGCAAGGAGATTCATTGGTTTCCTTGCCTTACGGGAATTTTTTGTGCAGTGCACTTCTTGTTGTCCCTTTAATCAAACCATGTTTTCTAAAATAGAAAGAGAAGGATGAAAAAAAAAAGTTCCTCAATGTTCTTCAATTTGACATTTGAGTAGAAGAAGAAATTGGCATATTCCCACTAACAAGCCAGATCTAAAGCTACAAGCCTACAACAAATAAGTCTAACTTTGTGATACCAATTCCTTTGAGTTTTAGCCTTCGGATATATCTATTTCATTATTTTAGAATGAGACTTTATCAAGGATATGTTCCAGGTCAGCCTCAGACTTTATCAAGTATATTTTCCAACTCCTTTTCTTTCTCTACTATGTTTTGGACACAGTTCCTGGAGAAGTATCTTTTATTGTTGTCCTTGATTCTCATTTTGTCTTTTAGGTGTCCCTAGTAAAGTCGGAGAGAAACTGCATTTTCATGTTATTTTCAAGTGTGTGTTCTAAGTAACTAGTAATCCTGATGCATTATTATACCCTTGGTTACCTGTATTCCCATGGCTGTTGCCCAAGAGTTGAGTGTTTTCTTTATCATGAATGGTTGAAAATGTTAACTTTTTACCTTTTTAATATTCAGATATTGATACTTCTTTTACCTGTTATATTCATACAAATAAAAAGGAGACATAACTGCAGGCAAGGAGCATCCCCCACTGAGCTGGGAAACTAGAATGAGAATTACATTATGCTCTGCCAGAGGATTGGCATATCTACATGAAGAGTGTATGTTTATGAGTTGCAGAATTCTACTAATTAATACCACCTTTCTTGTTTTGGTCGGCAGAATTCGTGATTATGTAATTGAATATGTTGAAGTTTATCTGTCTTGGCAGGTCATCCCAAGATCATACATCGTGATATCAAGGCTTCCAATATTCTTCTCGATGACAATTTTGATGCAAAGGTCAAATGGACAGTTCTGCATGTCTGTTGTATAGTGTGTGCATCAATCTGCAATTATTTTTTTTGTGTTTCTGGTAAAAAACATGTTTTTTCATTTTCCACTATCATCTACTTTAGAATGCAAGAGCTTTATTCATGTGGAGAGTGAGCGGGCTACTTATACGGGACACCTCTACAATAATAAGAGTTACAATTTTGAGGTTTAATGACAAACATTACCTCCTTTAACTTCATGAATGCCAAAGACAACTATGCTCTTAAATTTTAATGCAATTGTGTCCTTCCAGGATGCAATCAAGGCTGAGCTTTTTCCCTCTTTCGTTTACCTCGGAATTTCGAGTGACAATCTGATTATTGTAATTTTACAGTAAGATGATATTAATAATGATAGGTGTCATATGGTAGTTGCCAGCTTCAAAAACCTGGCATATAGTTTTCTTTTGAAACCTCAACGTTTTATTTGGGTACATTATTCAAGTAAAAATTACGTCATATGACACAAAAGGTTGATGGAACCTGATATGAAGCGAAAAGTATATTCATAGGTAGTTGGTGGGGATTATGGAATTCCTTATTTATTTTTGCCTATAAAGTTGAACTGCTCAATGTTAAGAATCTTCTATGGATTTGTTTTCTCAATCTAAAGCGAAGAAATAGAAATAGAAACTAAAGCGAAGAAATGGAAACAAGTGCTGCGTGTTCTTTTTCCTTCATATTTTTTCTTTCAACTTATATTCTGCTGAATTGATTTTCAGTAAGTTGGATTGGTTTCTAAAGCCCAGATCATCAAATGTGATCTGAATTTTGCTAATCATGTGTAGTTGCTGCCGTGGTTTAGTGTTGACTGCATGGGCACCTAGCACCTATCTCTTTTTCTTTATGTATAAGTTGATTGGATGCATTTGTTATCTGTGATTCAGGTTGCTGATTTTGGGCTTGCGAGGTTGAATTATGACAGTGATACACACGTCTCCACACGAGTAATGGGAACTTTTGGGTAATTCTCTTTTAGTTATCTAGTTAAGATGTTTTTGCTTTCATCCTCATTCAGTACTGGTCTGCAGTTGCTATAGCACATAGAATCAAGCTTTAATCCTGATACATTTATAGTTTATGTTTGTCTTTGCGTTCTCCTTGTCTTTTCCTTCACTAACTTCTAACCTGCAGGTACTTAGCTCCTGAGTATGCTCTTACTGGGAAACTGACTGAAAAGTCTGATGTCTTCTCCTTTGGAGTCATGCTTTTGGAGATTATAACCGGAAGACGGCCAATTGATAAAGCTCAACACTACCTCGACGATAACATTGTTGACTGGGTAAGTTTGTTTTGCGAGTGGTGCAATAATCTGGTCCAGCTAGATGCGGTTCAGATATTTCGTGTGCATGTGCTAGCATTATTATCTTTTCCCAATGCTCATGAATAAGGATAGGAGGTTAATACACTATGGTTTCCAAGTAACGAGTTCATGTATTCTGTTCATTGGAGTTTCTGTGACCTTTTTTCTCTGATAATTTTGGTGAATTAGAGCTTCTTGGTATCTATTATATGGACGGAACTGATACTTATTGTTGGCTGTAAATTGCTATTTTATATAATATGTGTAGGTGGGGAATTTTGAAGTTGTTACCAGGATTTTGCAGATAATGGTTGGCTCTATTGTTGTTTAGTGAGAAGGTGTAGCTGCAAAATGCTACTAGTTTCTATTTTTTATTAGAACCATATGAAGGATACCGTGTTTCATTGAAACTTAAGTTTACTTATTTCTACAACTATGCCTAAATCCCTAACAAGTTGGCTGGCTATATGAATCCTCACTTTTCCATTTAATCTCAACTCATGAAACTTAAGTTTACTTGTGTTTTAATGTCTATCAATTAACTTCTACTTAACTAATTATAGCTTACAGTGAGCTTACCCCTTTACATTTAACTTATACACAAGAGAACAATCCAGTTGTCTTATTTTTAAACTAGTGAAAATGTGCTTTCTGATATTGCAAGCCCTTGAAGCAGCCAAATTATTTTCTCTACATGTTCTTCCTCCTCAACATCAGATTCAGAACCAATTATCCAATCTGCTCCAACAGGCTCAGTTCTGTAATCAAAGCAACTTCATAGCTGTCATGCATGTCAACTGATTGGTGTGGTGGCACCTATCCTGTGCTAGTTGTAGCAACAGAAGTTCTTACCAGAATTTATCTTAAAACCCTTAAATGGAGATGTTGGTACAGTTGTATTCTGATCGGTTCCCTATCCCTTTGCTGAGGCCTTACATTGGCCTGAAATGAAGCTGGTGTTCCTATTTGATATGGTCAAGGTTGGCATTTCTGTGGCTCACCTGCCATTGATCCTGTAGGAGAGTAAATAGAAAGGGGAGCTCTAGGTCATCGAAATTCCATGTACACATTCATTTGACAAAACTCCTTCATTGGGTTATTCATATCCTGCTTTCTTAATAGTGCCAAAGAATTTATTGGTCCATGCTCTCTCCTTGTCTCTGTCCATCGTTGTCTGTTCACATTTCTATGAGTCTACTGCTGTTTATGGTATTGGCATTCTAGGTTTCTCTCTTGCTTAAACCTTAGCTTGCTTAGCTTTCTTTTTGTCTTTCTACTCCGTCAAGTAGGTCTGCTTCGTCTTGCATGTTGACCAGAGGCTGTTAGTCTCTTCCCATATCAAACTGGCATGTATGGTGGATTTGAGTCTGACCAATCTTCTGCCTTGTCTCCTAACAGAAAATTAGTGAAAATATCTTTTCCATTATACTGTCAATAATTGGTAAACAGAAATATCTTCATGATATCCTTCCAGAGTTGCTCATATTGTCTTTATTTGTAATTGTTAAGCTTCTGAGATGATATAGAGCATCCATCTTCTTCTACTTCTCACTCTGCACCCCTCCCCACCCCCGCCCCATCCCACCCCACACACAGTTGAATATAAAAGCAAAATAACATATTCCCCCCCAAAAACTAACAATTTTCTTATGAAATTAGGCGAGGCCTTTGCTTACCCAGGCTCTGGATGATGGTAACTTTGATACTTTGGCTGATCCAAGATTGGACGGGAATTATGACTCTGCTGAAATGACCAGAATGGTCAGTTGTGCTGCTGCGTGTGTGCGTCATCTAGCACGTCGCAGGCCTCGTATGAGTCAGGTACCTTCTACTTCTGAAAGCTCTATTTTATACCTACACCTGTAGCTGCATCATTAGCTTTAGATTTGCATGTGGAAAGAAACTGTATGAAGGTAGAAAGTAAAGATTAAATTACTCTCATGACAAAAGGTTGTAAGTATTATATTTTTGACTCTTTTTGCTTCTTTTCTGCCCGAAACAGTTATTAGTTGTTTTCCTCTGACACCTAGACTGGTGTCTTCTACATGTCGCCTAAAGAACTCTGTCCTATTGACCGTATACTTTACCAGTTCCTATTACATGTGTCAGGTGCCTCTATTTGTTTTCTACACAATTAGGGTCTCAAAATATATATTAATTATTAAAAGGAGTTTATAGTGCATATTTGTAGTTTACATTTTTCGTAGTCTAGGAATATTCCTCAATTACCTTGAACCTTGTTCTTTATAAATTCTCAGGACAACACCTTGTCACATTATATTCTTTATGGGTACTAACAATTACAGCAAATCTACAAGAGTTCTCCCGAGAATCTCTCCTTCAGTTCCAGTTTCAGATGTTAAAATTGGAAAGCAATATACCATTTCTCTTGAAACTACTTGGAAAGAAAGCAAAATATATCCCCTTTTAGTAGCATACTCACCTTTTTACTGTCCTTGCAAATGGAACAGAACAATTTGTTGCGTTCTGCTTCATCTTGTGTTAGCTCAGTGGAAGCTGGATTATACATTTGAAATAACTTGGATCTATAATCATCTTTCTCAATCGCAAGGTGGTTATACTTTATTCAAGGATTTATGAAACATCGGAAATACACTTATCATTTATCTAAATTAAGCCAAAGTAAATCTTTGTTTTTTGAGATCTCAAGTTGGAAACTTGGTCTCCCTTTCTCTAATCTCTTTTTTCTTCTTGAATGGTTCTTGCCCTTTAAATTTCATGATTACCACTTCTTATTTTGTCCCCCTGAAAACTGAGTATCTATGCTTAATACTCAGTTTTGGAACTTTTCTTATGCAGATTGTCCGAGCTTTAGAAGGAAATTTGCCGTTGGATGAGTTAAATGAAGGACTTAGACCTGGACATAGTGGTATATATGAATCTTATGGAAGCTCGGATTTTGATGCTGCTCAGT
Source organism: Solanum sejunctum (assembly GCA_025642045.1). Lineage (NCBI taxonomy): Eukaryota > Viridiplantae > Streptophyta > Magnoliopsida > Solanales > Solanaceae > Solanum > Solanum sejunctum. The sequence continues at coordinate 28,899,884 of JAOTQJ010000072.1, read as the reverse complement.
ACAAAGAAGACCTTAAGAAATTTAGAAAGATGGCACTAGAAAGCCAGGCACAGAATTCGAGTGAATGCAGCGGGCCTACCAGCGAATTTGGGCCCCATCCTTCTGGTTCAAGTAGTGAAGGCCTAAGAACAACTCAAGGTACTCGCTCTAGTGTTGAAGGTCATCGAGAAATTAGAATAGAGTAGAAGGCAGCTAGGAAGCAGAAAAGAGTGATTTTTTCGATTGGAAGGGAGCAATGTAATTACTCTTCTCAAAATTGTTGGATTTGGTAGTTTGTTTAGAGAATTGTTGAATTTGGCATACTGTTCATATGCCACTGCACTTTGTAATTATAAGTTGATGTAGGTGCTTTTGCAGATTTTGTGATGTTCCTTATTCAGTTCCTTAAAGTCACATGTAAAGATTATTAAAAACAATGCAGGAAGCATGAAATTGGCTGTGTTTTTTTATCCTTGAAACTGTTCAGAAGGTAATTATGTTCGTGTCTTGCATTCATTGATTTGGTGTAAATATGTTTGATCTGATTCCAGCGACGGAGGGCTCTGGGCCAATTAGACCGCAAACGATCTCACTTCTACAATATTACCTGATGAAATATAAAATGAAACACTTAGCTTGGTTCGTGTCCACACAGTGACAGTGGAATAAAGGTAATCAAATGTGATTATTAGTATCTATCTTTCCTTGTTGCCACAATGATGCCACTCAATTTCTTTTTGGATAGTTGCCAAATATATATAATTTAATGGGTCTGATTAACAAAAGAAAAAGTTTTGGGTCCTTATTAGCCTTGGGTGGAAGTTCTGGGTAAGCACAAAATACGAATAAAGAGGAATATCCTATTTACAAGCACAATCCTCGCTGTAAAGATTGTGTACTTGAAATATATATTTACTTTAGTTGTTAATAATCAAAAAACAATTAAGATAAGTTTGTTATTCCAATTTTCATATTAAATAATTAGTTTTTTAATTTATATTATTAACTATAATAATTAAAAAATTAAAATGTATGGCGGAGTATTTTACTGTGGGCACTTTAGGACTCATAAAATTTACACATTCTTTTTACTAAAATTACACAAACAAATCAAGGGAATTTGTGTCCACCCAACCCCACCTTCTCTCTCTTTCTGGAAATTCAATTGCACCAAAACAAAATTCAATTCAATATCACTGCTCTTTATTGAATTTTTAAACTTTTTGAGTTCCAAAATCAAATTATGGCTTCTCGAAGGCGGATGCTTCTCAAGGTCATAATCCTCGGAGACAGTGGGTTAGTATTTCCTAAATTCTCATTTTAATTATTCCGATCTCATCGGTTTCTTTGCCAATGTAATGGTTGTTTCATGCAATTTTGCTGTTTTTTGATTCGGGTTTATTCAATTTCGTCTTAAATCTAGGAGCTTCAGATTGTTGTTGACGTTGTATAGCAGCTGAATTTGCTTTTTTTAGTCATTTTATTCCCTATTGGATTCTTTAACTGATGAAAAATTGAACTGAATTGATTGGTACTCCTAAGTAGGTACTTTTAATCTGAGCATCAAGGAAAATCTAAGAGAATATGTTGTGAAATAGTAATTCCTTTTGATTTCATATATAGATAGAGTGTAACTTGAAAATTGTTTGTTTAAAGTTGTAATATAGATTGAGAAAAAAGCCAAGTTTGATATAATCGCATTTTTGCATTTGTAAGTTTCTTTATTTTTTGTTCCTGTTTGAACTTTTCTTAGTAAACCTCTTGATGGAGCCTTAATTAGTTGTGTGCTATTGATTCTGATGAATCCCCTGTCCTAATTTTTTAAATTTCAATGTGTTGTTGTACACCACTTTATCATGTAATGTATGTTACTAGCTCACTTTTTGTTTCTTTTGTAGGGTGGGGAAGACATCTCTGATGAACCAGTATTCTTGGATTCCTCTCTGTTGAATTATAAAGTAGATAATTTTTCTTTTCCATTTTGGATTCTTTCTTACTGTATACTCTTCTTCCACAATTACTTTAGGTATGTGAATCGGAAGTTTAGCAACCAATACAAGGCCACAATTGGAGCTGATTTCTTGACAAAAGAAGTTCAGTTTGAGGATAGGTTGTACACTTTACAGGTTAGATTCAAGATTCAGACGCATACAACCAGATCTATTCTCTGTTCTCTTCTATTCTGTGAAATTGCTTGTATATTGTTACTTACCGCTTAAACACTAGGTTCAGATAACAAATGGAATTAGCACAGCTTTCAATTTCTAATATCAATCATGTGTCAGGATGTAATGACAATGCAGTAGAGTAGTGCCTATGAGAAGTTTCTGTAGGGTCTACTGCAGAAAGCTTACTCACCAAAATAGACATGGTTTTGATATGTTCAGTCACATAATTTCTCTTGCCCCTTCTAGACTGACCATTTCTTCTGCAATTTACTATTTTTACTATCAAGCAAGAATGTGAAGGTTCTTATTTATAACACTATCTCCGTAGTAAGCTTTTACTTCTAAAAAGTAGTTTGCAACAGAGTCTCTTTTTGCTTGTCAGTTAAATATCCGTTTTGTGTAATAACAAGAAAACAAGTATGCTTCAATCCCAAGAAAGTTAGGGTTGGCTGTATGAATCCTCATTGATTATGTTGCTCCATTTGAGTCCATCTGAGACTTTTCTGTAATAATGATAACATAATCTATTGCTCATAGGATACTGTTGTTGTGGCTTAAATGAGAGAGAGTTGTTTGAGTTGGTTTGGTCATGCCATGCATTGACCTGTAGGTGCACCAGTCCGTAGGTATAAAACTGTGGTGAATGAAGGTATTAAAAAGGAGATGAGGCAGACCTATAATCACATGTAAGGAAATTGTTTTGAAAGACCTACAATTTCTTAAAACCAATACTCAAAGTGTAAAGGTATGGCATATGGAAGTAAAAGATTCATATAGATAATTGGGGATAGGTTTTAGTCGTTGCTCATATGTTGATTTTGAACCTTTTGCTTTTCTAGAGTATCATAAAAATTTATGTGCATTACATATTGTTTTTTCAAATTTGATTATTAAATTGTTTATATATATTTAACTTATTCATCACTTTTATTTGTTGTCGTTGTCTCTGTCTTCTTTGTACCTGGATTTGTTGCAATTGAGCCGAGGATCTTTTGGGAACAGTCTCTCTACCTCTACGTGTTAGTAGTAAGGTCTAGGTACATTCTATCCTCACCAGGCCTCACTAGTGTTAATTTCATTGGTTATGTTGTTGATGATGATGATAACAACATGAATTGAGCATAAGTGGAGAAACATGGTCGGTAAAGATTCATCTAGCCGACCCCACCTTGTTTGAGATTGGGGCGTAGTTATTATTTTTATAGGATATTGTTGTTTGCAAATGCGATGTCCATTGATTCTTTTTACAAGTTTGTTTCTATATCCTTGAGTGTTCTTGCCACATTTTTCGTAGCTTCTTACTTCCAATGTCTATGTTTTGTCTTTCTCAGTTTCATATTTCAGAACTTGTAAACTGTTTCTAGAGGATGGTAGAAGGTCTTCCATCTTATCCTCATCCTGAACTGGGAGTTTAGACTCAAAATGGAATACAACAACAACAACAACATATCCAGTGAAATCCCACAAGTAGGGTCTAGGGATGGTAGAATGTACGCAGACCTTACCACTAAGTAGAGTGTCTGTTTCCTGGAAACCCTCATGTCAAAACCCATAAGCAGAAAAACTAGATATGATAAAAAGGAAACTCATCTCAAAATGCAATGTCTCTCAAAATTGAGCAGAACTTTTAATCTCATAAGTCATAACAGGATTTGGAGGCTGTTGGCTAGCTAATGTTTTAGTAAACTGGCATATGGATGACTGGGTTTTCTACAACATCCTTTCTTTAACACCACCATCATATACAGTGTAAACTACTCTTGCGTTCTTCTATTTATTTTATCCCACCTTTTCTCTGCACAAACATATTACATCTGTAGCAAAGGCTCTCTGCTGCAAAATCATTGAGTCAAGACAGAGGCATTAGTTCAAAAATAAAACCAACCTTCTGTTCTTGGTTCACCTATTTTTCTTTTTACCGCATCCAATGTTGTTGGTGAGCCTGAAATCTAGCTGTGTATTTGATCTGCAAGCTGCAATTGTAGACAAGTTTAATGCGCAGAAACACCCTATTTCTGTGAGCAATTTTGTTAAAGATGGTATAATTATCTCGCAGTCCTGTACTCCTATTAGCTTTCTCAAAAAAATGTTTCTTTTTCTCTTGTAGTCAAGTGGAAATTATAGCTGTCTCAAATTAATGATTTCTTCAAGTAGAATGGAAATTAGCATCCTAAAATTCAAGGTTTTCAGGTGAATTTGAATTTATGGCTTGTAAGATATTGAAATATGGTGCTTTAGGATATAGCTAGAAATCCTGGATACTTTTCTAGGGTTGCTGACCTAATTACTTCTAATCTACTGGACTTCTTTTGTTTGTTTGTCTTAGATATGGGATACAGCTGGGCAGGAAAGGTTCCAAAGCCTTGGTGTGGCTTTCTACCGTGGAGCAGATTGTTGTGTTCTAGTGTATGATGTGAATGTCATGAAGTCATTTGAGAGTCTTAACAACTGGAGAGAAGAATTTCTGATCCAGGTAGTAGAGAGATATAGATTCATAATTTTCTTGCAAGCTTTGATGTGTAGAAGTACTTTCTGAGAATTTTTTCCTTAATGTTCAGGCCAGCCCATCTGATCCTGAGAACTTTCCATTTGTTGTATTGGGGAATAAGATAGATGTTGACGGTGGCAATAGTCGAGTGGTAAATTAATTTTTCGATGATTCTTCCTCACTTGAGTGATGCTTTTATTGAAAATTGGTATCTTTGGATGGGTGTAAATGGATAGATCATTGGTTTCATACGATTGGTTTGTGCGGATTACAGGTGTCTGAGAAGAAAGCGAAGGCATGGTGTGCCTCCAAGGGGATACCTTACTTTGAGACCTCCGCAAAAGAGGGATTCAATGTGGATGCAGCTTTCCAGTGTATAGCTAAAAATGCTCTGAAAAATGAACCTGAAGAAGAAATGTGAGTACCTCTTCCAAACAGTATAGTATCTATATTTCTAATTTATCTGGGAAGGGGATGCATTCGGCTGCGCTTATGACTGGGAAAAAGAGAAAGTGCTTGTTGTTTTAGAAGTGGAAGTGTCTGAAGAACTATTTCAAAGGAGTCATGAAAAAACTGTCTTCTAGGCGAGGGATGATCTCAGAAAACTGTTAAGTCTTTGATCTTGATAGATATATTTTGATGAAAAATTTAATCGAGGGCCTTGAAAATTATTTCTTCTGGTCCCCTTTGATTGTTCTATTTTTCATTTGGAGAATAATTTGACGAAATTCATTCTGAAGTTGGAAAAACCTTAGCAAGCCTTTATAATTTAACTTTAGAAGTTTGAAAGTCATTTGAGAGGCATAATGAAGTCGCCAATTTTTGTATGTACATTTAAGATCCCCTTTAAGATTTTTGTTGAAGTTAATTGCTCTTTTCATCTTTTCCCTTGTAGATACCTTCCGGATACTATTGATGTTGCTGGAGGAAATCAACCAAGATCAACAGGATGTGAATGCTGAAGAGTTTCTTTGGTTGCATTATTCCGTAGATTGCTAGTGCAAGTTCCCTTTATCTAATGATTTATTTACTACAAGACAGTTAAATTCTCTTTTATCTGCTTTTAGATTCTGGATTCCTCTCTTCAGAAGTGTAATTATGATGTTGCACCTTATTTTTTTCCCCTCCTTGGATACTTATCTGTGTGTTCAGACTGTATGATGATACATGATAATATACTCATGCACTTGACTGCATGTTTAAAATGTTGCCCTTTTCCGGTGATGCAAGAAATAGCTCTAAAAAATGAGTTGGGTGAAAACAAATGTTTGACTTGTTTTTGCGCGACTCATTTCAGATTGTATGCTGTATGAATGGGCTTGTAAATTAATGTTTGAACTTTGAGCACTGACGTATTTTGTGGTCAACAACTAACCATATATGACAGGAGATAGCTCAGAAGGACCAGACAAATCGTCGTTTTGTCTTCCTGGCTACTTTCACGAACACTCAATATAGGTTTCCAAGTCATGAAACTTGCCCAACTCCAACATCCATGTCGCAGAACTGCCTTTTCTTTAATTTCTTTTTTGAGTGATGTTTTATAAGAGTTTCACATAATTTACCTTTGTCAAGTCGTTTGGGAAACTATTGATGATGAACACATAATTTGGGAAAACTAATTTGTCATGAGAAGTGCCAAAAAAGTGTCTTGTATATTTGTTTAATCAATAATCCTATCTTTAAAGTCATACCAATCAATAGTTTTGCAAACGTTATCCAAAGAATGGAATTGCCAAACGCCCAAACCAAACATTTACATTCTTTAGCAAATTACAAGTAACTAATGCTCTTGTTAGACCAACAAGGTATTTCTGCGCATTTCAAACGTAACCAATGCTCTGTTGAAGTCGAAATAATTTGCATGTTATACACGGAAATTAATAATTACAAATTTTGATGATGATAAATCAATGACACATAAGTTCATTACGTAGTACTTTCTTTTTGTTTCATAGACACAAATATTTTAAAATACTTTAAATCATGGATTTAGAAAATTCTTTTTTTTTATAACGTGCCAAATAATATTTAACGAGATACACGAGTCCTTCTCGGGTTCCTAACCGACAAATTATGTCGGTTTGAAAGCAGTGCCACGTACCGATTCTCTCGTCCACATTTCGTTTGCCTCACAAATCACAAACGATTCTCTCTGTTAGGGTTACCAATTCAAGTAATTATATTTTTTCTCTAGTGAATTATTATCACCAGCAGAAACAATGGAGTTAACAAAGGAATCCGAGAGTTTGCTCGACAAAATCCGACCGCCGCATCTCGAAGATGCAGGTCTCGAAGACTGTGCGCTGCCGCCGGAATCAATCAAAGAAGCATTTCTCAAAGCCGCCACTGCCGTACGATCTATGATTTCGGTATCCGACGACGAAGACGAATCTCAAGGCCAGTGTGTGAAAACTCCATCGCCAAGCGAGGATTTTACTAAGGATGCTCTTGTAGGAATCACGGAGGGTATTCACGATATTCCCGGAAAATGTTCAACGGAGAAGGGCGGCGGCGGTGAAGTTCCAGAAGGAACGATCGATGTGGTGGCTGACAATGAAGATCCGGAGGAGGGCGGTGACTTGGTGGGTGTATCGTATCTTCCCGAAGGTGGTCAATCTTGTGTGGATGGGCTGCAGGGTTTGGAGATTGGAGACAAAGGGGGGGAAATTAAGAAAAAGGAAGCGGAGGAAGATAGTGAGAAGCCAACTCTAGTTGAAGGTTATGTATGAACATAATCATAGTAAGAGCTAATTATCTTGTAAATTTCTTTTGAATAATTATTGTACCAGTATTAGACATGTACTAAAAGATTTCTCTACTTGAAGCTTAATTATTGGATTTATGTAATATAACCAGCTGGCTAAATTCATCTCATCTTTGAAGCTACCTCTCAATGCTGAACATTTATAGCAATGATGAATGCATTTTTTTTTTTTAAGATCTCTTCATTTATGTATTGAGTTCATATTTGGTCATGAAGTAGAAATAAAAAGCGCACGTTTCTGCAGTCGTGTCGCTGGGACCAGTTGGTTTCGTGCTCTTTACAAACACATGTTTTAAGATATTTGCAATTCGTAAGTGGTCATGAAATTATTTCTACTCTCAAATGTGGTAGTTGAGACATCAACAAGTTTTTTTCTTGTTCTTAGTCATTAACACCCATCCTGGTACGAGTTGGAAGAAAGATTTCTAATTCTTATACGGATGAAAGTGATCACACCTGATTAGTAAAAAATTTTTACGATAAAAAATTATTTAAGCCTTATAAAGTTTAAATCGTTAATATTGAATTTTTATCATTCTTCCCCGGTGAGTAATTCTTTTTCCATAGATAAATGATAATAACAGGCTAGCAGGACACCACTAAATAGTGAAGATAGGCCATGATGCCATATTAAGTTGTTGAGCTCATAAATGTACAGGACTGTGGGCCAACATGAACTTTATAAAGGTTAATAATTCCATGTTCTATCACATCTCACTAATATCTAATGTACTATTTGGAATTATTTTTTTCTTTTTTCCAATATAATTGAATCAGCATGTGTCTTCACACTCTTGGTAAAATCTAATTAATCTTCCTCTCCTCTCTCTCTCTCTCTCTCTAATAATATGAGTATCAGTCTGTTTTTTCTAATACAGATATAAATCTTAGTTAATGATAGTAATTAGTGATGACATGACGTAAATTGTACGAGGTATAACTTTTCATTGCTACAGTTTGAATTGTCTCATCTTCTATCCAACATATACCTAAATCATTGCTAAGCCAACCCTGCATTTATGCTCAATAATTACCATTATTATATTATTTATTATATATAATATATTTATTAAAAGTGAGAAGGTTTTAAATTCAAAGTTAAATTATTATTTTGCCCCTAAAATTAAATTAAAGTAAAATATATTATAAATACAAACATAAAGTTTATATTATTGTTTGAATGAATTTCTTAATTATTATAAAAATAAACGTCTTAATTATTACAATTAAAAAGGCTTAAAGGTCGTCTTTGTGTACCATGATTATTCATTTTCTTGTCAATAATCAATTGCCACAAATAGTTATTTTGGTTATGAATAGATAGGGTCTCTTTTCAATTACTTATATTATTACTGTTACAATAAAAATATAAAAAAATTATAAAATCTGAAAAGTTCTTTAGTAAATAGATGTACGCTAATTTAATTAAATAAATATGTGAAAGGGCATCCTAATGAACATCAAGAAACACTTTATAAAAGCAGCAAATAATCTCATTTTTGTCAAGAATATTTTTCAATTGAGCATATTGTTATTAGTATTTTCTTTTCGATTCAATATTTTTTTCTCTTTAAGTAAATTTGCATAAAAAAACAAAAAATGAGAGATGTAGGATAGTAGGAATATGTAGAGTTAATGAATATATGTTGAAATTAAGTAATCCCAAATTATGTGAATACCATCATCTCCACTTGTAGTGGTAGCAAGATTCATGATGCATGAAAGAATGAGGATTGGTTTTGAAAGACTGATTTTAGAATTTTCATTAATTGGTATATTAAAGCTTATTATAATTTTTATAGATAAGAGGGATAAATATACAATTGAATGTCTTATGACTACATACGGCTAATGATGTATTGTGGATTTGTAGGGAGTATCATTTTGATTGTTTTAGTTATTTTATTTTCATTTAAAAATACTCTAATTACTTTTATTTAAGTAAAATTAAATAGATCTTTAGTTTTGAATTTCAATATGATTATGAACATTGATGTATTACACTATTGTTAATGTATTTTTACCAATTGCACAGAGTATTGATCTTGAAAGAAATAAAAATAATTGAAACTGTTGCTAAAATTATCATGAAAAATTTAAGAAAAAAATTTGAACACTTTAATAAAAATAAATACTTTATAGTGTTTACAAACATAAAATGATTACTATTACTTCTCGTCATTATGATGATAGAAAGCTAAAGTTATTCTTTTATATATCATTGAATAATACGTGCACGTGCTCGAAAACTAGTAAAATGAAATTGACTACTAATCTATACGAAAAGATGCTTATTGGTTGGTCAAGTGCTATATGATAATTAAAGAATAAACTCAATTCTTTCAGTACCACGAGTTTCATATCTTAGTTTACGTCTGTAGCAGGAAAAGATCATTAGATTTATAGAAGAAAACAAACAAAATATCAAATATTTCAATAATTATTTTTTAAAATATTATGCAAAATCAAAAAATATTGAATAAAATATTTTTTTCCTAAATATCCTGCGAAACATTTTTTTCCAAAGAATCTCACATAAAATAGCTTCGAGTGAGTAATTCCTTCAATGAAATCACTCAAGAAAATAGTTGCAAAGCATTTAAATTGGCAGTGACGGCACAACCAACTGTTTGAGAACAGCCAAGTGCCTAGTAGACTGCTGTGGACAGAGAAAATTTACCTTCAGTTGCTGCAGCTCATTAATTTATCCTCCTCTGTATTAATATTGAAAAAACTGAACTCTCAACTCTCAAAGTTGCTTCCTTTTTTCTAGTTTTATCACAAAGTTGCTGTTTTTCTTGTATTTACTTTGGTGATTCTTGATTTTCCTGCTTCTAGTTTGAGCTGATTCTCCAGGTTTCTGACTTGGTCAATCTTTATTCTTGATTATCTTAGAAGAGTGACAAGGTGGAGACTAGGAGATTGATGGCTGAAACTGGATTAAAATTGGAGGGTTTGAGAAAATATACAGTTGCTCTGACTGGTTTGCTTGTTCTAGCTTTAGCTGTTGTTGCGTCTGGGGAGCAAATTCCATATGAGCCCACTTTGAGCAGCAATGGAACAACTCATCATAGCATTGAGTCAAATTACTTATTTGATCTATTCAATCTCCTTCGGAAAAAGAGTGAAATACATTACCACCATGTTTGGCCTGTAAGTTCATGTTCTTTACTTACCCATAGAACAGTTTTTCCTTTTATCTCTTGCTTCTACCTGATCATAGATATGACGATTCATAGACGGATCCAGAGTTTAAACATGAAAAGTTCAATCTTTAAGGTTTTTAGCACCTAACTCATTGTAGTTCTCAAATTATGGGTTCAATTTCTCTTTTTACCTCGACTAAGAGTTACCCAATTCTTATTGCTGGTGGAAGTTGACAATTATCCCGTGGCTAAGATACATGGGAAGAAATCACCTCTTGTTTATTGTCTCTACTGGGATTTAAATACGGATGACCATTAGACCACAACCTTGAGTGCGATTCATATATATATACATGTTCATTTTTGACAATTGAATGTATAATGCATTAGATGAGGATTTCTAGGAAACAACCTCTCTACCTCTATGAGGTAGTAGTATGGTCTGCGTACATTCTACCCTCCCCAGACCTCACTTGTGGGATTCCAATTGGTTTGTTGATGTTGAATGTATAATGCATTAGCTGCACCAATCTCTACGACGATTGACTCGCTCAAAAGAAGGTTTTCTTTTTTATTTTTTTGCTGTGTGAGTTTTTGGCAAGATGTGGATGTAATGAAGCAGATGTTGTCACTGAAAAAATGTTTGCATTGCAGGAACTTGAATTTGGGTGGAGGGTGATTATTGGTTCAGTAATTGGATTCTTTGGTGCTGCTTTTGGGAGTGTAGGAGGTGTTGGGGGAGGTGGTATCTTTGTCCCCATGCTTGCTTTGATCATTGGATTTGATCCAAAAACATCAACTGCAATATCAAAATGTAAGAGTTCATCTATAACCTTATTAGTTTACACATTTGTAATTGAAACTTGATTTTAAGAGGTCAAACTTCTTGGTAGATATCACTCCAAAGTTCTTGCAAATACTTTGCGTTTTTTAGGAGCTTGAGTCTTTGTTCTGACCTTCTGAGAGGAGTTCAAAAAGACAGAAGGGAAAAATTTCTCTGTCATTTTGTGTTTCCTAGATTAAGCGCATTTTGCAACATCATTTTCTCCATGCTTTATGTCATTTTTTTCTAACCTTCTTGCTTTTCTTGCCAGGTATGATCACTGGTGCAGCAGGCGCAACTGTCTACAACTGTCTTAAGCTGAGGCATCCATCACTTGACCTGCCCATCATTGATTATGATCTAGCTCTTCTTTTTCAACCAATGTTGTTGTTGGGGATCAGTATTGGAGTTGTACTAAATGTACTTTTTGCTGAGTGGATGGTTACAATCTTATTGATCATTCTTTTCTTAGGTAACTGCTATTTTCAGCTGCAATTTTGTCTGTTTTGTCAGTACATATTCTGATAGGTTATGGACTTAGCTGCATCAACCAAGGCATTCTTCAAGGGTGTCGAGACATGGAAGAAAGAAACCATCATTAAAAAGGTTGTCTCTTGGTCCTTTTCTGTGATTGTAGGAGTATAGACAAGAATGTCTTTGAGTTTATATTCGTACTACATCTATATTTCTTTTGCATCCAGGAAGCAGCTAGGCGCTTGACATCTAATGGTGAGTGCCATCTTCTCTATCTTCTACTCCTCCACAGGGATATTTGAAAATCTGTGTAATATTCTAAAACTAAAATCAGATGCTGGTGGTGAAGAAGTTGCATACAAGCTTATACCTGGAGGTCCAAAAAGTTCTACTTCTACAAATGAAGTTTATAAAGCAAAGGAGGTAATAATACTCTCCGTGTCGCAAATTATTTAACACACAACTTTTCTGTCCATCACAATCTACTCGACTCCTTGTAAACAATATCCTAGTTTATTTTTTTGCTGAATTTATATTGGACATTTCTTCAATGATGATTTCTTGAGCTGCAGGTCTCAATTGTTGACAATATGTACTGGAAGGATACCACCAGACTTATTGCTGTCTGGATCATAATCCTATTTCTGCATGTCTCCAAGGTTCCTACTTTTGCTACTGCTTGCATTTTTTTCTCCCTAAGATCTTTTACATTTCGATGATTGTATTCTGTGCTATTATGGGATATTACATTACTGATTTGGAGCACCTTTTTTATATACAGAATTATGCTCCAACTTGTTCAACGACATATTGGATCTTAAGCCTCTTTCAGGTAGTTATTTGTTCTTTAGATGTAAACGGAACTGTTAATCAGAGTAAGTAATTCTCCTCTCCTTCTCATTCACATGTAACTCTCATCAATTGCATCGTGTCATTCAACAGAAATGAATTGCTTATGTGGTATCAATTGATAAATTTGTAGCTTGCCCGTTGGTTGTATCAAATGAACAGTGAGCTTCTTGTTCACTTAAAAAGAGATTTTGACTCACTAAGTTTTTTTATCCTACTTTTAGCTCCCAATCGCTGTTGGAGCTTCTGCATATGAAGCTGTTTGCTTGTACAAGGGATCGAGGGTGATTCTTTCTAGTGGAGAAGCAGTAATAACATGGAAAGTGCATCAGCTGATTCTTTACTGTTGCTGCGGCATTTTGGCTGGTATAGTTGGTGGTCTACTAGGCCTTGGTGGTGGATTCATTTTGGGTCCCTTGTTTCTGGAGCTAGGGATTCCTCCTCAGGTGCATTTCATCTCTTTTAATACCTTTAGTACCGAACATCCTCTGATTAAAGACAAAAAAGGTATCTTCGACTTCCTAAAACTAAACAACTAGTAATATCTCAAAGAGGCACTCACACAGTTAGTAATTTTATAAATGTAGGTATCAAGCGCTACTGCTGCTTTTGTGATGATATTTTCCTCCTCCATGTCTGTCATACAATATTACTTGCTAGGACGTTTTCCAGTTCCATATGGTAAGGACATACTTTGAAGCCTTAAAAGAATTATCTCCTTAGGTATTCAAGCAATTACATTCAAAGCTCATAGTACTGATCGATAACAACGAAGAAACTTGGGAATCCATTTACTTGTTTACTGACCTGCTTTATTTTTTTCCTTTCTGGACATGTTTCAGCTCTGTATTTTATTGCTGTGGCCAGTATTGCCGCCTTAGTAGGACAGTATGTTGTACGGCGAATAATTGGCATAGTTGGTAGAGCATCTGTGGTAATCTTCATCTTGGCCCTCACAATCTTTGTGAGCGCAATATCATTGGGCAAGTTTCTTCATATTTTCAGTTGAATATTTTTCTAAGTGGAAGCATTCACTACTTCTGATCATTTGCTCAGTCATCTGTTGATATCTGCAGGTGGATTTGGCATAGCAGACACGAGATATAAGATCGAGAAGGGACAATATATGGGGTTTGACAATATATGTGCATATAATCCTTGGGCAAAAAGATAATTAAATTCCACATTTCACGTTTGTTTCTGATCTTCAAGAAACAATCTCTCTATCTCTATGAGGTAGAGGTAAGGTCTGCGTACCCCAGATCCCACTTGTGAGATTTCATTGGGTATGTTATTGTTTCACGTTTATTTCTTCTTTTTTAAGTAGCAAATATTGATATTAGGTGAATTCATGTAGTTGTTCATTATGGACGTCAGGTCAGAAAATCAACCTAGGCGTCATAATTTAAATTGGTTTGGTATTTGATATGTACGCAACTTAAAATCGATTGTTCACATTGACTGGGCAATTTGGCAGTCTTTGTAAAAGTTTGTCTATGATTGATGAAGGCTCTCAATCCTTAACCAGATATCTCAATTTCTTGACACAACTTCCCTATTTATTTGTTCTGCGATGTGAATTTGGATTAGTCTGGTAGGTGGGTTCTGAGTAGTGGATGGTTACAAAGGAAACAATCAAGTGCAACTACCCCAAACATTTGCAATGAATTGATGGGCTTGTTTTTTTTTAATTCACAAACACATGCAAAATTGATTGAGCACTAGATATAAACATCAACATGTGATGTAATTCCAACATTTCAAATCATACAGTATGCTCCAAACACATGTATTATACTAAGTATTTAAATACAGGTTTTGAGAAGGGTTCAAGTCAATACAATTAATTTGATGATGATATTACTAGTCTATTCAATTGTGGACCTCTATCTCAACTCACTGAAATATTACTCATATATCCGGCAGGTGTCTATATATGCTGTATAATCCTCGTCTTCAAACAATTAGCTTGTCCCTGCATGAAACTGTTTCCTATAGTTCATCTCTAATTTCACGATTTTGTGCTTTCAAATTCTTATTGATGAGAGCAGCCAATTCTTTTGTGCTTGATTTTGTGGGAAGTGGTATCTACATAAGGAAATTCAACAGGGAAACCCATTAAAAGGCGAGCAAGAAATATAGCAATTACCAAAGTGTATTATCATTAAAACTTACTGGATTTGTCTTTTCATCTGCTAAGTAGAAGAGAAGAGTTGGATAGTCGTCAACCTGCATGTTGGTAATAGCAAATTCAATATTAATAAATAATCAGAATCAATATTAATAAATTATCATTATCTGCTGTTGGCTGCCAGAAGAATCTATGCAATGGACACACAAAGAGTCAACAAGAGTTGGATGGAAGAATCCTCTGAAAACTGATGGAAAGGAAATCTAATAGAGGAGACTTATGCCTGTCCCTTATCTGGATCACTAAGGTGAATATCTAAAGATGAAATTGTGTGTCAATAACATAGTCACAGTCAAAGATTCTAAAGTATTGATCTCAGGTTTTTGATGAAAGCAAATATCTGGCGAAAAACATCTCATACCAGCATTGTGTGTCACAGAACATCCATCTAGTTTTTTGTTAGTGGTGGATAGTGATTTAGAGGACCATCACTCTTGAAGTAAATTGCGGGGAGATGGTTTGTAATTTGACATCCCTTTTCGGGAATTGTCTATTCCTTCCTTGATCTATGCTCAAGCCACTTCTCCAAGGCAGAAAATACAACCTTATGTCATATATTTAGGGATGGATGCTAAAGGGAGATGTAACTTGATGCATATTCTGCATAATGTTGGTTTGAGATGAATTTAAATGGAGAAGCATGGACAGGAAAATTCATAGAGCTGACCCCAACTTGTTTGGGATCAATACTTGGCTGTTGTTGGTAACTCAAATGTCTGGACAAAATATTCAGACGTGAAACTTTTTCATCTTAAGCATTAAAGATCTGAGCATTGTATCAATTTAAATCAAAAGAGTAAAGTATTTAGTACCCTCACCTGTAATTTCGGATGTTCATTTAGGGAAGCATCTATGCTTGCAAAGATCAAGTTATCCAAACCTTTGAAATGCTTGGCCAACTTCTCCATTTGCTTGCTTGTGGTTTCACAAGTTATGCACCACGGTGTGTATATCTTCAGTACACAAGTAAAGATACATTACTATGAAACTATAAGATTATGCATATTGAAGAACATCTTTAATGTGAATTCCTCAATAAAGGAAGAAATGCAGTTAGAACATATTTTTTTTTAAAAAAATTCCTCTGCAGTCAATACATATACCAAATGTTCAAGAACTCTAACAAATACATAAGAAAATGAGACAGAAGTTTCAAGAAAGTGTCTGATCTGTGTATAACAATACAAACCTCAAGAAGAATGTTTTTGGGACTGTTCAGGATCAAT
>JAOTQJ010000072.1:28859624-28872612 GCA_025642045.1 Solanum sejunctum | reverse complement strand
TTTGGATTTTAGACAAGCTACCTAATTTAGATTCTTTAATTAATTAGATTTTCTCCAACAAACACTGCCCTACTCTGATAGTTACTCTATTTTTATTTTTGTTTAAAAAAAATCAATTAGAAAAGCAAGAAAATGCCAACTATTTTACGACTGTCATTTGATTTTTGCATACCTCAAAAGATAATTTCGTGTGTTATATTTCTTCTTTGGGTAGAATAAGAACTCTACTACTCAAACAGTATCTTCTTTGTTCAGTTAGTGGTAGGCCTGAGTAAAAACAAAATATTGATGTAATGTATGGAACAAACTTTATTTGGTACTTTTTTGGTTTCTGGCATATTCAGTATCCACTTTAACATTTTAATTAATTTGAGTTAGCATTCTCTAAGGCTTGTTAGATGAAGAAATACTATACTACCCTTTGATTTTTTTTCAATTTTCAAAATTCGAACTTTAGATTTCTATTAGATATAGAAAAAATCATAATTTGATAGTTGTATTATTTATAATATATGAATGAATAAGATCAAATGATGTCCCATTTCTTAGGCAGTGTAACAAAATATTGAAATTATTTCCTATGAGCTATGGTATTTTTTATCTAAAATTCTCTTTACAATGTCAAGTGGATTTCTCGATCAATTCCAATTCTTTCTTTTTCTCTTGATTCTTTTCCGATCGAGATGTATAGATCTTGTTCATGGATTAATGAAAATGTGCAAAAGTTCTATTTGTCTCTGTCATTCTATGAATCTCTTCCTTTTTGCGTATGGCATCGCCACTCTCGCAGCATTCACTAATTTAAAACTTAATTTGAAAGTCATATTTCAATCTGAACATTTTCAAAATGTCGCTAATAACCAACGAATGACAAGCATAGAAAATATTTACAAAGGTACTAAAACTTATTCTTCTTATAGTGGAACTTGACTAGAAGTAAATAAATCAGTCAATTCACTGTCAAGTTTCAACGCATGAGGAAATTAAACGTAATAAAATAGTTTTGTTTTCGAATTATTATTACATTTAAATTCATATAGTTGAGCTTATTCACCCACTTAGGAAATAAATGCACATTATTATTATCTCCTCAACCATTGCTTAACTTGAATAGTGGAATGATTAGGAATTAACTCCACAATGAAAATCTTCCCAATATTTATAAGGACAAAGACTATAGTCATATTTATTTATTTTGATGATGATGAGTGACAGGGAGAAAGCAGTTGGTTGATGGAAAATGTGGGTCATTAATTTATTATTTCACTAGTGTATACGTTATAAAATGTGGGTCATTAATTTATTATTGACATTGCCGCGGGCCACTAATTGAATCTCATTCAGACGGCGACAAAATCTACATGCCCAATAGAATTTCACAAATGAAATCTAAAAAAAATAAAATGTACAAAAACCTTTAACACTATCTCAAAAGTAGAAAGACTGAATTATACATAATGACACGAAAATAAAACCCTTGCCACTTAACTTCATCACATATATTCATATCCTTACTGTGCTTTGTATTTTCGTAAGTGGATGGGAAATGTAATTGAAAGAATTAACATCATCCTACATATACTGAAACATCTTTCATTATATCCCCATCTATACACACTGCTGGTTCCAACCAATAACATAAATTACAGTCTAATTTCCTTACCCATGACTGCAAAAATACAAGTAGTAATGTTTTCTTCCTCTCAAAATTGAATATTCATCTCCTAATGTTCAGCATCTCTACATTCTTGATCTTTACTAAATTACTCTTTCTGCTTCCGGCAAAAGCAACTATGTCAACTTCAACGTGGTTGTTTTGAATAAAGCTCGTTAAAAGTTTCTCAACATTTACTCTGATCTGGCAGCTGTGAAGAAGGAATGAAAGCCTGAAGCTTGAACAGGTAATATGTCACCAAACCTGCCCACTTGCCCATCAGTTAGTATTGATCCCAGTTTCAGCGTGCTCTCTCCAAACTTGCTGCCAACCTGGATATTGTAGGTAGAAAACAGCAGGCTTACAGGAGGAAAACAACTTATTCAGTCAAATCAATAATTCAGAGTTTAAATATAACAGCTCCAGTAACTGGACTATGCCCCTGAAGGTGCAGACTCTGTATGACAAAGACCTGAACTTTCGTTTTATGGGATAATGAGCTTCAATATCAGACTCACTTTATCTAAAGTGGTGCTTCACATTCTCATCATAAACTAGAAGATGTTTTGGTAGCATGAAGCTGAAGAACATGAGGAACAGCAAACAAGAATGTCTAGCCTTTGAGAATCATGGAGAATTGTTTCAAAAGACCAAAAACCAAAAAAAGGCAAAACAACTCTCAATTTTTCCCTATTTTTATGTATTCGCCTTTGGTAAGAAAGTGGGCAGTTTAAATACGCAGGCAGGTTGATCATTCTATAATGCATCTTTTTGCAAAGATTTATCCCCTCTTTCAAATCGTTTAATAAGAAAAATAGCTTTATGAGAACAGGATTATAAGTTGGAAGATGTAAAAGAGCGATTGAAAAAGGGTGGAGGAGAGGTGGGGTGAACGCTGCCAATTTAATTTTGTTGATTGTATTTACAAAATGAATATATACTGTTGTTGATATAAAATTTGCACTAAAAAGGTAACATTCTTTCGTAATCTATGGATAGTAGTTCCTCTTTTCAGTTTGTTGAGGGTCATTAATGCAGGACCTCAACTTGAAGGACAAACAGAACATAATCTATTTTACATGTCATTTGTTACCACATGAAAGTAGATTTTCTTCCATTACAAAAAATTGCATCATCAATTTAATGGAAGTTCATTATTCACCTAAAATGCCAAGGTCACAAAGTAGGATAATAATAAAACATAAAACACATATTATGATATTAAAAAAAACTGAGGTGTGAGACAAGCTTCAGTCTATCCATAAGATTATCGTAACGAACAGGTCAATATGCAATTTTGAGCAGAAAAATATCATACATAAAACTAAAGGATAGTTAACAAATCAAGATCCAAAAAATAAGACGAAATATATTTGATTTCTCTTTCTGCATGGGACTGTTTATTCCTATAAATCTTTAGTTCTCAAAACAATTATGGAAAATTAACCTCTTTTGGTCATAATAGAGAAAAAAGAAGAGTATCCGGGGAACTGCAGGCATAAAATAGAATTACAAAGAAGGAAGGTTCTACAGAGACAAGGCAAAGAGGACATGATTTACCTGCATAAATGATTTCAAAAATGGCGATGTTATCCCGGAACTAGAGTTTTCATCAATATCGACCTTTCGAGACAGTTCATTATTTGTGTAACTTTTCCAGGGACTCCTCGATGAAACATCATCAATAGATGCTGAAATTGATGCCTTGGTTGTCCCCCTTGAAGACAATGCTGGGGCACTGAATTGAAAATATAAAATTACACATTGCATCAAAGGACAAATGACAAATGGTAGTAACCCATTACACATCGGAAACATTCAAGAAGATCACTTTCAGAAAGAAAATGTTATATCCAACATAAGGACAGCAACATAATTTATACAAGAATGTGAAATGCCATCTTTCTATCGAGATAATCAAGGAGGGCAAATCCTGGCAAACTTGAAAGAGCGCCACAAACTGAGCAGAAAATGAATTGAACAGTTTAATTTCTAAAATTTACAACAATACCAACCTGATGGGGAGATATTTGAACCGAGGTACTGCAGAGCAGCGCATGATGTTAGATTCTGAATTGGTTGGCAGTTTCTGAGCAGTATCTGTATACATCCGATTAAGCTGTACAAAGAACCCTAGGAGGACAGCGTGCCTCAGGTATGACTGCCTCTCGTTCTCCCAAAGATATGGCTCATAGCTGGAAATGAATAAGCCAAAGAGTCAACCAACTAGATTAAGAAGGCAAAATACATCAATCTACTATTTACCCAATGGCACTCCACCTCCACAAAAAGAGGCAACACAATCCGAGTAAAAACCAATAGAATGTAATTCCATATATCCTTAGCAACAAAGCGTGCACTTAAAGATGAAAAGGCAGATGAAGCAGTTGATAAACGACAATCTAATGATGCTCCTTCAGTCATTTTACTGCTAACATGATAAATAAAAAATTAGAAAAGTATACACATCGGTCCCATGAGTTGTACAACAAGTACGACTCAAGGGCATACCAACAGTATGAAGTAGATAGTTATCAGGCAACAAATCATCTTTACATAGCATTCACCAAAACGTTCCATTATAGCAGCACAAGCCTTTTTATAATCCTGTTGAATCAGAAATGTACCAGCTAGAATTGGATGCAAGCAATGCATGTGAAACTTGGTAGAGTGATCTCATTTGGTAGAATTTTTAATTTGGGATTAGCAGTCCAGAACTATTTATACAACAATTCTGGTATTATTTGAGTACCACTTGCTACGACGGATAGCACTCCCGAGATTACAAACCCAGAATAAAACAAAATGACACATTTGCCTTTCTCCAAAGCTTTCTTCCAAAGTGTTTTAGAACAGTCAGGGTAAAAATTAGAAATAAAAGTTTATCGTTTTTCTTTCTCCTGAGAAGGAACTGATTTTATCCATGTTTATCTAGTTTAAGACAAAACACGTGTTTCCATATTATACGCTGAATATCCCATGTTTTATCCAAAAACCGTATACCCACCAGATAATCCCGTCATTGTTCAATCCTTGTATTGTACTTTGATCTTTTCAAAATACTTCATCATTTCTTTTTGTGTAGGATGAATTAACCCACTAATATTCATGCCTAATAAAAAAGTACCATTATATGGAAAACAACCTTTCTACCTCCATGAGGTAGTGATAAAGTCTGCTTACACTGTTCATTCCCCAAACCCACCTAGTGAGATTTCACTGGGTATGTTGTTATATGAAAAACAGGGAATATCATTTCAAAGGTACAAAAGCAAGTCTATATAGTAGCATGAATATTTTCGTCGAGTTTATCTGGCTTGGAAAAGCTTACGTGAGCCAATCAATAGGATCCAGTCCTTGTGCAAAGCTACTTATCAACCCATTGACACGCTCTTCGGAGACAGACTTGTTTAGTTGTATGGCCTGCTTTCTTCTGAAAGGATGTTTTACCTTAGGGATTTTCAATGACTCTTCATTTGCACTAGAATCACCACCAGAGAGAATATCTGAAGCAAATCTTAGATCCAATAGAACTTGCAACACCCCTTTCTCTGAAACTCGAGATCCCTGAGTTTCTTGACTGGAAAGGAAGTCTCCATAAATACGAATAATCTATCAATATGTGACAATCATCAGAATACAGAAGCATCAATTGTTATAAAGCTTAAGAATACAAAAGTAGCTCTCTCAAAGCAGATTGGATACAAGTATCTTCTAAAAGGAAAAAGACAAACCAAATAGAAATTGTAGCAGATAACAAGAACATTTTTGATGAATTGGTAAAAGAACTTTACAGACTAGTCTAAAAAACAGTAGGCAACCCAGTTATCAGCAAACAGTGATACGTGTCATTTTAATGGTTTTGACAAGTGAGGAATAACCTAGCGGTAAGAGCCGCCCACCACTAATCACAATATTGGGAATCCGAGTCACCAGGGGATAAAGTTGGAAAACCACTGTTACACTTATGGATAGGGGCTTTTAGGTGGATTCTGCCATATTAGAAAAATGTCTTCAGAATCTCTATGAAAGAATCAGTGAAGTGGTCAGTTGGAGCAAAATTGATGCTCTTACTGCAAAGGTAGACCCATAATGAGGTATAACAACAGCAAAGTTGGCAATTCTACGTACAAACAAAGAAGAAACTTCTCATTGACTTTAGTATACAATGTACAAGATGCGTCTTGGGCTATTTATAGTATGAAAAGGCGATCAAATCCTATTCTTATAAGGTATGTGAATATTCTATATTTAAATACAGACTGCCCTAAAGTATCCTAAATTATAATCTATAAGATTTTCCTTTTCACTTAACATGAGTAAAATCTAAATTTATACGAATCTGGACACATATACTTCACATTCTAACATAACCTCTCAAACTCAAAGAGGGAAACCAACTTGTGTTCTCTTATTTTAAAAATATAGACCACAAAATCTTGTCGGAATAGTGCACAATCACCACAACAAA
Organism: Solanum sejunctum; assembly: GCA_025642045.1. NCBI lineage: Eukaryota > Viridiplantae > Streptophyta > Magnoliopsida > Solanales > Solanaceae > Solanum > Solanum sejunctum. The sequence continues at coordinate 28,866,487 of JAOTQJ010000072.1, read as the reverse complement.
ATGATGTGTCTTCCTCCAAAAAGTCACTAATTACCACATCTTCTCATGACCACTATCAAGCCCTAGCTTTCTTTTTCATTTATATGCATATCTTTCTTTTCTTTTTTTGATGATCATGGTATCCGGGCCAGCTTGCATGCACCTCAATTAATTCAATTAATTCCACAGGATACCTACCACCTGTCATCAGCAACATGTACCTCTGCCCTAGAAAGAAATCACCTAGTGTTTCGTCTTTGCTGGGAATTGAACCAATGCACATGCTGAGACCTCATGGTGCCTAAACCACTTCAACGGCCACTAAGCCACACCCTTGGGCATCTGTATCTTTCTTTCTAACATATATTCTTATTTGTTATTTTTTCAGCAGACATCATGTTCTTCAAAACTAGTAAAACCTTGAATTTCTAACTACAAAATTGTGTAAAGCCTTTTAGCTGATCTACAAAAAGTCTCACAAATCTAATAACTGTTCAACCAATATTCCTAAGAAATAACCAAAAGACTAGGTTGTTAGATGTGGCTAACTTTGAATGAAGTATCTTTAAATAAGAATTCCTGTTCCTTACTGCTTGATAGGGTAATATGGCTATAACAATCCGACTTTATAACTAGCTCAATCTTTGAATACCAGATATTCAGTAAATTCATCAGGAACAGAAAATCAGACATGCATGAAAAACTCGAGTAAACATATCTGTATCTTCCTTTTTTAAGTAAAGGCTCTAGAGAGCAATATCAAAACAGGCAACATTACGAGGTCAGCAAGTAGAGATTCAAAACAGCTTAAGATTAAAATAAAATAGCACAAATCTTTTCCGACTATAAAGACGTAAACAAAATCTCTACGAATTGAAGATCATCAATGCTGGTGATTCATACTTTCAGGTTTTTACTAAAAAGAGATGAATGTATCACGAGTCATTCAGATACTAAACTATAACAATCTCTAAGAAGATTTAGCAAAGCACAGAAAAAGCAGCAACAGGAAATGAAAGGATGGTCAGTAAGAAATTAGCCTTAGCCATAAAAAAATCAAGAAATCAAATTCACAGGAAGTTTCAGACAAACAGTGTGATCATTTTGATGAGGGATCTTTTGGGGTCCGTTAGATTCCAGCAGAAACTAACTCTGGAAAAATGGCATATCGTTCCTTCTTGCTTTTCATAACTTTCCACAATTATGGAAGATAATCCATGATCAGATAACTACAATAACAAGCAAGATTTCTCAAAAACATTGAAAATTGAGAGGAAAAGCATACTCTTTCAATACCTTGTCTAACAGTCTTGAGGCAAAGTTTTTCAGAATAGGCTTATCAAGCACATGGCCACCTACTCGCTGAATTTCTTCACAAGCTTGGAATAGAAAAGAGGTTATGTACAAAGAAGGCATCGAGGGAAGCAATATCTTCATCTCTGACTCGCCTTCATTTGACTGATCTTGCTTGACAACAGTCTCCTCCCAGCCCTGCCAACAAGTTAAGAGGAAGAACTTTGCTTAATCAATTTATAGCAATCAATTATCAATTAAGAGGAGATACAAACTTGATAAAGTAATTTAAAGTAACTAAAGAAGAAGAGGACGAATTGCATATTATCTGAGCATGACTACTTGTAATGGTTTATTTTCCAATAATCAATGTAATTTTTATTCATGGCATAAAAGAACATTGAAAAAGAAGGCTATGTAAACCAGGAAAAAAGATATATACATACACATATCCCATCAAGGATAAGCATGAAAAAGACCCAGTATCTTACATCCTCCGTGCAGGGCAAGGAAGCCACTCTACCCAAAACATGTAGAAAAATCAACATCTTTATTTTTTTGGAATAGGTATGCTTTCTTTTATTTTTTTTCCTTTTCCGATAAGGATAGTGCCTGTGACAACTAGCCTGCACCCTTGACCAATTCATCGGGCTACCTCTCAATCAACCCAAATATCATGTTCGTCTACCCACCAAGACTTGGAGATGGAAAGAGATCACCTAATCTATTTTTGTTTTCGTGTCGCAAGATCAGATTAGAAACCTTCTAGTGTTACATTATAGCCAGATACTAGACAATAACAAGCAAAAAACCCATCATTATCTCTTAGAGATACAATCCAAGAAATTAACCTAAGTTACAAACAGCATTACACCTAACAGAATGATTGGATGTCTCTTGTAGAGAATCATGTTTTGATGTACGGAAGCTTTTATTCCCATTGTTAATAATATAACCTAATCTCACACACAAAAAAAGAGGTCATGAACACTCCCTGATTTTGTGGAAGTTGATGTTTTTTTCTTTCTGATAAATTTGTGAGGCAACTTTATATGCAGCATAAAAAGTCAAACAAAATTAATTGAGAATCACCCATTGTTTTTAAAGGAAATCAAGAATTGCATCAGTATATCTTTCATCTGTAGATGTATAGGCCATGCTGGTTTGTATAACTTTTGTGATATCCTGACTAGATTAAGAAAATTACCAAAACATAAACTAACCTCCTATGAAGAAAACACCAAAAAAGTGTTCTTATACCATAACCAGCAGATATCTAAGGGTTGTCTTTTTTCTTGCATTGCCCTCAAAAATAGAGAGAACTCTCTCTAAATTTTAAGAGGACTTAAGGACATTAAACTATGGGGATGCTCTCACTATTTAAGAGGATGCTCCCTATATAACATTTACTAATCTAAAATTTAATGAATCAACTACCCTGATATTAAACTATGGGGTCAGCTATACTAATCCTCTATATACATTACAGTCTATTTGTGCCCATCGATTCATAATAAAACTTATCAGCAGAAAGTTATATTAGAATTCAGGATCAGAAGATTTGCTTTTGAAGTAACTTTGATAACAAGTGATGCAAAGTTAATACCAGGACCACCGATAGAAGTGACTTATATAATATATATAGGTGTATTTATGAACATCAAAAGGATGCATTAGAATTAAAAGGCATGCAAAGTCCTTTCAGAAAACCCAGCCAGCACAGTTTTAAGAATAGCACTTACTCTCAAGGTGGTTGTTGCCAATAATGCATCATCCTGTTTGAGATTTTGGGTTAAGATAACTGAAAGTTCATCAGAAACCCAAGATATCCACATGTTATAAGCTCTGATACAAAGATCTTGGGTCATTTTACTTAGCTCTTCAAGCTGTGGGCTTGAACTGTCATCCACTCCAAACAACGCAGCAGATGCCAATGAACTTTGTCTTCTGGGTGAATCAAGCATTATATTTCCAGGACTATCAAAGGTTGGAGAGTCGACAGGTGGCATAGAATAATACCTTACAATAGTTGGGGTCTTAAGTGAGCCAGCCCCTCTAGTTTCGCTTACCCATGACCTTGGTGAACCAAGTATGACAGGAATATGTCTGGAATGCTTCTGGAACGCAAACAAAAGCCGCCCTATAAATATTGACCGCTCAACAAGTATAGCAGGTGATGGCACTGACTCGTCCTTTGGGTTTTTGTTTTGAAGGTTATCAGATAAAGCATCTAACTCACTCTTCAGTTCGTTTAGTATAGCTGACATACTTAGGTAACATTTATTTTGTAAATATGGGGCCAGATCTTTAAGCCTCAAGGATGCCTTGGGAGACTCCAGGAAGCTTAGCAGGTCTTTTAGGACACTCTCACAGCAGCTGTCCACAGCATCTCTAATCCTGCTGACTTCATCCCCAAAGTAAGCATTGAGACAAGTGCGAAAATCATTCTCCTCGGGCTGCTGTGACTTGGCACTAGGAATGGCGGTAACTTTTTTACCATTTGATTCCATGAACCAAACCGCTCCACCATTTAAAGATCTATTCAAGTATGCCTGAAAACTGACCTGCTCACCAGGAGTTCCTGAGATGGCCCGCGCTGATGCTACAACATCAACTAATCCACTCAACTCATCAAATCCTTTATCAATAATTGCTTTCATCCTTCTAACAAAAGCATCTTCGAATATCTCATCCCACAGGTCCGAATCACCTCCCAAGACAAGCTCACGTGTTCTCTTCCAAGGCAACTCAATTTCAGACCCAAAAACACTCTTAAGCCACTCCAAACTCCCTTCTAAGACCTGCTTATTTTCCATAGTTTCCCGTATCAATGTCTCAGCAGATGCAAGCTCTTTCCCACAGCTGATAACATTGATCAAGTATTTGCCATTGATCTCGTTCATTATTTCCTTGCCACAATTCCTCAACCAATCAGAACATGCCTTTGAAACGAAATCCCTATCCAACATTACCATTTGTGATTCCAGATCATCTCTAAACGAGTTCCACAACCTTATTTCCTCATCTGGATTAGGTATTCCACCAAACAATTGAGAGGCAGGAGGTGAACCCAACACAGTTTTATAAAATAAAGGCATATCTGTCAACACTTGCAAGAATAATTCTCCTACTTGTCCGACAGTAACTTGAATAATCTTTAATGCATCACAATAAACTAAAATCACATCGGAGCTAGTAGCATTAACACTGGAACATGCATTTAGTTTCTGAGAAATACACGATTTTCGCGAATCAAGGAACAATGTGAGAACCTGTTTGGGATCAAGCTCATCAATGACAGCAACTGCAGCTAGAGCATCCGCATAAGCTTTTATCCCGAGGCCAAGTGCTTGATCCAACAATCGCTCTCGGCTTCTCTGCGAGATCTGAAATTTAAAACTCTCCACAATTTGCCATTGATGCTGAAGCAACGGAAATTTGGACAGTACACTTTTGTAATCCTTATTTTTATTCAAACTATGATGAACGTGTTTAGCACGGGCGTAACGAGCAGCAGATTCTAGAAACATTGATTCATCGAGACAGCCCCAGATATTCTCCGGTGTATCAACGAGATACTTAACCCTACATGCAATTCCGTAAATCCGAGCTTTCGCAGGATCAGAAGAGACAACGGACTTAGGGGATTCAGCAACGGTGGAAGAGAGGGAATGAATAATGCCGTGGTGTATCGCTGCGATATTGGCAGCAATTGACTCGCATGAGGATTTCATGAGAACAATTGAATCGGCTGAATCAATGAGATCTCGATAACGATTGCCGACGAGTTGCCTGAGCTCTTCGCTCTTGTCCTGGATCTGTTTCCTGGTGGCCGCTTCCACATTTCGGATTTCAGCAATTGGCTTTGTACGGAAGAGTAATTCAGCATCTTGGTTTCTAACGCCGGCGGCGGATACTGCGACGGTGGTAGAGCTGAGGCGGCTTTGATCGGGGGGTAGTGTCGGCGACGGCGACGTAGGTGTCACTACCCTCATTTTGTCTCCGGCAAATGGAAGTTGAGGTGACAGTATAGAGACTAGAGATGTAAGGATGCTATCATGGAAGCAATTGCAAAGCACTGATAACTTCCATTTTCGTCAAGGTGTAGTATGACTTGATGTACCAGCTATGCGGATCAGCAAAAAGACGGGTTGGGTTGATCCTATTTCACAAAGCGGGGCGGTTTTCGGGTTAGCTGAAATTTGCCGTTTCTATGTAGCACGTGGTAACCTTAGAGGATAACTACTTGGGGTAAATTTGACCTTTTACTATTTTGTTTTATTATTTGTTCCATTCAATTTTATTTGAACTATTTAATTAGTAAAATTTTATTGTAGTTGAACACAGATTTCAATAACTAAATGAAAACTTTTTTGACTTTTAGGTTGATTTTATACTAAAATTATGGTTACAATGGAATAACTACAAGAAAATCATCTTATAATAAGTTAGTTGTGCCCTTAACTTGTAAGTAGTAATAAGATAAAAGTATGAGCTTATTTGGATTTATAAGGGATGAATAATATTAATAGCTCATTTGAATTTTTTATCTGATAATGTCTTTTTTTATTTTTTCTTTCCTTATTCTCAATTTTGAAAAAAATAAATAAATGAATATGATTAATTTTATATGGTTTGTTATAATGAGGAAAGGAGAAAAAAGACAGAGAAGAAATAATTTCATCTTTGTATAAAATGAGAAATTAGAATTTGCATTGAAACTAAATAAATTTGCATGATATGAACGATTGTACTATGAACAATTCTTGCAATATTTGCCTAATTTAAAGTAGAGTTGTCGAACAAATTGAATAGTTACTAATAGAAGAAGGTGACTATAATTTGTTAAAGAAAGAAGTTATTTGATCATGGGAGTATTGTTACGAGTAATATTGTTACGTGGAAATAGAGAAAATTGGGAAGTTTGAAGGAATAAGTTTTACCACAGCTGAAACCAAAAATTAAGGGATTACGGTGATTGATTTAAATTGCTATAAAATAAAAGTATTATTAAGTTAAATAATTATCTCAAGTGTCTTAAACTATAATCAATCAATGTTTATAAATCACAACGTGGTATGGATTTTTTCCTTTCTATTTTTTTTTAAAAAAAGATACCACTATCATTCTATTATTTATTCTGCAATTATTTTTATTTATATTTTTAAAATATTATAACTGCATAATATGCTTCTATACAATTTTCTTTAAAGAATGATGATTTAGACAGCGAATAAAAAAACACAGATTAGATGGAAAGCACGATTGAGATAATATTTAATCATAAATTTTAGATTATTTTATTAAATATTTAAAATTAATTATGAAATTTGATTTTCAAAGCTTTTCAAATTTTTATAAATGGACTCTCCAATCATAAAATGTCAAAAAAGGTCTCCAAATAAAATATATGCCAAAATTAGTTTTACTACTACTGCACTACATATTTAAAACAGTCACGGCACGATTAATATGCTTGTTTCAATTATTTGTTCAGGTACTAATTGACATGTTTATTTATAGTTAGTCAAGAAAACGTTTGGTTTGAGGGCAACGAAGATTTGAGTTGGTTTAAGAGGTTGTAAGACATT